>JADLZK010009931.1:0-321608 GCA_015847255.1 Hyparrhenia diplandra
CGCGAGCATACAAGACCGCCACGGGATACCAACCACTCACGGGATAGGCTCTATCCCCGTGAACAACAACTCACGGGTAGATATTGACCTATCCCGCGGAGGCCCCAGCCACGGGATAGGTAATCTACCGCCACCCTCCCCCTCCGGCCCCGCTTCATATCCTATCCCGCGGAGCCCCGTGGTTCCGCTCACGGGATAGGGGAGTGGGGGGCCGTGGTGCCCGCCCGCGCCGCGAAGCCGCCTCGGGGTGGGGCCGCACGGGTCAGCCTCTATCCCGCGGGAGCCTTGGCGCCCCGCTCACGGGATAGGTGGAGGTGGGGCCAGATGCCCGCCCTGGCGCCAGGTGTGAAGCTGGTTGGGGGTGGGGCCGCACTGGCCAGCCCTATCCCGCGGAGAGGCCCTATCCCGCGGAGGCAAAAGGAGGGCCTCTGGAAGAGGGTTCTATCCCGTGAGTCGACATTGTGGCTCACGGATAGAGGAAACCCTTTTTTTATTTTTGTGCTTTTGGGACCCAAACTTTTTCTACATTCCCTACACATAATATGGAACTCTATGTTAAAGTTTGGTGAATTATTGACTTTATTTGGTATATTTAGAGAATTATTCTCTTTTTCTCGTAATTTTGAAATGAGGTCAAATTTGAACTGCAAGTGCTTGAAATTTTGAAAAAAAAATAGTAGAAAATTTATAGTTCTCTTTACTCACACATAGTAAGGCCTTGTATATAAAAAAAAAAAGACAAACTGAATATCTTAATACGAAATTAGAACGCTTATTTTGTGCTCTGCGGGTGGTTTAAAAATTATAGAAAAGCAACCGATGTGAAAAAAATCATGAAATTTGATATTATGTCATGATATCTTATGCCAAGGCTATGATAAAAGTTTGGAAACGTTTCAAGACAAGTTGGCACATACGATGTTCACAAGCTCCAACATCTACGTAGAAGTTTCATGTTTGTTCGAATGATCAAGTGTGTTTTCATGTGGTTGTGGCGGTCAAGTTGTGGTTTGGCTATGAAACTTTTTCTACATGCAAATGCATATCGAGATTGTGTCATGTGAAAGTTTGAGAATTTTCAAGATTACTTTGATAATTATTATAATTTTATGCTACAATTAGGTAAATAGAACTAGAGATAAAACCACATGAAATAATGGTCAAATTTACACTAAAGCATCACTTATGTATGGATGAGTGAATATGACAAGGTATTTTTGAAGTAAAGTCGATCAAAGTTTACAAATATTTGCCGAAAAGAGAAAGGGAGGGAGAGGAAAATATTTTTTAGGGAAAATGCCCTATCCCCGTGAGCGCTCACGATATTCGGGTCGATATCCCGCGGAGCATATTACTCCGCCACGGATAGGCGTGGGACCCACCTCGCCTATGGCGCGAGCAATTTTCCCCCCGCTTGGGGGAATTTTTCGACAGTTCTATCCCGCGAGCATATTATTCGCCACGGGATAGGCTCTATCCCGTGGGAGCCGCCACGGGATAGTAAATCCTTTTTTAAAAAAATCGACATTTGCCTACCTTTATCCACACACCACCCACACACGCGACGCACTGCATACACACACACACACCGCACACACACACACGCCGCCGCCGCCGCACTCCCCACGCCGGCCGCCCGACCGCCGGCCGCCGCCGCCAATTCCACCGCCAAGACCGCCCGCCCGCAAAGCCTCGCCACGCCGCCGGCCGCCCCCCTCAGCCCCGCCCCCGCCCCCGCTGCCCCGCCCCTGCCCCCCGCCGGCCCGGCCCCGGCCGCCGCCCCCCCCCCCGAGAAGGAGGAAGGGAGGGGGGAAGGAGAAGGGAGGAGGGGGGAAGGAGAAGGGAGGAGGAGGGAGGAGAAGGAGAAGGAGGAGGAGGAGGAGAAGGGAGGAGGAGGAAGGAGAAGGGAGGAGGAGTTGGTGGCCGGAGGAGGAAAGAGAAGGGAGAAGGAGAAGGAGAAGGGAGGAGGAGGAGGAAGGAGAAGGGAGGAGAGGGAGGAGGAGGTGGTGGCCGGAGGAGGAAGGAGAAGGGAGGAGCTGGCACGCCGCATGCTCGCCGCCGCCAGGGCGCAAGACGCCTTTGACTCAAGATCGCCGCCGCCACCACGGGCGGATTAGAGGGAGGAGGACCGCCCACCGCCGCTCGTCCGACCCGCCGCCGCCTTCATTTTCGCAGGTATTGTAATGTGATTGTCGCCATCGCGCTATGATGTGAATGTGGTTGTCGCCATTGTGCCGCGGATGTGAATGTGATTGTCGCCATCGCGGCCGCTTGTTTAGTTTGTGTATTGGTAACCTCCCCGCGTGGGAGGTTCTGGCCAAAATTTTCAACCGAGCCCCGTATGTTTATTTTTATGCGCAGAGGAGCCCTTTTGGAGCGAGCCGAGTGCCTTGCCGAGCCGAGTGCCGCGGGCGGTCTTGTTCTTCCTCGCCGGGCTAGCCCGACTCCACCGCCAAGGTATAACCCCTCTTCCGTATCATGGTCGTGAGTTAGATCGCAAGCAGCCTTAGTTAGGCGCCTCCCCGTTTCGAAGGAGATACGTTGGAAGTATGCGCATCCCCGCATACCAATAACCGTGACCGCTTCGAATTGTCCACGCGATTATTCGATGATGGGGGAGATGATGTCCGTTTCATGCTCCATTCCTCGCTCGATTCGAGTTTCGCTGTATCTCTCTGTTGTTCTTCAATACACAATCTCCCCGCCGACGCGGTATTCGAGAACAACGGGAGGTGCTGCCAAATTCTCGCCTCGTGATAGGAGTGGAGCATGGAACCCACCTCATCTAACGCGATCCTGGGGGATTAGGACCTATCTTGACCTATTAGATGGTAGGATCCTTGTGTAGATGCACCGCATTCTTATATTCGCCAAGATATGATAGAGAATGGATGACCGCGGCGTGGATATACAATGGCCGGAGGAGTTTTGGGAGATATTGACCCCGAAAGTGGATGAGGAAGAGTAGTGCTTTCGCGGACAAAGCTTTTCGCACGCCGGAGGTGCGAAAGTAGGGTTTGGTGTCCATGCAAGAAATGTGCTAATCAAAAAAAGGCAAAGTAAGGAAGAGATGTCTAAAACATCTTCCCGTGATATGGATGGACGGAGGGCTATAAGCCGTGGATCTTCCATGGTGAAACCGAAGCATGATGAGAGACGAGGTGGTGAGACAACGATAAATGATCTTGCTTCGACGCCGGGTAGGAGACATGATAGATGACTTTCATGCCGAAACTTTGGTGAAGGACTTGAAGATGAGGTGGTGGAGGAGCCGAAGGAACCGCTGAAGGCCTATTATGACATGTTGAGGCGCACGTAAAACCCCTTCACGGCTATGTGGATGTCTCGACCAGATGCCATTTCACGCCTTTATGGACTTGAAGGCCCGTGCAAGATGAGTCGAGACGGGTTTGACGACATTACGTTCGGGCCTTGGAGACCTTGCTTCCTCGAGGTCACGACCGCCAAAGAACATGTACGAAGTCGCTAGAAAAGTCCTCGCGGTACTTAAGATGCCATACGAAAGAGATACATGCTTGTAAGAACCAAAAAAGGCCTTATTTAGAAAGACTACAAAGAGGACACACATTGTCCAAAGTGTAAATCCTCTAGGTTCATAGAGGTAGACTCGGTGATGGTCAAAAGAGGTCGCTTGACATCCCCCGTGAAAATCCTACGGTACCTTCCCCTTCGCATCGAGGTTACAACGGATGTACATGACCGAGGAGTCCGCTAAAACAGATGACATGGCACAAAGACGGGCGTCGATACAATCCGCATAAGATGGTACACCCTTCCGATGCCAAGCATGGACCCATTTTGACCGGATTCATCCCGAGAAAGCTATGGAAGTCAGAATGTTCGTGGGTTATACCGGCAAATGATGGGTTCAATCCTTATGGAATGATGGCTGCCCCATACACTTGTTGGCCTCAGTATTTGTTGTCCCGGCCAATCTCCCCCGGCGCTTGCTTTCAACCCAAGAACATCCTTTTGTCTTTGATAATTCCCCGGCACCCGGAAATAAAATGGGTGTGTTCATAGAGCCCGGGCATTGATGAATTGATCAAAGCTTGGAACTAAGGGTTTTGGACCTACCTAATCGAAGCTTTGAGGAAAAAATTTCAGGATGTACGCTTGGTACCACTACCGCATGATTTCTTGGCGTATGGGATATTCTCGCGGGTCGGTGTGTTCATGGCAAGTTCCCTTGCCCCAAGATGCAAGACGGCTCGAGGTTCATCCGTTGAAGAAGGGTGGCAAGTATTCTCAAGGCTTGACAAGCATCGACAGTTCCTCCCTCTTGACCATCCATTCAAAGTTAGACAAGAAGAACTTTACTTAAAGGTCTCCAAGTTACGGACCCTCCTCCCGGTGATGATGACAAACCGCCGAGGTACATGCTCAAGTGGATGCTCTTGTGGTCGATGAAAATGGTGTCTTTGTGGGTTATGGCGAGGATCATGCATGGACTCACAAGTCGCTTAGAGAGGCTCCCCCTATCACGATGACCTTCTTCTTCCACATAACCTAGACTTAATGCATACCGAAAAGAATATCACGAAGTATTTTTTTGGAACATACATGGAAACTAGCAAGTCAAAGGACAACGCTAAGGCTAGAATTGATCCGGCAGAAGTTGTGTGACAGGCCCAAGCAACAAATGAAGCCTCCTAGCAATGGCAAGAGATGGAAAAACCTAAGGCCGATTACGCGGTTGAGCAGGCCCCAAAGGAAGGAAGTACCGCTATGGTTTCAAAGTTAATGTTCCTCGACGGGTATGCAAAGAAATCTAAGGAGGGGAGTGAACTTATCTACTATGCTAATCAATGGGCTCAAGAGTCATGACTACCACATATGGATGGAGCTGCTTCTTCCGCTGATGCTTCGAGGCTATGTCCCCGAAAAGCATGTCCGCATGTGATGGCAGAGTCGAGCAATTTCTTTCGATGCCTTTGTGCTAAAGAGTTGTCTCGACCACACTTGAAGAAATGGAGAAAATGGCACCCCGTGTTGGTCCGTAAGTTGGAGAAGATATTTCCGCCAGCTTCTTCGTTCCGATGGTGCATTTGATTTTGCACCTTCCATATGAGGCACGGATGGGTGGCCCCGCACGCTTCGGCCACTGGTGCTATGCTATTGAGAGTTCTCAAGCATGTTCGGTCGACCAGAAAAATAAGTGTAAGATTGAGGGTTCCATCGCAAGCTAAGCTTCCCGCAGGAGGTGTCGACTTCACAACAAAAATACTATGGTCCCAAACTTCCTAGCTCAGATTATCCACGCCCCTCGCTACAATGTCAAGAAAATGAATCAACCCTCAGCCTTTCCAAGGACAACTAGGACGGCAAGTGGTTCGAAATGGAAGACCTTGACGGGTAAAGAGTGGCGGAGTATCATGAATTATCTACTTACCAACCTTGACGGCGTTGCCTTACGCATGAAGAAGTCACAACTCTAAGCACACTTGTCTTCCAAGAGTTAATATTCTCGCATCCAACCCAATTGTCTCTCGCTGGTAGGCCAGAAATTTACACGCAATTTTCGCATTCACGGCGACCCCGAACCGCGATGAATTGGACACCCCGCTTAGACAGGCCGGTAATGGACAACCCGATTTCATTTGTTGGTTCAACGCACCGTGCACGCCCAATATATGCTAATGAACGCCTCGCTTCATATGCTAACGCGACCGCTCATTTCATATATCATGCTTGAGCTTGCGTGCACAAACCGACGGCATATGCACCCCCGAAGCTCATACAAAGTTGCCAATGGCTTTTCCGCTAGGGTTAGGTCATGTACCGTTATGACGTGAATGGATATCGCTTCCACACAATGAGCCATGAGCGTAGTCGGCCAAACCGAAAAACCACAAATACCGGAGTTTTCACTAAAGGTGATGATGGAAGTAACATCAAAGGTTATTATGGAAGGATTGAAGAAATATACTAACTCCAGTTCTCGGTACTAAACGGGTTCATCCCGCCGTGTTTAAGTGCCATTGGTTTGATCCCGAAATAACGAAAAGATGATGATAAACTTGGGATTGTTCAGATTCGACAAGATTCTTCATATGCCGGAGATGATGTCTACATTGTGGCTCAACATGCCACACAAGTTTATTATCTCCCATGGTGTTGCCAATCCGACGAGCAGCTAAAGGGTTGGGATGTTGTGCGTAAGGTATTGCCACACGGTAGACTACCCGCCCCAAACAATGACGATTACCATTTTAATGCAAACACATATGAGGGAGAGTTCTTCCAGAAGATGGGCTACAAGGTAAATTTGTGATAGACATAACCGGCCCAACGAAATGGAAGTAGACAAACGAAAAGTGTTGTTGATGATGAGGAGGACGAGGAGGTTCGAGATGCTAAGGACTTGCAGTTACTAGATAAATTACTTAAGGACCTTAGTGTTGACGCCGCCCTCCTCCCATGGATCCTACCAATCTTCATATGTTGGAAGAAGTAGACATGGATGATAGTGATCATGAGGATTATGATCCGACAAAGGCGCATCGCGGACAATGATGAGGATTATTTCTAATACATGTAATACTATGCATCTCTTAATAATTATGTTCTGTTTATTATTTTCCATTTAATACTATGCATCTCTTTAATAATTATGTTCTGTTTTATTGTTTTCCATTTAATTTTGCATATTCACTAATTATTTATATCTAATTGCGTGTGATTCTCAAAGATGCCTCCATCAAGATCCTCAAGAAATTGACAGGTTTGGGGGCGAATTCAAGAACTTGGACCAGCTAGGAGGGTCTCAAGCACTCCGCCACCACGCATACACACCGGGTAGGGGGTGGGCAGGGGGGCAGGGGCAAGGGCAAGGGGGTGGGCAGGGCGCCAGCACCACCGCCACCACCCGAGCTGGACGAGGAGGAGGAGGAGGAGGCGAGGCGCAGCGCAGACCCCCGACCTATCGGGCGCCGCAGACCTTGACCTCTCGGGTCGTGGTCACTTGCAAAAGCCAGACGGTGTGGAGGAGGAGGAGGAGGGCGAGGGGACGCCAGTGAGGAGGGCGAGGCCGACAAGAGTTTAAGCAAGGGAGGGGGGGGTTCCTCTTCCTCCTCGCCGGGCGCTTAAGAGGAAACCCTACTTGGCGCAGGCCCCTCCGCATCCCCGACCAAAAACCTCTTCCGCACCAACGCCCCATCATTATTCCGATCCTCCAAGGTAATTTACTTTACATCCGAGCACTACTTTCTTAATTGTTAGTATGAAAAGCATAATATGAACTAATAATTATTCTTGATCATTTGGGCAGTGTCTTTTGTTGGTGAGGATGGCGCTTAAGTGCCGCCTTCCCAATGGCATTCTTGGTTGTTTGGTCGTGAAGCACTACCCCCGCCACATTAGGACCGAGGACGGAGAAGATGTTCCCCGCCACGCACTTTTGGCCAAGATTTTGACTTTGAAGATAACTACGATGAGCAAGGCGTAAAGTACGAAAACAAGGGACGGCGCGGTGATCTGTGAGTCGTGGGGTAAGTCTATGTCGCACTATAGTGTACAAATACATCGCCTCAATTTCACATTGTTTGAAATAATGATCAATACATTGCTTCTATGTGCGTGATTACTTCAAGCTCGGGCCGACGGATACACACTCGTGAGAGGGGAATGAAGTGGTCGCCGCTACCGCTTCAAACTTGTGTCGCACATGTGGTACGAGGCACGCCGCCAGCGCCGTGTCATACTATGCTCTATACAAGAACACAACCCTCAATGAAGGAGCAAAGATAAATCTACGATTCTCGACCAAAGAACAATACATGATGGTAAATACCGAAAGTTCATACTAAGTTTAATTATGCTTCAGCTTGATATTCTAATATTTTCAACTTGGTGTCCCAGAGGTATGTCCGAGTGGCTTTTCAAGAATGAGCGGTCCCGGAGCCGATGGTGGACAGGTGGGTCGGTAAAGATTGGGCTTAAGATCCGCAAAGACTACCAGACCGGGCGCCACATGATGCCCGGTGTTTCACACCATCAAGGCAACCATAATCAAGACCTACAAAAAAAAAAGATATGTGAGTATTACCCAATTCTTATTTACCGATGCTAAACTCAATACTTCCTAACCATCCTACCTTTTTTCCCACAGAGAAAACACATGGCGTGTCACCGGGCACGCCGAGGCCTTCACTCTCTCCCACCAAGGCAAGTCCTCGGATCCCAACCTCATCTACAACCCCGAGGCTCGCTGCGGAAGCCTACCGCAATGAGAGCCCTACGATAAGGTAATCTGTTTTTATTCAAGGTACATTTATCTTTACATACTGTTCCTCCGCGGTTCTAACTTTGTGTTGAAATAGGTCACCAAGTACACCGACGGGCGAGGAGTATTATGGAGACAGCCTTCGATCCCCACGGCCACGACACATTGTGGGGACGCTTCCATGATCGGGCCGGAGGAGGGAAGAAGCACGGGCGGTACTATGTGGGTGATAGCGCCATCAACCCGCACCACAAAGACCCTACCTGAACTCAAAAAGCCGCTGGGGGCTTGGGTGATACGCCGAGCTGCCAACCACTTACCGTGCTACGGTCTCCCGACTGTGTAATCTATTTTTTATTCAAGGTTCATTTATCTTTACATATGTCTTTCTCGTTTCTAACTTTGTGTTCAAATAGGCCCGTGATAGAGGAAGTTTAACAGCGATCCGCGGAGGCCGAGGAAAGGGAGAGGGAGAGGGAGCGGTTCTACCGTGAGGCGGAGGCACCGGAGGGTCGAAAGCAAAGCACCGTAAGAGCATGGAAGCTCTCCAACAAGATCTCAGCGTGTTGGAGGCAAGATTGGTGAAGAGCCGCCGAGATCTTTCTTCGCCCACCACCACCGCCGGTGTACCCTCCACCACCACCACCGATGTACGGTCCACCGCCGGGCGACGGCCAACCGCCGCCCTTCCCTCCACCGCATGATGCCTCTCCTGTGAGTTTCTCAAACTAAACTCCAAAATGAAATGGTATGGTGTTTGGAATGCACCATGAGATGTGCACTTGGACATGTGGTTGTCGGCCATCGAGCCGCTTGTTTTGTTGCGTGTTTTGGAAACCCCTCTCGTGCAGTGGGAGGTGCTGCCAAATTTCTAACGAATTATCTTGTTTTTCTTTTTTTCAAGTCAATAGATCTACCTTTCATTTTGTCTCACAAATGCAATATCTTTGCCTACGCAAGCAGGATCAATCACATGCCTCAACCCAACTTCAATCGTAACAATTGGGAATCCAGGTGCGGCGCAACAAGAGGACCGCCCCGTTGGTAGTGAGGTTGTGATGGTTTAGGCGACAAACTAGTGAGGTTGTGAACTTGAAATTGTTGGAATTGAACTTGTGAACTAGTGAGGACGACAAACTTGTGACTCGTTGGATGTTATGTAATATATGTGTCGCTTTTGTGCCATATATATGTGTCAATTCTCCGCTACAATAATCTGCGGTTATATATGGATATATATGTGTGTCAATTGATCGCTGTAACAAAAAAAAAAAAAAAAAATGGATCTATCCCCGTGAGCAGCTCACGGGATATCGTCTCAAAGGATATCCCGTGAGCATATATCACGTACCACGGATATCGACCATAGATATCCCGTGAGCCATATGCACAGCTCACGGATATTAACCAAAGCTATCCCGTGAGCTTAGCGTATGGCTCACGGGATATCGGTGGGGGGGGACCCCCGCCACCCGTGGCGTGGCAGGGGACACCTGGCCGCAACGGGGCACACCTATCCCGTGAGCTACCCCCGCTAGGCTCACGGGATAGGAAGTCAGAACGGGTTTGCCTCCGCCCCCGCTGACGCCGCGGGAGGCCCCCCTAAGTCTTGCCCCGTGAGCGCGAATCCGCCACGGATAGGATATCCCGCGGAGTATAGGCAGAGCTCACGGGATATCCCGCTATCCCGATGATTTCTATCCCGTAGCGGTGATATCCCGCGGAGCAACTCACGGATAGCCGCTCCCGTGGGTGTAAGGGCCTATCCCATGAGCAATGGCTCACGGGATATCTCTCGATTCCGGTAGTGATGACGACGACCACCACCACGGCCACGGCGAGGAACACCTTCTGCATTGTGGCTATAGTGCTATACCAACTTAACTGCGTTTGTGTAGGCGGCTAAATTTATAGATATAGACTACCAGCAGTGGCGGAAGAACCAGATGTGACATCAAAATTTTTTAATCCGTTTGATGAGGAATAGCTTCCTAGGTGACGCTCGAACAGTGAAACTATTTGTAAGAAAACACAATTTGATGAGGAACTTTCTAGGTGACGTTAAACTATTTTTGAAAAGTGACGGAATAACGAAGTCCAACTTCATTTTCAATTATTTACCCTGTTGGTCACAGCACACGGCTCCACTAGTGAAGCTATTTTGATTTTGGAAAACCAGTTGGTAAAACAACTTCACCAACAACTTCATGCGTGGCTAGAGAGGGAAATGAGGAACACAGATGCGATTTTTACCTTCAACCCTCTCCATTCTTTTGCGAGAGCATAAAAAAGGAGCTTCAACAGATGAGCACCTTTGAAAAAAAAAAAGATGTTTGGCAAAAAAAAATAACTCATATTCATGCATAAAAGACAGACAGAGAGAGAGAATAAGCTGTCGGCTATTCCAATGAGTTGCTTTCTCTGACGACAATGGTGTTTTATGAGAGAATTAGATGAAATAAGCCGAAACAAAACAACTTACAAAAACTAACAAAGTTGTTTGTGAAGCTATATATATATATATACCAAGCAGACCTTATATATTGTGTTGCTGGCTAAAACGGTCTGGGACAAATCATCATCGCTTGACATTTGAGTAACTAAGGGACAAATCATCATCGCTTTAAAAGTTCATATTCTTTTGGGGCTCATATGCATCCCACAAAAAAAATCAAAATAAAAAACACTAAAGGACAATTAGGATGCTTTTATTTAACACTAAGGGACAATTAGGATGCTTCTATTTAGAGGACTTAAAAATCTAAACTATTTATTGCAATTTGATATTGTAGAACTTTTTTAGAGTTCATATATTAGCCTAACTCAAATTTAGTGTGATAGATCGGTATGCTATGTTTGTATTTTACAACTTAACTACAGCACAACCTTCGACTCTGCGCCAAACTCGATATGCTTGTCGTGTCAGTTCCTAAGATTATTGAAAAAAGATCAGGTGCTCTATGTCAATTTTTATGTTTACATTAGCATAAAGCAAAGGAAATGTAGTTTGACACTAATGACAGACCAGAGAATCAGTCTTTACGCAGCATAGGTGCGAGAGTTTATTTTGATGTAAGCATTGACGCCGTATGTAATATCTAAATAATTAACGACCGTTGTTTCTGATGCTTCTGTGAACCCACGTCTGTAGTCTTGGTGTCAGTTTGTCGAAAGCACCAGAAAAACACATCTGAAACAGAAACCTCGTTGCAGATACTTGCAGGAGATACGTGTATGTAAGTTTCCCAGTAGCTACAGTTGAGCATCTGATGTAAGTATCTGAAGTGGCTTATACAGTTATAGTCTAAAAACAGAAAGATGCGTCTATAAATAAAGCAAAATTTACAGATGCACGTACGAAATCAAGCATCTATGAAGGGACCAGGAACTACAGACAGGTAAATTGTACCTGCGTCGGTATAGGTAGCAAGAACCACAGAAAGTGTTTTTGCAAGTGTTTCAGACATGTGATTTTATTGTTTCATATGCCTTCTTTTGCATCTTGCAAGTGTTCCACCTAAATGTCTCAAATGTAGATAAGGTGTTGCATCTGGAATGCACGTAGCAAGCAAGGAGGGCATCAGCGGCCCGTGCGTGCAATGTCGGAGTGGCACGGCCCTTTCTTGGGGGCATGAAACGCAGGCGTGGGCAGGCGATGCCCGGGGAGCTTGGGTCCCCGTGTCGATGCACAAAATGGGGCGTCTAGAAATAGACTGCTGCCGCTGCATGGCTTCCGTCCATACGAGTGCTAGCGGTGTGTCGTTTTCATTAAGAACATAAACATATACCAGTACCGAAATGATTTTTGCGCGTGATACTGCAAAATCTTTTCCGCGGGCGGGCACTTTTTTGCCCGTCACGGAAAAATGCCCCGCCACATCCAGTTTTGTTTTGCGTGGTGGGCGCTTTTTTTACTGCCACGAAAAATTGATTTTGGCGCGGGCGGGCACCTTAACACGCCCGCCACGGAAAATACGCTGGCTATTTTCGTGGCGGGCATGTTAAGCTGCCCGCCACGCAAAAAATCAATTTTCCGTGGCGGGCATATTAAATGGCCCGCCACGAAAATGGAGAGGCCCAACAGGCCCAGCCAAGGTCCAATCGCCGGCCACCAATATAAGCCGGACTTAGGGTTTCACTCCCGGGCCGAATCCACCCGGTCGCCGAACCCACCCAGCCGATCGCCTCCCTCTCACTTGGCTCTCTCCCTCTTCTCACTCCGTCCCCTTTCTCCTCCGCGACGCCACCGCATCTCCTTCCCGAAAGCATGACGGCGACGACGGTTGCTGCTCCACCGGGCGGGCGGGCTCCCTTGGTGTTGCTGCTCCTCCGACGGGCGGGCTCCCTCGACGTTGTTGCTCCTCCCGCGAGCTCCCTCCGCGGCGGGAGCAGCACACAACCCCTGCCGTGGGCGGAGGAACCGAGGCGGCGCGGATCCTGTGGAAGGCGGGCGGGGACGCCAGATCTGGCTCGATCCGGTGGAGGGCTTGGCGGGGGACGCCGGATCCGCCCGATCGCGGCGGGATACGCCGCCCGTGAGGAAGGATCGAGGCGGGGATGCCAAGCGGTGGTGGAGGATGGGCTCCACGCCGGCGCGCAGACGTGCTCTCTCCCTCCACAACATCCCTCAAAGCCGCGACGGGCGCTGTCGTTCGTGGCGATCCGACGGCGACGGGCGTCGATCCGTGGCGGATCCGGCCGGGCGGCCACCACAGCGGTGACCTCCTCCACCTCCGGCGGCCGATGGTGCTCGACGGCGGTGGTGGCCGACCTCCGCGACCCGACGGTGGTGGTGGCGGCGCCGCAAACCGATGGGCCGGGGCCCTGTCTAGGATTTTTTTTTCTTTTTTATTTTTTCAAAACATTAACCGCGGGCGGGCACTTATAACATGCCTGCCCGATGCATCTATTTAGCGTGGCGGCCAGATTAACCGTGACCTTTGAGGGTGACGGGCGGTTTTGCCCGCCACGCTTTAATGAAAACCGCCCGTCACCTAAAAATCACTTCGGGTACTAGTGATAGATAAAGGTTCTTGTAATCCTAGACTTACCATGACCAACCATTCCTTAAAAGATTGGTCCCACAAAAGGATCACCCATGCAAAGTTCATATATTGGTTTCATAGGAGGTGGCAGATGGAAGTATCAATCATTTGCCACACTAAAATCTTTCCATCTTGTAGTCTTTTTTAGCCCTGTGATGATGAAGTATATATAAGGAATATTTAGCAATAGAAGAATTCCATCTCAGTGTATACTTTATTTAGAATAGAGATGATGACAGATACTATATAATCACACTTCACATTGAGGTCCCATCAGTCTTATATATCACTAGTATATAACGCAGGTACATACTGTTTCGTGCAGCTATATTAATTCCCACTGTAGTTAAATATGTGGCTGACAGGGTGCAAAACCAGGCTTGTGTTTTTTTTTCCAATCAGTCCTGGAGCTTCCCAAGTGTCGACATCCTTGGGCTCCATTCCGCTCGGTAGCTTCCAATCGAAGTGGTATAGAAGGCTGGCTAACGCAAGCTCCATGTTGGCCAATCCAAGGTTTACTCCCGGCACATTCGCCACCAGACCAAAGGAAGAAACTCATAGTCTGTCCCTTTGTAGTCGAGGCTGGTGTTCTCAAACCGCTCTGGCTTGAATTCCTCAGCGCCTTCCCAGTACATAGCGCCCCTACAAATTGCCCAAACGTTGATGAACACGCATGTGCCCTTAGGAATGTCGTAACCCATGACCTGGCATGTCTCGCGACATTTTCGAACAATAGGGGCACCGGGCAGTGCAACCTGAGAGCTTCCTTCACCACACACTTGAGGTAGCTAAGGTTTTCCCTAGCAAGATCGACCTCGGTGATTGTGGTGGTCTTCCCCTTGAAAGCCTCCCGACCTCAGCCTGTGCTCTGGCCATCGTAGCAGGGTACCGAATTAGCTCTGTCAAGCACCAGGTCAGCACGACAGATGAGGTGTCGATGCCCGCTACCGACCATGTCCTAGTACAACATATGGAACCACAATCAATCATACACTTATGCATCGGGTTGCGTGGATGAGGAGAAGCAAATTGCAGTGATGGGAAATTTGGAACGGGCACGACTTACATTCACGGCGCCATGACGATGTCGTCGGGTGAGTTCGATGGGCAAGCTGGCCTCTTTCTGCAGCCTGAGCAGGACAGAGATAAAGCTCTCTTTTGAAGTCTTGTCACCCACGTCCGTGGCCTCCTTCGCGTTTCACTGATGATCTGGCCAAGGATGTGCGCCATCCGTCGCTGGCACGCCATCGCCCGCGCGTGCGCCGTGCATAGATTCTGAAACAGCCTAGATGACGGGAAGATGTTAGCTAGGCTTAGTTCCGCGCCCACCCGGGCTGCAGTGCCTAAGGCATCCCAAAAACTCGCCCAGATACTTGCACCGGCTGCCGATGGACTCCCCGACGAAGGTGTCGCTGACGGCTGGAGAACATCTTGACAGGTCGACGGCTGTGCCAGCGGGCGGCCGATATGGCGAGCTTCTGCATCGAACAGTGCCACCTCCTCCCCTGGCGGATGCGCTGGAACGACTGCACATGAGCGGGGCGCCAGCAGCTCTTGCACGCAGAGCTTGGCGGAGCTGGCGCCACTGCTCTCCATAGGTCCTGAACACCAGGCCCAGGCCGTCCGAGGTGAGTATCTGTGTTTTTCTACCGATATTTTAAAAATCTCGAGGTCAGCGATAAACGGGAATATCGGATATATCGAAAATTTATCGGCGATAGAAATAAAATTTCGGACAAAATTTAGACAAAAAATAACTCATTTTATTCAGGAAAACACATAGATCGTTTCTAAAACCATTTAACATGGAAAACTAAAAAAAAAACATTATCATTTGCCTATTCAATGAGAAAGACAACGACACAGCTAGAGCGCAAGAGTGAGTGTGTTACGGGCGGTGGCAAGTTGAACCTAGAAGAGAAGAGGATAGAAAATGAAGTATGGATTAATTGGGTGGCCTTTGGGGTTTATTTGTATGGACAAATTCTAAAATTTTAAAAATTTCGGACGATAAATGAAGAATATCGGACCCGACCGTAAACGGAAATTTCAGAAATTTCGGATATTTCGGACCGAAATTTTTTTCTCAGGTGAGTATGCCGGTGGTGATGTTCCTGTGACGGTCAGCTTAACGTGACGTCATGCGCCTTGGTGATGGCCTGCGCAGCCCTCCGCCGACGACACCACCACCGTGGGCACCTCGCCCAGCCACAGCATCATGAGCGGCCCATGCTTGCTAGCGAGGTCGCGCATTGCCCGAACAGCACTGGGTTGCTGACGAGGTGGTGGAAGCTGCCTATCAACGGCAACGTCCGTGGCCCTGGGGGAGCCTAAACTTTGGCTTGCTAACGAGCAAAGACTTGAGCTTGGAGAGGATGACTGGAACCAACACCACGGCTAAGGCGAGGAGCACCTTCTCCATTGCGGCTGTAGTTTTTAGTTGCATGTGTCATCCGTGGCTAAATTTGTTGATATATATATATAGACCAGGAGCAGTGGCGGAAGGACCAAATCCAACTTCAGTTTGAATTTTCATATGTTGTGCTGGCGGCGTAAGACGGTCGTGGCTAGACGTTTGAATAAGTCGCAAATTAAAACTAGGTTAAAGTTCAGAATTTTATAAGGTTCGTATATGCAACCTACAAAATATATCAGAACAAAAACACTAAGAAGGGGCCATTTGGCCAAAGTAGACAGACAAATCAACCGCGTCCCGGCGCTTGCATTCACGACTCCACCACGTACGTGCGCTGGACGCTAGCAAATTTCATCCGTATTCAGGCTGAGCCGTGTGGCAGCACTACCAGAATCCGGAATTGCCACAACAAAAACACTAAGAAGGGGCCATTTGGCCAAAGTAGACACAAATCAACCGCGTCCCGGCGCTTGCATTCACGACTCCACCACGTACGTGCGCTGGACGCTAGCAAATCTCATCCGTATTCAGGCTGAGCCGTGTGGCAGCACTACCAGAATCCGGAATTGCCACAACAAAACACTAAGAAGGGGCCATTTGGCCAAAGTAGACACAAATAAAACCGCGGCCCGGCGCTTGCATTCCACGACTCCACCACCACGCACGTGCGCTGGACGCTGGCAAATCTCATCCGTATTCAGGCTGAGCCGTGTGGCAGCACTACCAGAATCCGAATTGCCTTGAGTGCCGAAAACCGCCAAGGAAAGGGGAAAACCGCCAAGAAAATGATCCTTGACTATAAACCGCCAAGCAAAACACACTCAAGAATAGAGAGCAAGGGAAATTAGTTTCTTTTGACGGTTTTGGCACTCAATGATTATTATTTCCTTGGAGGCCGACCGCCAAGGAAACTACAACCTGACTTAATTTGCCAAAGGGTCAAGGAAATGCTGCAACCGCCAAGGAAAATAGTTTCCTTGAGGGCCGGTAACCATCAAGGAAATTATGCAGACCGCCAAGATAATAGTTGTTTCCTTGGCTGCCCTAGACCTCCAAGGAAATTGCAATTTTCCTTGTCTGCTATTAACAACCAAGGAATAGGTATTTTCCTTGACAATTTAGAATTACACTCAAGGAAATAAGTCATTTCCTTGGAGGGTTATTGTAACCGCCAAGGAAACACCTATATACCTTGGCGGTTTACTTAAACCGCCAAGAAAAACACCTATATACCTTGGCGGTTCAAGTAAACCGCCAAGAAAAATATATTTCCTTGAGTGCACCCTAGCACAGCCAAGGAAACTACCCTTTCCTTGGCGGTTGGAGTTTGGCACTCAAGAAAATTGCTGGCCGCTAAGGCAATTCCATTTTCTGGCAGTGCAGGATGCCATTTGGTAGCAGCGGGAAATCTTTAACGAGACGTTGATGGCCACGCAGGCCGGTGAGCGTTGATCGAGTCAGTGACTGAGCGCTGGTCGGCAGATTGGCAGCTCGTACTTATGGGTTCGCGTGGACGGCCGACCGGAGATAGACAACAGGGGCAAGCGTAGCCGTCCGCAAGAGAGGCCGGCCAACGCAGTGACAATATAGTAGTAAATGATTTTTTTAAGAAGAATTCCACCAAAAAAGTAGTAAATGATTTTTGTGAATAAAAAGTAGTAAATGATGTGATATATATTTACATATCGTATGTGAATAAGGTCTGGGAGAATATTGCAACGTGAATTAAGAATTTTACTATCGTTTAATTTGTTGAATATGATATTGTCGATTCGGCTAGATTGGGCCGGAATTGACACTCGATTCTTGACCGCCGGGTGATGAAGGTGACGAGGTGGTGGTGATGATGACGACGGGCGGCGAGGTGACGTAGATTGATGATGATGGCGAGGTAGTAGAGAGAGAGAGAGGACGGGAGGGGCGGCGCCGCTTGGTGGAGGAGGCGTGGAGGAGACCTCTCGCGGCGGGGAAGGGGAAGGGGGCTGGCGCCGCAGCTAGGGTTAGGGAGAGAGAGAGCCCGAGAGACAAGAGCTGTTGGGAGTTACCCCTTTAATTATTTTCTTCTTGATTCAACTGATTACAAGTCCCTCAGATTTATAGTCCGGGAAGACTTGCATCTAAAGAAATCTCGATTGATTTCCTATTTTATTCCTATTTTATTTCTTAAATAATCATTACTTAATGGTGAAGCAGATGACGTGCTCACGGGGGGCGGCGGCGGCGGCCGCCACTGGGGCGCTACAAGGCTGCGCTTGGGCCTTGGGCCCCAAGCGGGCGGTGGTGCCCCCTCCATTGCGGGTCATGACATTTTCTCCCCCCGACAAAAAGGCCCCTCGCTGGCCGCCGTTTCGCGACCGTTGTCGCTTGTTGATGTGCCGGGCTAAGATGGAGACGCCGACCTTTGCCGGGCCGCGAACACCCCCTCGTAGTACCTTTGATAAGGCCGCGGACGTAGTAGCGATGTTTGTCGAGGAAGACGATCTCCATTGCCGGGCGCCCAAGCCGTTGTTCCCGGTTGGAGCTTGATGGTTCCAAATGCGCGCGGCACGTTGTCGCCAATTCGCGGTTGCCATTTGATGAAGGATGGAGCCCGAGGTAGTAACGGCCGCCGGGTAGCAGGTTGATGTGGGTGGTATGTACCTCTTGTCGCCGCCGATGAAGGTCACAAGTCGAGGCTTGCTGAAGATGGAAGCGCCGAAGTCTTGGGCGAGGTGGATCGCCGCTTTTCTCCGGTAGGGTGCCTCCTGGTGTATTGCAGCCCACGGCTTGTTGGCGTAGTCCACTACTACAAAATTGATTTTTACATGGTGTTCCAATTTTATTTTCCGTGGCGGGCATTTGAGAAACCGCCACGAAAATAGGTGGCTCCGGCACCCCCTCCGCCGTGGAAAAACCGCCACGGTTAATCGATTAACCGTGGCGGACTTTTTAACAATGCCCGCCACGGAAAATCACTATTAACCGCGGGCGGAAATTGTTAAAACCGCCCGGAAATCAGCAAATAACCGCCACGATAAATCGAGCCCAATTCTAGCAGCCCATACCAGCCCACTAATAGATGGTCCATATAAAAAGAGAACAACACTCCCATCCCTAACCCTAACACTCTCCGCCGCCCCTCTCTCTCTCTCATCCGGCCCCGACCCACCCACCTCCCTCCCCTCTCTCTCACCCCCGACGCCCGTTCTCCCTCCCTCCCCATTCTTCCCGACGCTGGGCGCCTAGAGCCGGGCTTGGGCGCTGGGCAGGGCGCCTAAGCACCCAAGCCGGCGGCCCCTCCGTCATACCGAAGCCGCCCCCCCTCTCTCCTCCTCCCTCGAAAGCAAGCGCGGCGCTGGGCGGCATGCGGGAACCGCCATGGCGGTAGCCCCCCACGGGCGCGGCGCCCCGAAGCGCCGATCCGCGCCCCCGAAGGCGCTATGGCGCCCCCATCTACGGTGGCGGCGGCGGTGTCGAAAGTAAGGTCCCGCTGCCCTCGAAGCTCCGACCGCGCCCTCGAAGCTCCGATCCGCGTCCCCGAAGCACGGATCCGGCGCCCCGAGCGCTGATCCGGCGCCCCGCCTACGGGGCGGCAAGATGCCGGGGCGCGGGCGAAGCCGCCGGGCGTGGCGAGACTCGAAATCCCTAACGGGCCCAGATCTAGGCCCCTAACGGGCCCAGATCTAGGTCTCGACGCCCGACCGGGGCCCGCTAGGGTTTCGAAGTCCGATTTCTTTTTATTTATTTTTATTTATTAACCGGCGGCATTATAACGAGTCCGCCATGGTTAATCGATTTTGCATGGCGGCATGGAGTCCGCCACGTTAATCGAACGATTAACCGCGGACCTTAGCTCCGCGGGCGGACCTAATGCCCGCCACGGAAAATCTAAAATGCCCGCCACGGAAGTTCATTTTCGTAGTAGTGGTCGCATCGACGAGATGTCGTTGAGGAACAAGGGAGCCAACCGGGTATGGCTCGAGTCGCCCCGCCGCCAAAGTCGGCGTGAAGTCGACGCCGCGATGGTTGTTGGTGTCGCCGCTGAAGGACGCCCCAAAACCGAGTGGGGGCACCATAGTATGTTGTCTCCGCTTCTCCCATGGCTTTGGTGATGCGAGAGGAGGCAAAGAAGGAGGAGTGCCATTGTCGCCGTTTTGGCGGTACCGTGGTACCTAATGTTACGCTGGCGTGGTGTTGATGATGTCGCTGCTTTGGAGCCGCAGCCTTGATTGATGGTGTTCTCCACCATTGTCGATGTCGGCGAATGTCCAGCAGTGTAGTAGATCGTCGGGCGGGTCGGCGAAAGTGAACGACCGCCTCCTTGGTGGCGCGGGGCGTCGGTGTTCTCATCGGCCGCGGGCCCATGCGTGTGGAATGTCGTGGGTTGCCAATGTCGAGGTTGGCCGCGAGGATGTCGCCGTGGGTTGATGCCCTTGTAGTTGCCGTGGGTGGTAGGCATGGTGAAGACGTAGTCGACATCGTGGGGGAACGTCATTGGCGTTGGCATCCTTGAGGACGCCGTTGCCGCTCTCATGGCCCATGGTAGCGCCCTTGTCATTGTCGATGTCGTGATTGCCGCAAGCATTGTGGCTAGCGGCGTTAATGGCGATGTCGGGATGTCGCTGACGCCTTGGGGTGTCGTTGTTCTCGCCGATGATGCCGGGTCGAAGACGTTTGGTTGACGACGCCGGCGACATCGTTGTAGCATGGGTGATAGAGGTAGAAGCTCCTTGTTGAATGGGATTGACTTGCCCGGTGGCCGTGGGAGCGTGTGATGTCCCCGGGTCGGGCGAAGTTGTTGGTGTTGTTGTTCATGTCGCCGTTGTTGTCCGTAATGTCGTGGACGCCGGGTTGAGATTGGCGATGTTAGCACCGACGCCAAGCGACGCCGCTGAGTCGCCCTTATTGGCACTCCAAGTGTTCCCAATGTCAAAGATGATGTTGGTAGTGACCGAAACTTATCTCGTGCCATTGTAGTAGCCGCGAGACATTGGCCTAGTTGGGTAGGCTATTCGCCGAGCAGCCGGTGGACGCCTGCGGGTAGCCTCCCCGACCGACCGATCCGGCCGGGTCGCAGCCGGGGGGCATCCTTTGGGGTAGGCGTGCTCGTTGTTTGCAGCGGCCGATGATCTTAGAGGGGGGACGTAGGGCGGTGCTCGTGGAGAGCGACGCCGCTAACGGTAGCGCCCATGGCGCGGGCGCGCGCATGGCAATGTGGATGACGCCGGAGGCGCTGCACGCCGAAAGTGGTTGGCGCACTTATCTCGATGATGGGGCTGAATTTTCCTCCATGGCTTTTGCCTCCATGGCTACGATGTAGTTGTCGATGATGCCGTTGATGTCGGAAGCTGGCATGGCAGCGGCGGGCGATGTTGGCGGGCGCCCGCGGGGCGCAGTCATCGTTGTACGCCGCCGCCGGGCGGGCTGATCATCGAAGCTTCCAAGAGGGCGTGTGAAGGTGGCCTGGATTTCCTTCATGGAATCAGCAAGCTCGCAATTTCCATCCGCAGCTCGGCGCGATTTGTGGTTGGCCATCGGTCTTGGCGTTGTTGGTGGTCGGAAGCCGCCGGTGGTGGGAATCGCCCCGTCTTCCGGATACCAATACCGCCGATTCCAGCTAGATTGGGCCGAATTGACACTGATTGTTGACCGTCGGGTGATGAAGGTGACATAGGTGGTGGTGATGACGACGATCGGGCGGCGAGGTGACGTAGATTGATGATGATGGCGCAGGTAGTAGAGAGAGAGAGAGGAAGGGAGGGGCGGCGCTTGCTTGGTGGAGGAGGCGGGCGGGGCGGGGGCGCAAGAAGGGCGGCGGACCTCGGGCGGCGGCGTGGGGAAGGGGCGCGCGCGCCGCAGCTATGGTTAGGGAGAGAGAGAGCCTGAGACACAAGAGCTGTTGGGAGTTACCCCTTTAATTATTTTCTTCTTGATTCAACTGATTACAAGTCCCTCAGATTTATAGTCCGGGAAGACTTGCATCTAAAGAAATCTCTGATTGGATTTCCTATTTTATTCCTATTTTATTTCTTAAATAATCATTACTTAATGGCGAAGCAGATGACGCGATGATGGGTGGGCGGCGGCGCGGCGGCCACCACTGATGCTAGGCTACGCTTTGGCCTTGGGCCCCTAGCGGGCGGGCGGCCCCCCTCCATTATGGTCATGACAGATATATGACTAAAATTACTAAAATTATGTATGGTAAGATATACAAATTGCAGTCTGGGTTACGGTATATCGTTCAAACATTTGTAGTAAATAATAAAAAGACCAATGCTAACATGCGGATTCAAGACATATATGATTTATGATTAAAAAATTAATAAGTAGGTACTATGATTCTAGTATAATTTAATTTAATATATCAGCGCTGTGACACTAGAGTGGTATTACACAAAGTTGTTAAAAAGCATAATCAATACATGAAGAACATAGCAATGCAGCTTGTAAGATCGATGTGCCCGCAGTAAGCATTGCATTGACGAGAGAATGCTAAAGAAACAATCCAAACACAGTGAAGCCATACCTACGTTAACATATTCTAAGGGAAAGGGAACACTAGTGCTAATCTGATGGGAGAGGTTTCCAGGTTTGAACGAGGACGAAGATGCTTGCGGCTACTTACCTCGGTACCGAGATCACGGAAACCGTATGGCCATCGTAGTAGAACACCGCGCAAGCGTAGCACGCAGCGATCTTGGACGGAGAACCACCGGCCCGAGCACCAGACGATACTGGCGGCCACTAAACCAACGGTGACGCCGCGCGCCCTACGCCCAGCGACGACGAGCACGGTGTTCATATATAACAAAAATAATGTATAGGCCCGGTTCGAAGGTCTAAGTGAAGCCTGAATCAAAGTTTCATATATAACAAAAATAATGTATACACTGTAGAGGAAATTTGATACATCAAGAATAGTTCCTTTTTAAACTAATATTTACTTGAATAACATCATTCTCTTAGTGTTCTTTGAAAAAATCTTCAATAATATGCTCATAGCTAATCTTCTCGAGCAATCTACTCTCAAGTGCTATCATAGCCAAACTATTAAGCCTTTCTTGTGTCATTGTAGAGCATAAGTATGACTCCAATAGCTTCAACTTAGAAAAGCTCCGCTCCGCTGACGCAATGGTCACAGGAATGGTCAATAAAATTCTATATGCAATAGCTGCATTGGGTAAACAATCATGCCGCTTTAGAAACTTAAGGATTTCAAGAGGACCTTGCAATAAAAATCTATATGCAATAGCTGCGTTGGCCTTGCTTGCTTCGCTAATCAACTTGAGTGTGTTGACCTTGCTTGCTTTGCTAATTTACTTGAGTGCTGGCCAGTAGTAGTAGATGAATGAACGTAGGCCAGCTGCTGGCGGCAGCTAGATATATACGAGAATACGAAAGGACTAAACTTCTCAGGCTCAGTCCTAATAATAGTCAGGGTCTTCTATTAATAGGCTTATTTTTTTAAGGCCCTAAAATTTTAGTGGCCCTGTAACGGTCGCACCCCTTTGCACACCCCTAGGCACGGCCCTGCCAACGGCTATTCTCCAACGGCAAAGAAAATCAGCAGAGCGCCGGCGTCTGCGTTTTTAAAATTTTAGCCCTTTTTTCAAAACAAATTTCAAATGTAACCCTAGTTTGAAACAATTTACGCTAGGTATCCCTTTTGTCGCGCCAAATGCGTTGGCGTGACATTTACATGTCGCGCCGATGCATGCGGCGCGGCGATCCGTCTGCCGTAAGCGGCATGCGTTGACGGAGGGTTGCGTGGATAGCCGTGGGTCCCACCAAGTCGGCGCTGCGCGCATGCGGCGCGACGGACTGTCGCGCCGGCGCGTAGGCGCGACCGCCCGTTAGGGTTTTCGTTTGGGCCTCGTCAAAAGCGTGTGGGCCCTTCCCGTCGCACCACCGGCGCATCGGGCGCGACAGCGTTAAGTAGGTTTCCACCGCCCGACTTCAATCATTTGTTTCTCACATTCAACCTCTTCCTCCGCCCGAGCCCGCCCGGTGCCGCCCGCCTTGCTCTGCCGCCCGACCTCCTCCGCCCGGGACGTGGCGCCCGGCCTCCCCCCCGGGACGACCCCCCGCCGGCCGCCCTAGCGCTACCCGGCAAGTCCCGCCCGCCCACACGCCGTAGGGAGGCCGCGAGGGCCATCCGTCGCCGGCGGCGGGCCGGGCGGCGGAGGGGCGCCGCCCGCCGGCGTTGATCGAGAGCGGCCTCCCACCCTCCTCCAACACGATAAGGTGCTAATCCCTCCTCTCCTCCCCCCTCCATTTCCTATTTTTGCCTTGTTCATGGTGATTTTTGATTTGAATGAAATTGTTGTTGATTGGAGCGTCAATTGGTACAATGTGGTTCGTAGAATCGGTTTAGGATTCGATTTGGCCGTGGATTTGGCATAGAGAACGAGTTGCATGAAAGTAGTTCATTGATGCATGCATGGAGGTTTAGGGTTTGATATTATTTCTATTTTCCAATGTGAAATTATAAGTGATTGGGCCGTTTATTGATGCAATGTGGTACGTGGAAACGTTTTAGGATATTTTTTGCTGTGGATTTCACCTAGATTAGTTTTTTCATGAATAAATTTCTTTGTTGCATGGAGGTGTTGAGTTTGTTTCTAATATATATTGGCAATATGGTTGTTTTACTTATAGCTTTTATTTCCCCAATAATTTGTAGATGGACCGTTTAGTGCGCTTTTATAATGGTGGCAAAGTTAGAGGGGATGGCAAGTTTGAGAACATGCATGAACAAGTTCATTTTTTGGTAGACCTCCTAGCTTCGATGATTTGGTCGGGTCATTATCGCGACAACTATGGATGGCCGTGTAGCTTGATTGGTCGATTTGGTGTGGGAAGGAACGAGCACACTATGCACCGATGCCTTTGTCATGTGAAGATGATTGGAACAACTTTGTGGAGGTTGTGAAGGGTAGTAGTGTTCGTTGCTTGGAAGTCGTTGTCGAGAAGGTGATGAACCCCATTTGTTGTGCCCGTGGGTCGAGAACGTGGATGAGGAGCCCGTAGAGCACCTTACTCGGGAGGAAGAGTTGCAAACGGCCTGTTGTTAGAGACAATGATAATGCAGTGATGGTAGGTATGGAAGAGTGCGATGAGGAGGAGATTGGTGCTATGGACGACATGTTTGTAGGATCAGAGGACGATGGAGAGTACAGAGATGAGCTCACTTTTAGTGAAAGTAGCTCGGAGGAGGTTATAGAGGACGATTATAGGTCGGGGCCTAGTACGGACGATGAAAGCGATGAGTATAGGGGATATTGCATCCACCTAACGGGTCATTTAGAATGGAGTACACCGATGTGGAGCTAAGTCAGTTGAGGGAGGTCCATGTTGAGGTACCCTCCGTACCCAACTTCATGGACATTAGTATGGTTGATGAAGCGGTGTGTGACACCGGTCCGTCGTTGTTGGACGATGAGGGACAGAGAGCGAGGAGATGGAGATTAAGAAGGGGATGGTCTTTTGACACATTGGATCATCTCAAGTTCTTTCTTGCGGACTACGCCGTTAGGTATCATAGGCCCCTACTATGTTGATCACTGCGACCACGACAAGCGGTACACACGGTGCTTTGCAAGAAGAAGTGTGGTTGGGGAGTTTGGGCGAGGAAGCTTACAAACAAGACTTGGAGGATTCGAATGTGAAGCAACCTCACACGTGTCGGTCTTCTAAGCCTAAGGGGTGCACGCACAAAACACGCCCGTTATCGAAAGTCGTTCGTCTTGTCGGCCTTGTTAAGGCCGATAGCGATATATCATTTGCCTCCTCGATCGAGAGCATATGGGGTGGACCGGATATCGAAAGTGAGGTACATGAAGGCATGGCGCAGCAAAGCAACATGCCATAGAGCTGTTGTGGGGTGATTGGAAGGAGGCATACAACCAAGCTCCTAGGATCCTTATGACCATGAAACACTACAATCCGGGGCTTAGGTGGTATCCATTCTTCGGGCGCATAGTGGATGACACGGACGGCGTGCCTAAACATGTTCTCGCATTGCATTGTTTTGGTGTTTTCCCGGTCCACCGAGGCATTCAAGCATTGTCGCCCTGTAGTGCTTGTTGATGCAACATTCCTTACGGGGGAAAGTACAAAGGTGTTCGATGATGGCGGTCGGTGTGGATCCGAGAACCAGGCTTGTCCCTTTAGCGTTTGCTTTGGCCGAGAGCGAGAACACTTTGAGCTGGTCTTGGTTCATGAAGCTTGTTAGAAGAGATGTCATCCGTCAGACGTCCCCGTAGGATTTGCATGATATCGATCAAGACAATGGATTGCTATTGGTCGCTAGAGAGGAGATAGATGGGCTTCCCCTCTTGAGCATCGATGGTGCATGCGGCACTTTGCCGCCAACATTTGGCGGCGACAAAGGAAGAAGGAGGTCGTCGGCAGAAGTTGAAGGTCTTGTGTTGTTGTCGCACGAAAAGAAAGGTTTAAGGAGAAGCTATTAGAGTTGAACAAGGTCCTAAACACTCTGTGAGGACTTGGCTTCGGGGCCGGATGAATAATGTGGACAAGTGGGCTCTCGTGATTTGATGATGGTGGCCTTAGGTATGGCGTGATGACCACCAATTCATCGGAATCGTTTAACAAAGTGTTCAAGGGTATCCGCGGTACTGTGTGTCCGGTATTGTGGAGTACTCGTTTAAGAAGTGCAACGAATACTTTGTTAAATATTTGGAACATTGCCAAGGCTTCTAGAGAAAAATGGGGCCGGGCCGTAGGAGACACTGAAATTGCGGAGGCCATAGGTTCCAATCAGGTTGGTGATGCCTACGGACCTTCAAGGCTAGTGTACAACATAATGTCAGCGGGAGGAACCAATCCGGGCGGTGAGAAGTACGGTGGGAAAAATTATAGGGTGGACCTCCAGAAATCGGAGTGTTCTTGTTGCATTCCGGCTACTTCATGTGCCTTGCTCACACATCATCACCGCTTGTAAGTTGAGGGGTTTGGACCATGAAGATCCGTTTTCATGTCTCCATTCTATCTCGAATCAAACACCCTAAAAGTGTGGGAATCCAAAGCTTCGAGCCATACCTAGATCCTTCCAAAGTGGCCTCCATACTATGGATTGGATTATGCCCCCCTAACCGGATCAAGAAAAAGACAAAGGTTGGAAGAAGGAAGAGAAAACGCCTTAAAGGAATTATGGACGATTCCAATGCCGATGGCCCCGATGTGTATGAATCCAATGGCTATGGGCTCGATATGTATGGTTATGGAGACTTTGATGAGGCCATGGCTCCGCCCCAGGTGCTCTAAATGCCACGGGACCGGTCACACCGCACAACCACTCATGATAGTGTTCGGTACATAGGTGTTGTTTGTTCAACCTTGTTGTAATAATTTATTCACGTCTTGTTGCAATAATTTCGTAATGCATTGTTATTTTAATTGTTATAATTCATGTTTTTTTCTAATGTTGTGGTTTTTGGCCTTTTTTTCCGATTGGGCCCCCCTTCGTAAGGCCTCGCTATGAAAAGGACCACCGATCGACTTGGCGGTGGACTTGGGCAAGGCAAGTAATTCCCATGTTCATTTTTGGAAATTAATATTGTGGTCATAGTTTATGATCTATAATTGTTACATTCCTTCATTTGTTTCAGAATGAAGCCGCCCCCCGAGCTCACAAGCCACTACGTTGGGGACAGCAGTGTGCGCTTTACCCCGCTAGAGCGGGCTTCCTGGGCCTTGCTCGAGCCATTGTGGTGGGGCTCCGGAGATGGACGGGTCTTTGGTGACTGCCTTCGTGGACGGATGGCGATGGGAGGCGCATTCCTTCCACTGGCGTGTGGAGAGATGACGGTCACCTTGGAAGATGTGAGCTACATCCTGGACCTAAAAGTGCACGGTCCACCGGTGTCAGGTGCCATCGACCCAGCGAACTGGAAGGAGTTGGTGCTCCAGTTCACCGGTCTTTACCCGGACGCACCTCCAGAGGGAAAGAGGGAGCATAAGACTTCAGGTGTGTCGTCCAATTGGGCGAAGCGGCACTTCAATACTTGCCCTGCCAACGCCGCCGAGGAAGTGGTGGAGAGGCATGCTAAGGTGTGGTTGTGGCACCTGATCGGCCTTTTCCTTCTACCCGACGCTTCTGGGAACACCTTGTCCTGGATGGTGCTCCCAATCTTACAGCAGGACTGGGAGGACATCGGCCGCTACAAATTGGGGCTCTGCGGCCTTCGCATGGCTGTATCGGCAAACCGTGTGAGGCCCGTAGGGAGGGCCAAAAGTCCCTCGAACTTCGGTGGCTGCGTGTGTACCTCCCGCAGATCTGGATTTGGGAGGCGCATACCCACCGGAAGGGACTACAGAAGAGGCGGTTCACATGCGTAACTCATACATGTCTTAATATTCATGTTCTCATCTTAGTTGCCCTATCGATATTCATGTTCTTATACGTGTCTTTTTTTTTTTTGAGGCATGGCAATATGGCGATGCATCGGGCCCCATTCTTTGTATTTGTGGCACGAAAACAAGATGGTCAGGGGCGAGTCGGAGATGAGGTACGGTGAGGTACTCAACGACACGGACTTGTTGACCTACGGACAGGTGAGTCATGTTGTTATACATATTGTGATCTACTTTACAATAGCCGTTGGACATGTCTAAATGTCTCAATTTTTCAGGTGGAGTGGACTCCATATGGCGTCAACAAGTACAGGACTTGAATGTCCCCCACCGGAGTGATGATGACAAGCTGCGATGGAGATGCAATGCCCCCATGATCATGTTCTTTGTTGTGGAGCACCACATTCGAGGAGGGTCATGGCGGTTCGGGAGGAAGCGGGGATTACCCTATCACGGACTTTGGTTCGGATGCTTTGCACGAGTAAGTCTCGATTTGATTTCAGTTTCTTCGTTGCAGTATTTTTAATTGTGTAGTCAAAACTAACAATCAATGTTTCAGTGTTTTTCGGGGGGAGGAGGTTTGGTGGCGGCAACGGCTGGCTCACCATCCATGCGGCTTATGTGCAGCGGTGGATGGGCCGAGAGAGTGTGGCTCGATAGCGGGCCTCGTCCGGTGGCCCTGAGTTCCATGCCTACTGCTGTACTGCAGGGTGACTAGAGTGCGTCTCCACGAGCCCGTCTCGGTGACTCGATCTTCTATGGAGAGGCGACCAAGAAGACCCCTATGACGGGGTAACAAGGGAGGCCGGCGCCGAGAGAGCCCCTCTCGTTAACTACATGGTAAGCATTCATATTCATTCCCTTCAACCTTTCATCGCATTCAAGTTTTAACCTTGCTCCTCGCATTACGTAGACCACGCAGCTAGCCCACCTTTCAAATGAAGCTGGAGCATACATTGGGCGTGCGGGGCCTGTAAGGTAGTGACCTTGTAGAATTTGCAAGAGGTATGACGCTCGACTCAATATCATTCATTACTTGCATGTCTTTGTATGTATACTCCTAACTCGCCAAAAACCCATGAGAGAAAGTGAAGAAATTCTGCACGCCGCCTCGGTCGCAAGTTGAGCCGTTTTAGAGCGATGATGACGAAGTGCTTGGGTGCAGCAAATGAGGAGGAGAGGCCTCAGGCGCAGGAGCTCAAAGTGAGGAAGAGGCGGCGCAGGAGACAACTGAGGCCTCCGGTGCAAGACAAAGTACCAGGGGAAAATCAATTGCGCGAGAAACCCCTCGGGGAAACAAGCCAAGAAGGGCGGTGAAGAAGATGGGTGAAGACAAGCGATGACCCAAGCTATGGCTACGACGTCATTGGCTCTTCTCAAGCCAGTATGATGCTCCCCCGTGACCGAAACTCAGGTTTTCTTCTATCTTGTGGAACTTGGGCTTGTTGTCACCATACATATATATACATTTGCAACACATATGACAATTTGGGTTTTGTAGGGGGATCTCGTGAGCTCACCTCAAAGGGGACGCCGTCACCAAACCCTAAACGCATAAAGCTAAAGACCGCTCGGACGTTGGCACGCCAAATGTCCTTCCAACGAGATCTGGCCGTCCTCGTCGTCCTAGGTTACCATACGCCCCAACCGTGAGAAGGTGCGTATTTGGCAAATAAGAAGCAACGTTGGGGAAATGACAAGTTACAATACATAACTCATGACCTTACAATCCCCATGCGTGTAGGAATCCTGACGACCTTTCTGTGGACTCCGTGCTTTGCTCTTTCGAGTGCGGATGGCTGCATGTGCACTATGTTTATGAATGTATGGACTGTGTCCGAACTATGTGAGAACTATGTGAGTTGTGGTCATGAAACTTGGGTGAACTATGTGAATTGTGCTCCACGACACTTTGGTGATCTATGTGTGAACTATGGTTGTAGACTTTGGTGAACTATGTCACACTATGGTGAATTGTGGTCGATATTTGCTATGTGTGAACCAAATTATGTATGAAATGTGGTATATGTATGAAATCTGGTATTATGCTATTATGTATGAACCGTGGGTCGACATAATAGTATTTTGCTATGCTTGTCATTGCCAAAAAATTAAAAAATGACCCTCATGCCAAAACTATAGGCGGATCGACCATTTGTAAGGCGGCAGCGCTTACTAGTCCGGGCGCCGACGCCATTTCGACATGAACCACGGACACGACGCGTGTCCAAAACATAATGCCAGACTACCCGCACGACGGTCATGCCAACTGCCTAGGGCGCCGACTCTGAGTAAAGGCGGCAAAACGGAGTTTTGCCTCCCATTTGCCGACGGGTCGCGCCAGATAAAACGGCGCTGACGCGCGTACATGCTGCCACGTGTTCAGCCCCTCGTAACGCCAACATGTTTGGCATGAGCGGTCATGCCGGACCTTCCGGGCGGCGAGCGGCAAAGAGGCTCGACCCTAGCGCGAACCGGAGGTTGGGTAAAGGTGCGGCGCGACGAAGTCATGGCCGGACCTTTGGCGCCGACATGCCTGCCTCGAGCAAGCGCCCGACCGCGTGTCCTTATCGCGCGTCGCGTTGGCGTGGCGAATCGTCGGCGCCTATTAGAATCGGGCGCGGCGTGGACTACATAAACAGCCCTTCTTCCTCCTCGCAGTCATTCTTCTTCCTCCTCTACCCTAGGTTCGGGTTCCGCCGCCAACGGCCCCAAGAGCCCCCAACCCACTCCAAAGCCCCCAAGCCCCTAACTCCCCCTCCTCCATCCCCACACCCCCAACCCCTCTCTTCCTCCCAACACCTCCTCCTCCCTCCCCCCACGCCCCAAACCTCCTCACCACCAAGCCGGCATCTCCTTCCTTGTCTTGTCAATTATGTAAGTGATTCGGATTTACTTTTCTTCTTTTGTTTCCTAGAAAAGATTTATTGTGGTCAATATAGCATGACACATGGTTTTATATTGTGCATGATATGTGATTATATTATTAATTAGTATGCCATTAATATATTATTAATTAGTAACCACGTGCATGATATTTGATTATATTATTAATTAGTAACCACAAGCAACTTGTAACCACGTGCATGATATGCATTTGTAACCACGTGCATGATATGTGATTATATTATTAATTAGTATGTCATTAGTATATTTAGTCTAGCACGTGGTTACAAATGAAAAATGGTGTGAATTATTAAAATGTAGGATGTTGTGATGTCGTATAAATGCAAATGAAGATGGTGTGATTTCTTACAATTGCAAATAATCATTCCTTTGAATTTTGTTATGCTTGCTTACATTTCGCTCAATGTGTTCGTCATCTGCTTTTTGCTTGTTTGTTTAAGTAGCTACAGTTTGTCGCTTCCATTTGCAACGAGCAAAGCATGCCAGGCGTGGTAAAAAGGCCTTCAATCCTTACTTGAGGCTGCCGGATCCCTATATCCATAAGCCCTCCCACCGGGTGAACCGGTGCCCAACTGTTGGTGTGGTGATCCATGCAAAGTTGAATGGGATGAAGATGATGAGGAAACCTACATGCGGAAGTATTGGATGTGTGCCAATTATCAATGGGAGCCAGGCCCAAAACAACGCCGCAGTTTCATGGTGCGTATATTCGTGATGGAGCATTTGTTTCATGAGTATATATTCGCTTCCTAACAATTGTTTGTGTTGCAGACCCCACCTCCACTCTGTGATTTTATGCAGTGGATCGACCTTGAGATCAGTGAGGAACACAAGAAATTCTTGGAAGGCCACAAGGATTTTAGGGCATGGTTTCAACGGAGGTCCGAGGAGAATATGAAGCAAGCGGAAAGGCCGAGAAGGCGCCGCGAGGGAGGAAGAGGAAAGGAGGCTAGCTCAAGTCAAGAGGGATGAGAGGGAGAGGGAAGCCTGGAGCATGCGCCGCCGTGCCAAGGCCGAGTGGGCAAAGGCTCGATGCGTAGTGAAAATGTTGAGGGTGACGCAACGACACCTCACGGTTGGATGAGCTCATAGCCTTAGCCGAGGCTGACTTGAAAGCCCGACAAGAAGCCCCGCAGCAAGTCCCCATAGGGCCACACGTCGCAGGAGGACACCGCACCATGATTGCCTAATGTGGAGGCCGACAATGCTCCAACGGGTGCCTCAAGTGCCCCGGGAGGACACCGTGCAAAGATCGGGGCATTTGCCGGCGTGCCCCCCGGTGTGAAAACCGTCTTTAATCGGATACTACATGCCCTCGACTTTGTGCATCCCGCCGGGGAGGACATTGTGCCGGACTTGGCACATTTACAGGAGGGCAGCGAGGACCAATGCGGGAGGAGGCATCGAAGCTAGCGATGATGAGGTTGATGCAACGTACAACAAAGAGGATGAGGCCTATGTTTCAGGCTCTTCCGATAGCCAAAGCGGCGTAATATGCAACGGAGGATTCCGACACGGACGAAGACAAACCATATGATGGCTACATTTCAGGCTATTGTACGACTCCAGGCTACGAATATCCAGAGGATGGGACACGCCCGGCGAAGATCCGGTGGATTGGGGCACGGGCGGCGATTATCAGGAGGATTGGGGCACGGATGACGATTTGTGAAGTGCAACGTTCATTTGTTACTATATGTATGGAACAATGTGTAATCTATTTGTAATGAACCATGTGCGAAACTATGCTCTCTAGTGTTGTATTTGTATCTCTAGTTGTTGTATTGAACCATGTATCTCTAGTTGTTGTATTGAACCATGTATCAACAATTATATGCGGTGTTGATCTTTTATTTTCCTCGGAGTAGGAAGTGTTGTTCGTGGTTGAGTATAATGAAGCAGAACCACGATGTACAAAGATTTAAATGCCAACACCTAGCCATTACTTCGCATGCATCACAATTGTTCCAAGCATAGAGAAGAGTCACTACAATGAGTTACACAAGTGGTTCACCCACAATTAAAGGGTCCATGCATCATACACTTCGTGGTTCGAACAAAAGTGTTGCTAAGTCAAGGCCACTAATGCCTTCCTCATAGCTAAGTCAAGGCCAGCTAAAATCATCATCGTCCACCCAAGTAAGTCGATTTCAATCCTCGTAGTCGAGTCATTCCAAACATCCTCATTGGCGTAATCCTTGTCCTGGTCGTGCACGTCCTTGGCCTCGTCCTCGTTACCCTTGTCCTGATCGTGCACGTGGTTGCCATCGTCCTCGTTACCCCCGTCCTCTTTTGTTGGCGAAGGAACTATGAGAAACAAACATGTCAACATTACAACGACCTTAACAAGTAACAAAATGTGAAAACAAGTTTTGGAAGAACAAGAAATGCTCACAAAGCTCTCGTATCAACGCATTTCGGGCCCGTTGACGTTGAGCTTCATGTTCGCGAGCCCACTCAAGCATCTCATGAATCTCCCTCCTTTCCTCCGCTTCGAGGCGGTCGTAGTGTTCCTTGTTTTCCCGCCAGTACTGAAGGAGCTCGTCACCCATAAACTGGCGATGGTAAGGACTTATTGTCTTCCCTTTAGCTTTCTGTAGTCTTCACCGGCGTGATCCATGTGTTAGAACCAGGTCTTGCAACACCGCCTTCGGGCTCACTTGTCTCTTCAGCTACATTTGCCTTCTCATAATCATCCTTTTCCTCTCCAAGGGGACTTGAACTTGGGAGTAAACAAATTGGCCATAACCTCACGCGCCACAGGGAAATCCTCCCAATCACAAGACTTTCCGGCCCTAAGTGAAACATAAATAAACATTACCATAATTATGCATTGCCAAAGAACTCATTAGGCATGCAAGGCACAAGTTCGTTATACTCACAAAGAACTCATTTGGCCCACCATAAGCATTGCCCACAGTAGTAACCAATCCCATACTCGGAGGGAACAACTCCTTCACGGGCCTTGATGCGCGACTTGCACTTCTTCTCAGGAAGACCAAGGCATGGCCATGGCAAGCATCCATTGGAATACTCTTCTTGCAACCTCTCGTTAGGCCATGCAGGTTTTGGTCCATAGTTATACTCCTCAAAGTCACAAGCTGGAAAACCTCTCTAAAATAGACAACATATGAGGTGCAAGGTTACATTATGCACAACACAAATGAGTTCACAAAGAACATGAATGCAGCACCACTTACCAAATCGTGGCCGACCACAACGATAGAAAGGGGTGAACAAATCCGGTCGGCTCGGAACTTGGAGGAACGCCTTCTCCCCACAATGGCATGTAGGAGGATTCTCTAGACGGTGCAGTGTGCAGCGTCAACCTTCTCCGCTTCGTCATTTCGGGTGGGTTCGAAGGAGGCACCCACCGTTTAAACCGATCAAGCGGAACGGTCTTCCAAGGGTCATAAAGGAAACAACATGATGGAATGATCCACACATTCTTGACCATCGATCCGCGATAGAAATTGCATCCGTCTCCCCATCCATGCGTCCGAGGACCACGTCATAGGCGGGTAAGAAAAAAGCACGCCCGGCCCGGACAAAGGATGCCCGATCGCTTCACATTGGCCGCCCCGACAAAGCGGTGACAATGCGGCGTCGGCGCAGTCTTTGGGAATGGACCCTTCCCATCGGGGTCCTCCGGATGGTGCACCTAACGAGGGACGGGTCCATGACACCTAGCAAAAAAAGATAACAATGTCACCTTTGTATAAAAACATATGTGCAAACACAAACAACAAACCATGGATGGGTAACATCTAAACAATATTAGTATCAAATTATTTCAATCAAATTAATGTTCATACAATTTCTTAAGAAATCAAAATACAATAAACAACTATGACAACAACAGTTTGAAACCAACAAATAACATATTCCTTACATGGTAACAAATCATAATAGAACCAAAAACATGCTTAAATATTCAAACCCTATTCATAAACCCTAAGCAAAAACACAAAACATGAACACATCTTCAATAGATAATGAAGTCATCTACGTAGTACCAAACAAGATCTCCAATTTGCCATGTGGAGCTAATAATTCAATTAGGGTTTGGGATTTGAGAGGACAATTGCAAGTTTAACGCATCATTCCTAACAAAGAAGTTTTACCACATAGCACAAGAACAAATAAACATCACAAACAAGATTTCCTATTTGCCATGACCAATATAAATTGAATTAGGGATCGGGATTTGAGAGGACAATTACATCTAAGCAATAGAAGATTACCAAAGCAAATCAACCACAAATGAGTTCCAATTAGCATAACACAAGCATAAACAAGCTTCACACAAAAACCAAATGGAAATCATGGAGAGGAGGACAAAAGGTGAAGGGAACATTCCCCTTCCAAAGATTTGACTTCTTTGCTTTTATTTGCTTTCTGGACCGGGAATGGAGAAAGTGGGAGAAGAGAGGGAGACAAAAAAGTTGGTGGAGGCATTTATATCGACACGTCGCGCCGAACCGTTGGCGCGGCGTGGTGGTGCCTGGCGCTTTCGGCGAGGCCCGGACGGAAACCCTAACGGGCCTGTCGGCGCCCGAAGCATCCGGCGCGATCGGCGCCTCGCGCCCGCATCGCGTAGGGCGCGGACGTCGTGGGACCCACCACCGGACACGCCCGGCAACGGTCAACGCCGCCGCGCCTGGCGTGGCACGGAGGCGTCGCTACCGCATGCATCGGGCGCGACATGTGTAAATGTCACGCCAACGCATTTGGCGCGACAAAAAAGGGATACGGGCGTAAATTGTTTCAAACCGGGGATACATTTGAAATTTGTTTTGAAAAATGGCTAAAATTTAAAAAAAATCCCCGGCGTCTCTGTCTCACGAGAGCAGCCGAGGAAGATTTTTTTTGTTCGACGGGAAACGGACGAGTGCGGCCTCTGCATCGAAGGGACCAGTGTGTGCGCCACTTCGTTCCATGGTGTTGAGTCTGTTGACTAGAGCAATGCCAGGCTTGGGCCTCGCGAGCGTGGGCAGTAGCATACGGCCCACCGGAGCAGGAACAGCAGCAGTGGCCCATTGAGCTGGCAGCAGCACAGCAAGCAGCAGCACGTCGCCTTTCTTCAATTCGAATGCCTGTCATCAGTCGAAGCTAGCAAGATAGCCAGCACGTGCAAGTGTGGTCGATGGCCGGCAAAACTTCCAAGTGCATGTGTATATATATATATATATATATGTACATATACAAGTATATACATATATATATATATCATGCATTTTCGTTTTCTTTTTCTCTTTAATTTCAGCAAGCAACGCTTCTCATTCTTGATCCAAATTTTCAACAAAAACTTGATCCAAAATAACATGTCATCATATCCAAAACATATCAAACCTTTTTTGAGCACAAATAGATGACATTTTCTCAAGTCTTTTTCCAAAGAGTTTCTCATCGAGAGTCGCCACGTCACTAACTCATATGCATATGCAATTTGAAATTTAAATAGGTGGCACTAGGCGAGTAAAGCGATTATGATTTTCTCCTCTTTATAATACGGTTATCAAACCTAAATCACTCACACCCTCTATGGTATCTTGAGTGTAAAATCAAAATGGCCCTATGGTTATACCTTTGCCTTGAGCCCATTTTCATCCTCGAATCCACTCCAAGCGAGCACTTGATCATCTTTTAGATCACCATGATCCATCTACCATGGCCACCGTGCATCACACTTGGCTTGACCAATCTCCAACTAATCAAACACTTAGCATAGAGAGACTAGTCCTAGGGTGTCATCAATTATCCAAAACCAAACTAGAGATCTTGAGTCGCGACCGCCTCGGGCGAGGAGAGGGATGCGGTACGGCCATCCTCGAGCTCGGTGACCTCTTCCTCCTGGATCGGGGAGAGGTTGGCCATGGAGATCTTGTGGTTCGTCGAGCTCGAGCCGCCTTCTTGGTACGTTGGCACGTCGACGAAGTCGTAAGGCCATGGCCGGCCCTCCGACCCGATCCCAAAGACCATTTGCAAGGCCGAAAGCACCGGTGGTGGTCGAACGTGGGCGACCCGCCCCCGGGAGTAGCGGTGATGACCAGACCCGGCCGGGAGCGTGGTTGTCGACGGTCTAACGGTTACGCGCCGAGGATGCGACGAGTTGCCACCGTTGTTGTCGAGGTTGTCACGTTGACGGGGAGCCGATTTGGTCGAAGTCGGCAGAAGGAAAACTCACCCATGCCCAAAGTTTAGCCAGCCGGCCTCGGTGCCGTGTCGTTGAAGTCGTGGACAGCGCCGGTGCGATGCGAAGGGTGGGTGAGTCGGATCGGAAGCCCGAGCGGCCCCACCTCCATTGAAGAAGCCGGTGCGGAGTTGTTGAAGCGAGTGTCGTCACAGTTGGATCTGGAATGACGCGGCGGGGTTGTTGACGCCATTGTTCCGCACGATCGCCGGCCCGGATGTCCTCCGCCCGGATCGACCGCCATGGAGTTAGGGTAGATCACCATCTTGCTAGTCATGATGTCTTCGTGCACACCCGTTACTTGGCGCGCCAGCTGTCGACGGGTTATCGGCGATAGCCTAGCAGGGGTGTACCCAAGTAAATAGATTGAGCGGTAGAGGTGCGCTAGACGACTAACAAAGTGCGAGCGGCGAAGGGAAAAACACACGGGTTTACCCAGATTCGGCTGCCTTGATGGCGTAAAACCTACGTCCTGCTTATAGTTTGTATTGATTGATGGAGTATTTCGTGATTCTAGAGGGGGTCCCTGCTCGTCTTATATAGTCCAGGGAGCAGGGTTACAGGTCGGATTCAAGGCGACAAGATCTATCCTGATCGGATACAATAGGGAAGTTTGTGGTGATTACAACAGAGCTATACAAGGTAAATATCTTGACGACCACGTCTGCGCCATGGTCTCCGATGGCCACCATCCTGGGGGGCACCGAAGGGGCTTCAGTCTTGCGGCTGGGCGGCCCGACGGCTCAACCCAAGATGGGCCGTGAGGGGATACGGGTTCATCCCCCCACAACTGTATGGTTACTTTCAAAATAAATTTATTTGGAGACATAAATGTTACATGTATTTTTCTATAACAACCAAAGTTGATAAAGTTTAAGCTACACACATCTGACTACTTCTATTTTGAATGGAGTAAGACTCACTACACTGGCACCCTGGAAAGGGTCCTGGATAGCTATACCGGGTGCTACATAGGAAAAAATTTGCCGCAGCGGAAGCCTGTATACCTTCAGGTAAGCATGCGTGTCATGTGGGTTCCTGGAAATATGCCGCAGTACCGTGAGCCCTGGAAAGGACAAGCTGGCAAGTCAAGCTATCTACACACGAGAGAGGGACTAGTGAGCGGCCGGCTCCACTATTCCAAATAACTACAAAATGTTATGACTCACAAATCAAAAATCTAAATTAAATTTCGATTACACCATTGAATTCGTTTTAATAAATTCTTCAAAACTAGATCTCACATTGATATATTTAGATAAAATTATAAGTGAACCCCACTAATGGTTGCTGGTACAGATTAAAGATATAAATGATGATGAGTGTGTAAGAATTGTATATAGCGGAGAGAATCTCGATGACTAGGATGTATATAGAGTAAGGAAATAAGTAAGATGGGTGTGGATAGTCTAACCCAGTAATTCGTGACTCGGCGACTTAGCAACTCAACAGTTTCTCATTTGTGGTTTGGCATTTGCCCCGATTTGCCAACTCTCAAATCCAAATGCCAAATCAAAAAGAGTTTATCTCCAACAGTTTGACATAATTCATTTGGCAAACTCAGATCTAACTTACATCAGGAACCCTGAAAAAAGAAATAAAATTATGTTTATGTCCTTCCACCTTTTTGAAAACTTACTTGGGAACCCCAGGCGAAACAAAATTATGTTTATGCCCTTCCACCTCTTCTAATACGACGCGTTGTGCCGTGAATGCCAAATGTAAGAAGGCAAGCATTACAAATCTTATAAACAGGCTGATTTGCCAACACTCACTAAATTGCCAACTCTAAATGCCAAACTGTTGGGAGGGAGTTTTTGGAGTGTTTTGGCAAAATTTGAGAATGCCAAACACAAATGGCAAACTGTTGGAGTTGCTCTTAGCCGTCTCAGTCCCTGTTACTCATGTAATCAGCACGGTTAATAGGCGCTGTCACATTTGTTTTGGAACTGCTCGGCGCCTCAGCGGGCACGACGAAATGTCAGGCTCCACGTTTTTTTTCCCAGCCCGCGACATCTGTACCTGCACGTGGTGCGGTCAGCAGGGTATGCGCGTCAGATGTGTGATCCCTCAACGCGTAACGAAAGCTCGACATCCGCGTGGCCTCGGCGAATCCATTTTTTCCCGTTTCCGCGTCGGTTTATTTGGCCTACTGTGGAGCGCAGAACCATCCCCTCGACCGTGCCGAAAAGTCTCTCCCGTAGGTGCCTTCCTTCACGGAGAGATTTTTTAGGCCTCTCGCGCCCACAATCTAGCAGTCCAACGAATTATTTGGTTCCCGCGCCCTTGGCTCAGTCCAACCGGCCTCAACTCCACTCCACCGCATCCACCCCCGCAGAGCAGCGCGCCCCCAGCCACCGCCGCCGCCATCCACCACTACCAGAGCGCCAAGGCTACCGTGCCTGCGCGCCCCCCGCCACCACGGTCTCTTCGGAATCGACTAAGACCCTGCCGGCCATCTCTCAACAAACAGCCAACAGCGCTGCCGCACGCCGAGCTGAAGGTCAGCAGAGATTTTTCCCCTTATCTTCAGATCCGGCCTCAACCAATTCTGCATCTTGTATTTTTTCTTCTTGCCCTTGTTGATTGATGAATCTGACTCGATTTTAACAGCACCTGATGAGCCGGAGCAGCTCTAGCTTCTCAACCACCAACTCTGGCACCTGTCTGGAAGAACAATTTGGCTCTCACCGACGGACAGCAAGGTCAGACCATAGTCACCAAGTAGCATATATATTCTTCATGTGTGCTAGACTAGCGGTGGTGAATTAACTTCTATCTGCTTGTTAGCTGTTGTGATCCCTGCACCAATACTACACTGCCAAAGCTTGGTTCTAGTAACGACCTGAAGATTTTGCTTCTAATTCTTTCAAAACTTGCATCTAGATATGCTTTTGATTGATCTCTAGTGACTATTTTTGATGCTCTGTATGTACAGATTAAGTCACCTGTAAATGGATTTTGCTGCTCTAGTTTGCACAAATTTGGACATAGCTCAAGTTTCCAGTGACTAATTTTTCTACAGATGCTCTATTTTGTATTGTGATTCACTAGTTATGGTCAGCTACCTGTATAGGAAATTTGTTATCATGTGTTTTAATGTTTTTTTTACTAGCCGTATTTGAATTTTTATTTGTTTGACTGAAGCAATTTGTGATGTGTCTAAATTTGTTACAGCTTTCTTACTGTGATCTGGTTGGCTGTACGTTTGCTGCTTTACTTGGTTCGCTCTGTGGTTTGTGAACTGACCTCGAAGTCTTGGACAACTGGTCTATTTAATTGGGAGTGATTGATGCCCCCCGGTACCACAACTGGCTTCGAAAGGTGGTTGCGGCCTGCATGGTGAGCTGTTCAAATGTACTACCAGCCCCCAATTGTTATTTTTTACAGCTAGTTGTGCTTAGTATTATGCCTAGGAAAGCACATATCCTACGCTTTAGATGAAGTCAACTCTGTCTGCAGGTCCATCCATCCATGTCACCATGTGCATCCAGTGTAGTTTACAATTGTGAACTTCCTTGCATGATTAATTTACAATACACAATTTATTTATTACCACTACATTGCAGTAATCATATATTCCTTTTTTCTTTCACTCAAAACATGAGTGGAAGAAGAATCATGCATGTCCTACGAATAGAACAACTCAAAGCAGTTCAAGAGGTCATCTGTGGCCTGTATCTGTGTCCTGGAGGTTGTTTCTTTTGGAGTTGTGCTATTCTCGGAAGAGGTGGCTTTATGTAGCTTAACGCAAATGGAGTTGTAAACTCTGTCTTTTGATGTTAATTGGAAGGCTAGGTTTATCCCACCCTTGAACTCTAAAAAAATCAGTTCAAGACACATTGGAGAATTTATTTTCAACAAGGTCATAGATTTCCAAGAAGAATAATACTTCTATGATGGAAATTAAACTCCTATGCTTCTTGAAGAAGGTACCAACCACTGGGTGCTGGCTGGAGGCCGCTTTAGTCCCAGTTGATGTTACCAACCGGGACTAAAGGGCAGGACCCCTTTCTAACCGTGACTGTTGGTTCTTTCTGCACTATTGGCTTGTGTGGAAGACACAAGGTGATGGTATCTCTTTGGTCCTTATGCGTGGACATATTCTTTTTGTATTTCACACCATTTAATCCAGTGGCACTTGACACCGGCACAAACCAGCAACTACCAGAGGCTTCAATTTAGAATTGTCAAGATAAAATTTCAAAAATTAAAAGTAGAGATGAAATCACAATTCAGTCAGATTAGAGGTAAAACACCAATTTCAAGTTAATACGTGTACCGGAGAGTGGTGGACCTTGCAATGGATGGGCTTTGAATCCACCGGACCACTCCTTGTTATTTCAAAGTTGACCACTCTGGGTAGTGGGTAGCCTCTTGTTTATTAAAAACGTGAGAGCACAGCTATGTCTTGTGATGATATATTATGCATCAATGAGGCCATTCATTCGTTTTTAGAGAGGCGACTTGTTTCCTTCTATTGACTCTAGCTACCTCATAGGAGCACAAGGCCATGGTGTAGGCTGCCCAAACATGAAACAGGAAGGCTGAGGTGACAACAAGGACATAAGGCGGTTGGTTGTGTCCATGCGGAATTGCTTTAGATTTAATGGTTATTTTTGTTGTGACCAGAAACTTTTGTACACAGATCTAGCTAGTTTGTTTCCTCGTATGATTTTTTTTTGTAGGCTAATCTGATGATGGTATTGCAGATTCTTCTGTGTAAAGTGTTTGGGGAGGCTGGAAATGGCGGGTGTGGCGTTTGGCAGCGTTGGGAAGATTATCGATGTTGGATTTGCTATCAAGGAGGCCGTGGAGACAGTAAAACAGAACAAGAAGGACTGCCTTGAGATGAAGAATCGGGTGCTCAGAGTTACTATGATCCTCCAACGGCTTGATGAGACGATGACGATTGAACCGGAAATGAGCGCTGCACTGGATGATTTGGAGGAGACCCTCCGGCATGCCCTCACACTCGTCACGGCCTGCCAGGATAGGCACATCATGTGCCTCTTCTGTAAGGCGGGGAAACTGTCCAAGAAGCTGCGCCGGGTACAAGATGATATAAGGGACAAGATGATGCTTGGGGTCTTCGCCACCATTTGCCAAGCCACCGTTACCTTGAAAGGTATTGAATGTGGTAGCAATGGCGCTCCTCTTCCTCTCGACCACAGGTAGGTATCACTACAATTTGCTTCGATGCATTTATTTGTCACATGAATTATGTTCTTTCAATTTATCTGGCAAATAAATAATCGGTAGATAGCACGGATTGGACACAGTTCTGGTATCATCATGCATGCCCATTATCATGAAAATTTGTCAATCTGAAGTTCATACAGATGTTAAGTCAGAAGCTTTAGAACATATGCATAGCTTAAAAATAAATCAATTTATTACAGAATCTCTCAAAGTGAAACTATCCTAAGTTTTACCAGCTGAATAGAAAAAACTAATAAACTTTATGATACCAATAGTGAGGCTCTTTCCTATCAAGTTGATCAAATATAAAATAGTTTGATTTAGAACAAACTAGAAATTGATTTAGTATGAGATGAGAGAAGTACTCAAGTACCGTAGTTTCCACCTCACTACATCTTTCCTCACTACGTTCCTTCTGACCTCCTATCTGCTGTCCTTAGTATGAGATGTGGCCGTTTTTCATCCATCACGCTGCTACAGAACCATATTTTTAACAGTCAACATCGGTTTGTACAGGCAGCTGAAAATTGCCCTTAGAATAATGGAGGACTGCCTGCAGAATTCAATTTCTATAGGATGTCGGCAAAGTAGCCCTCATTTCTAAATCATTTTTAGAAATCTTAAATTGTAAAAAAGTAGAAAAAAAACCTACCAAAGAACCTACCGTGGCCACACGTTACAGGTCACGAGCTGAGTGATATATGCGCGATGCACGCATATATCCGGGACTGCAGTTCAGATTTGATAACCGGGACTGGGCTGCAGCTCAAGTCGAGAAAGCCGTGTAGTTCTGATTTCATAACCGGGACTGCATATCCGGGACTAATGACCCACCTTTTAGTCTCAGTTTGTGATACCAATCAGAACTAAAAGGGCCTCCAGTCGGGCGGCCACTTTTACTCCCAATTGGCGGCACTAAAGATCCCTTTCCTTTTCCTTTTATGGTTTCTTTTCCATTCAATTCGTTTTCATAATAAACTACACATATGGTACTATTGTACGTCCACAAACTATACACTACTACATGATTTATTAACTATGGCAGTTATTTTAGATTAACCGTGGCGGTTATTGAAACTTCCATGAAGGAAAGGGGGCGATTAACCGTGCTGGTTTTTCTGGCACCAAATAACCACCACGGTTAATAAAATAAAATAAAATAAAATAATAATAGTAATAAAATCCCAATCCCGCCGCCGCCACCCGCATTGCTATTGCTCTCGTCGTTTACGCCGCCTCCACGCCAGATCCGCCACCTCCTCACGGATTTGGGCTGCTCTCGACGAATGGGTGGTGGTGGCCTGATCCGGTGTGGGGATGACGAGTCCATGGAGGATGCGGCAGATCAGGGGCTGGAGGCACCGGATCGGGGGTGTTGGCGGCGGATCCAAGGTGGAGGCAGCAGATCCGGGGTCGAGGCATCAATCAGGGCTGGAGGCGGTGGAGGTCCATCCATGGTGGAGGAACAGGGAGGGGTTGGTGTCGGATCCGGCTGTCCGGCCACTAGATCCGCTCCTTCACATCGGTTGCATTGAGGAATAAGAAGGCCACTGGATTTGCCTTGTCTTGGATCCGCCGCCAGCCACCAAAAGTCGGCTGCTCCACCTCGGCCGTTGTCGGTGACATACATCGCGCGCGAAAGCCGCTGCCGTGCCGTTGGCCCACGACGGCCCGTTCCTCCAAGGCATCGCCGTGTAGTCGAGCCGCCACACCCCATGCCTCCGAGCCAACGCCGTTGGCATGAAGGTTGTGGATAGAGGGAGCATTGGATAGGGAGGGGAGAGGGGGCGTCGGTGTTGGGGAAGGAGAGGAGAGGGGGGCGTTGGGAAGGAGGGAGGTGGAATGCTTGGGAGGGAGAGAGTGTTGTCGGGTTCGATGATAGGGTTTGGATGGGAGTGAGTGCGGCGTCGTGGGATTTTGCGTTGGGAATGGGGGAGTGGCTGATTGGAATGAGATGGAGTTAGGGTTTGGAGTGTTCTCGCTATATATATTCGGGAGGGCTATTATTTACCATGACAGTATTTTCAATAGAAACCGTCACAATTAATTGATTTACCGTGACAATTTTTATAAACGCCACAATTAATTGAAAAAAAAATTTGCCATAGTTAATCAAGGTATTTACCGTGGTGGTTTTTTAAAAAAACCCACCACAGATTAATAAAATGGAAGCACCTTTGTAAATTTGTTTTTGTAGTAGTGATATATATTTTCAAAATAAGAAGGAAACCAATTAATAAGAACTTGTATATTACAATGAGACCATTTCCACACGTATTGTTGCGGGGATTTTGGATATTTTTTTAAAAAAATACTATTTATGTTTATAGTTATATGAATGGTACTATCTTAAATCAATTTTGGTGAATGTTTTGACATAATTGTGGACAACTAAATGCATGCTAGTGGAAAAAAGAGAAACTATTATAATTACATGTGCTGGTTGGATATAATTGCAATTTTAGTGAATTGTTGATGTGGATTGCTTGCATGTTGAGAGAAATCTCTAGTAAGGTTTATGTTCATAGGAGTAGTAGATTTAGACCATGTCAATACAATCTAGATCTTTAAGCGCACACCAAAGTTCATGCAAACATTGGTAGATCACCAAGTATGACTATGCCGCATCTATCATCTTGGCAAAGTGTCGGTCTAGATCTTTAAGTGCACACCAAAGTTCATGCAAACTGTTGACACCCAAGAAAGAAACATGCTTTTCTCGAAGTGACGGGACGCTGAGGAGACCGTACCCGCCCCGGTCGGTCTTCGCTGTATCCGGTCGATCGTCCGGTCATCGGGTCGCTGCGTGGCTCGATTCAGAGCTTATCGGAATCGATCGGACGCTAGTAACGGTAAGGCCCGGTCAGATCCGTGTGTCCGGTCGAGAGTCCGGTCAAGTCGTCCGGCCGACGCAGGCGTTTTGGCGCACGTTTTCAGCGCTATCAGAATCGACCGCCGCTAGCGACGGTGCGTCCGTCGATTCGATTCAGCGTCCGGTGAGCCTGACGCGGGTTATGTCCGTACGAGATCCGAACCGATTCTTTCCTAATCGTGTTTAGGTCGGTTTCTGGTGATTGGAAACAACCAAGGACGGTTTCCTCAAAGGATAAGACCACCCTCCTCTATATAATAAAGAGGTTCATGGCCGATTTGATCCCATCTCCATCCAATCGACAAACACATCTACTACCATCTTGCTTGTAGGTCAACTTCCCCTCTACCCTGCTGTTCGGCTGCGTTCTCCGCGAATTTCGTCGACGCTCTAGGCGGCCTTGCTGGTCCTAGGGCACCCCTCGCGTGCGTCCTCCCGACGGGTCTTCCCGGAGGTGCGTTCGGAGGTTCTTTCAGCCGTCACCGAGCTCTACATCAGCCCTAACCGATCACGCTGCGGTGCTCGCTGCTTCAAGGTTGATTGCAACCTTCGTGGGCGTCCAAGGCCCTCCTGGTGTGTTTGGCGTGGAACCCTAGTTCTTCGTGAACACAAACATAGGTAGATCACCAAGTATGACTATGTCATACTATCATCTTGGCAAAGTGTCGGACTCTGATGTAGTATAATAAAGTATCATTGACAGAGTCCAATTCATTAAGTAGTTCAGTCTCCTTGCTTCACAAATATGAGCATAGGGACTACTAACAACGTTTGGCGGTGTTCGACAGGTGGTTGGGTCAGGTTCCCTCTTAGTTAGTAACTTTTCCTAAAATCCTTGACCCGTGCATTGCTGTAGCTAACGCGTTAAGTATCCCGCCTGGGGAGTATGTTCGTAAGAATGAAACTCAAAGGAATTGACGGGGCCCACACAAGCGGTGGAGCATATGGTTTAATTCGATATAATAGTGAGTGTCGGCCTTTCAGCACCACATTCCCAATCATAACCCAATTAATATATAGTTTTTTGGGGTATCTACGCAATGGTAATAGCTAGTGCTATCTATTTAGCTTGCTGATGTGGAGGTGAGAGAAAAAAACAAGTCTATTTTATATTATTAGACCCACATGCTCATCTCACATGTTTTTGGGCTACGTGAAATAGTTTAGCTATTTGCATATAGCTAGTGACTACTCTCTCTCCTACTTTTTTCTTGCAACTTCACACCTAGATAGTCAAATAACTAACTATTGCGGATGCCCTTAGAATGGCTTCAGAGCTGCAATGCGGTAGGCTAAGTCATAGTCCCTAAATCTATAAGTGTTGACAAAAAGATGGATATGAGAACCAAACATATAGACATAATAATAAACATAAGCTATGAGATTCAGAGTTACCACATCATTTCGGTTGTTTGGAGCAATACTTGCAAAAAAAAGGCTCAGAAATCAGAACATGTATCAGAAGATATATCGGTACAAACATATTTAAAACATATCATTCATAAAAAAAATTATATTGTTGCTTAGTATGCTTGGATGATAATGCAGTACATTCAACAACATTAGATCCTATCTACAGTTATGTACATAGCCCCAACGTGGTATATTCGGCGAAGGCAGACGTCCAGCCATCACTATATCAAAATTTGTATATTTAAATTCTTATCATTGAAGTCCATATCTTCATATAGAAAAATTCATGCTTCTACAATACACCTCTAAGGTCAATATATCAAAATTATCACCAAAGTCAGTATCTTTCCTGATATCAAAATTGATATGTCAAAATATATCATTAAAGTTAATATAACCAGACTCATATCACTGAGTCAATGCTACTGCACTCACACTACTAGGTCATATTACTACGTCAATATCAAGATTTATATAAGAGGAAGAGCAGAAATATGGGCCCATATGGTAGTGAGATACAGAGAATCGAACTCAGAGCTACAGCTATATCAAACACATGGATGAATCCCAGATCGATGATGGAGTTGCTCCACGGTGGATCTGGGTGGATCCAAAGTTATTGAGCTGTGCCAAACACAAACCCTTAGTAGTGAGGTATGATTATCTAACACATACTGTTACGCCGTAGAATGACTTTTTACAGGCACTATTAGTGCTCTGTGCCAAACACAAACCCTTAGTAGTGAGGTATGATTACCTAACACATACTGTTACGCCGTAGAATGACTTTTTACAGGCACTATTAGTGCTCGCCTTCATCCAAAGCTGCCTTTCTGTATAGTCTTACGAAAAATGTTTATACATGTAACTCATTGTGCAACTGTAAGTTAATTGTTTTGCAATTCTAGAATGCAGGAATTGAGGAGACCATCTCGCATAGCAGTAATTCAATTGTTGATTCTAGATCATATATCTATATATGTTTCATTGTTTTGGCATGATGTCCCAAAACAAATTAAAGCATTACGGTCGTCTTAAAACTTGTTGCAAGGCAACCATCACCAAAAGTAACATTAGAGTTATATGTACATCTATATACGATAGATTCACATTGAGATAAGCAATCAGAGTAGGCACTCAGAGTTGGTGAATGATTCACCAAAACAAATATACTTCCCGACCGGGCCACTCAATTCAGCAATCAGTGGCAATATCTTAGGCTTACGATATGATAGTGAACCATGGTCACTCCAGGCTCCAGCATACCCGACAGTGATGGACCAACATGGATTGTCTGTTCAGTATAGTGGATCACAGCACCACGTACATGTTCTCTAGCCCAAACGTTGTTTCACATGATATCCTTGACTGATAGGACCTCAGTTTCTCCTTCATCTTATTAGTCTTGAAACATCAGTTCTTCCCTTAACTTAGTTCTAGTCCTACTATGTTCCCATTCCCACCCATGAATTATACAAATCCTGGAATGTCTGAATCCTTGTTCCCAGATCTCCATCACGATTCCAAACTGACTACTGGGCTTAGCAGTGTGGCAGAAAACAATTGTTTATCTCAGTGATCCAGTGATTATATTGTACACCTAAGCTAACTAAAATGTTTAGGCATTTCCCTCAACGTTTATGACATTACTAAGCTAACTACTCAGTTCTATATCTGAATATTCATATACAGTGACTATAGACAATGCAATTTGACAAAATAAAATAAACATATACAAGCGATGTGATGCATCTCGCCGTAGTATAATCGCCGAACTTTTGTCTCTGGCCTTTACCATCTCTTTAAATATTCTTATAATTAAAGGCAGTTCTTCAGTAACATGCAAGTGGTGGGACATATATATGCCTCCTGTTTGAACATTTAAGGCCCCTCTCAGAGAAATCAAGCTTTTGTAAATGGAAACCTTGAAATGGTGGATCTAAGTGATCAGTGTTCTAACCCAAAACCACTACCTCCTTTTCTTTTCTTATTCATATGTTTTCTCAAGCCAACATATGGTTGTCATCACTAGTACAGTTTACTAAAATATTTTTTTATTTGCTTAATAGCAGGATTGAAACGGACGTCAGGAGAAACAGTTCAGCAGCAGAAAGTGACACCTTTGCTTCATTTTCATTACCTGGTATAAATGTGGATGTATCTTGTTATGTTATTTCTTCCATTGTCATATACATCGGCAGCCAACATAGTACTGACTAGCGCATTACCTATTATATATCATTTTTCCTCTCCATGTCAGCCAAATAAAAAAATCACTATTAACACAGAATTTAGGGTGCTTCCATTGCTCTTTGTTTACGTAATCCAAACTACATCGATATGTAATAATGTTTTTCTAGCAGGGTTAACAGAGTTCACTTTGTCTGAATTGTTGGAAGCTACAGACAACTTTTCACACGAAAAACCTCATCGGAGAAGGTGGCTCTGCTGAAGTCTATAAGGTCATCTGCACAAGTCCTTGGTTCGCCCTTTTCTTAATTTGCCAATGAAGTCCCATGTTTGATGTTTGGTCTCTATTTCTCTTATATAATTAAGCAACATTGAAAAAATGCATTTGTCTGAAAAAAATGATGATCAGTACGCTAGATTGCTTTTTAGAATTTCCTGTATTTCTATTGTTATCACAGTAAAGGTCCCACACAAAAGATTTAGTGTGCTCAGCTTGTAGAACAGATCAACTTGCAATGAGCCAGGAAAAAGAACGGTGTAGACAGTTTCAAGTATGTTTACGCGAAGATCTGTCACAGACCACCAAGGGATAGATGGTGTGCGTCCCCACGGATCGAAGAACGCAAAAGATCTGCCACACACGAGCTAGTGATAGATTGTCCAGATCCCCACGGATCAAAGAACGCAGCAGATAAGGAACATACTTTCATGGGGAAATGTGGCAATGTTTATGAGCAAACCGGCAAACAGAAGCCAATACTCTGTTATGTCTCTTATGTGTGGTGAAGAATTGTGAGGTTTATATGAGCAAACCACCAAAGGATAGTCAATCGCACATACATGGCAAAGAAAGGCTAGTTAAAAAAAAAAAAAAAAAAAGAAAACTAGCAGAGGAACTGCATGCCAAACCTCTTGCTCGGGAGGGACCCGGCAAGGACATTGCTGGGTATACTGTTTGCCGCACGTTTGTGCTAACTTGTGTTATTTGTTTGTCTAGCCTCTATAATAACTCTATAATTTTTATCAATGAAGCGCACTCAAAAAGAACACTCAAGGAAAGAATACAGAGCACCTTGGGTGTTAACCAAAAACCTAAATCTTAGTGTGGTTTATGTCCATAACATGTACCCGCTATTTAACTTTGCGTTCATGTTCAGGGTGCACTGCAAGACGGACAAGTGGTCGCCATTAAGAGATTTAAAATCATCAATGACGTATCATCGATCAATAATTCCTTGGTTATAGAACTTCAATGCATTTCTAGATTAGTTGACAACAAAAATATAATAAAATTCCTGGGATATGCGCATGAAGTCCTAAAGACAGCAGCAAAGATTGGAAATGAATCGTGCCTGGTTGAAGAAGGGCATTTTTTATTGGTCCAGGAATACATGCCAAATGGAGATTTAGAAGAAATTAACTGCGGTATTTTCAACTATTGTTCATATCAGTACGAATGCTCTTAATTTTTCTTCCTTCTCCCATATCTAATTAACAGTCGATTTCCCCACAACGCGTGTTATGCAGGGACTCGAGCTGATTGGTCTTCCCGCTTGCAGCTAATAAAGGGGATAGCCCAGGGTGTATGTTACCTACATCAGAAATATATTGTCCATAGGGATTTGAAGCCATCCAACATCCTCCTAGATTCTGACATGAACGCCAAGATTTCAGATTTTGGAGTTTCTAAAGTGTGTCTTTTTGGTGACAGTATGACCACTATCGACCTAGAGGGCACACTGTATGACGCCATTCTAAATATGTATCATTTCCATTTAGCTTGTGAGGAATCGACAATGGATTCCTCAGAGAAGATTCCAGATGGTCTGATATTTCTATTTTTTCTTAACGTTTCAGGGCATATATGGCACCGGAATATGTTTGTAATGGCCGAATCTCACCACAGGGTGACGTTTATGCATTTGGCATCATCCTCCTTAAAACCATTATTGGTGGTATGTGCAAAGGTGACCCACCAAGTCGTCATGCTGCAGTTGAAACGGTAAGTATAATATCGTGTATGCTGCATGAACCACTATTATACAAAAAAAATTTTAGAGGTGTCTCATTTTTAGTTCAGAGATGGCTTTATCGAGAACCCCTTCAAAAAATGTTTTGACATGATGTCTTTAGAAATCAATTTTCAAAGGAGCTCGAAAAGAAATGCCTACTTTTTCTAGAGGCTGGTAGGCTTCTTATTTCTCATCTTATGGGCTGTTGGCAATTTGGCCACTATAAAAATAGGTCCAACACTTTAAGATTCAAGTCGGATTATGGAAAACATTGGAGTAAAATACAAATCCGGTCCTTAAACTTTTCTTGATGTGTCACCCCGGTCCACAAACTTTTAAAGTATGTCATCCTGGTATCTAAACTTGATTTGGGTCTCTAATTAGCTGCATAACGGGTCTTGCCCGCTCCAGGTGGCTGTGCATTAAAAAACAGAGCTCAACAGCCGAACTGCTGCATGCTAATTAGAGCGTTTCATTTAAAAAACAGCCGAACACAATTCCAAACAAAAACAAAAACACCCGAGCTGCAGTATCACAAGATGGAGATGAAGGGGAACCCAAGGGCGAAACCATGGAGATGGAGGGGAACTCACAGTACAGGGGAGCAGGTTGCCCTTCGCGTTGTAAAATCGCAGCCATGGAGAGCCGCCATAGGGAGTTCGTTCGTCGGCGCCCACTGGCGTCCGCTGCCTGATCGCATGTGACGAAGAAGACCAGAGGTCGCTGATTTGGCTGCTATTGACGCCACAATCTTGTCATGGGTCTTAACGGGCAGATTAGAGATCCAAATCAAGTTTAGGCACCACGATGACATACTTTAATAGTTTGTGGACCGGGATGACACAGCTTAGAAAGTTTAAGGACCGGATTTGTATTTTACTCAAAACATTGTATCAAAGTTGTAGTACACAATGAGATATACAACTTTGCAATTGACAATCTTTTCTTTTAATATCATTTAGGAGCTACAACAGACCACGATTGTCCTGTAGGTTCTTATATAAGTTCTATTTTCGTTTTTAGATTTCAAAGTTCAAATCGTAAATATTTTAAAATGACCCGGTGGAGACATGACTTAAACAAAAGTTATAGTAATGCACTGAAGATAACTAGTACTCAAAGATATCTACAAGTACAAACTTTTCGTTTAAATTTTTTTTGCTTAAAATTGTTTTGAGTCTCTAATATTCATTATAACATTCATTGAAGTTGTTCATATGGATTATATCAGCCTGGCTTATAAATGACTTTACGGTGCAGTGGTAGGGGAGACATTAGACCTAAACCTAAGGCTGTGTTTTTAACCCACATGGCTGCACACGTACATACTTCACTTGGAAATCATGTCTTACATGGTGGGCTTGTACAAGTTAAAAGAAACTAGCTTAGCACGATCTGTAAAAAAATATATAAATGTTTTAAAAGCATCTAGGATTAAAGACACAACTGCCTCTCTACCTATTAGTGAACATAAAACCACATCAATTCTATTACTTGGTAAACCAAGATGTACACACCTATTCTTTAGCTCAATTTTTAGATTTTGTAAAAGATTCAAGAGGCAGCTAGTTTTCGTATCGCCTATAAAAACTAATTTATCTTGGTGCGGCCAGATTCTGGTCTACCACTAGAAACCAATTTTTTGAAGTAGTTAGGGATAGCAACAAACAAAGACGAATGGAGGAGCCGCCTCTATAAATCCAAATCAAGTGAAGCCGCCTCTATAAATCCAAATCAAGTGATTCCTAAGAAGTCAAGGGGCTCACAGTTGAAGTGCTAAAGACCACATGGCTGCGGGACTCCGACCTAGGGTTCAAATCTTGGGTGTGACACCGTTTTCCTTAAAAAAAAATACACTGTCGGGTACTCCCTACAATTTTCTTTCAAAAAAAAAAAAAAGTGATCCATAAGAAAGATTTCTGTTCTATAAATATAACACCACATAAGCTATTCCTCAGTGAGCCAATGTACTCATCTTAGATATAGTAGATACTGTATCTGTGTAACCACTTTTCTTTCTTATTACTGTTTTCCTCAGGTTAGGAAAAAGCGCGATAGTCAACCACTGAAGGAGCTGTTGGATCCGTCACTATTTGACGAGTCTCAGCTCAAGCAGATCAAAACATGCATCGAGATTGGTCTGAGATGTGTAGAAATGGAACGGCTTAAGCGGCCCGCCATGGCTGACGTTGTTGCTGAGCTAGAAAGAATGAAAGATGCCGGGGGCCTAAAGAATTCAAGCACTTTACGTAGACTGAACACCTTGACATCAGACGCAAGGCATAAGTGAGTCTTGGGGGGCCTTTTCGTTATCTGATATGCAAATACCAGTATTTGGAACACGGAACCACGTACGTCATACGGCGTGATCCTGCCAACTGAATCAGATACTCTGTAGGTACTACTTATAGCTAGTGTGCTTGTATTAGTAGCTCAGTTGTGATACCTACGATTAATAGTAGCATGCCTTTCGTAGTCCGCGTGAATTAATATTGTTTGTTAATTATATTTCTTCTCTAAAATATTTGTATCATATACATTGTTGAAAAAACTCGCCCGTGCGTGAAAGCAGAGGAGAAGAATGGAGGTGGAAGGTGGGACTTACAGGCAGGGCCTGCTCGTCATAGAGACCAGGAGGAAAGGGGTGTTGGGCTTCGGATTGTGCCAAGCTGGGCTGGGCCGAATGACCAGCGTGCACTCCCTTTCCACTTCCATCTTCCTTTTATATTTCTATTTCCTATATATATACACATACAAATGTATATGGTTTGGAATATTCATTTGAATATATTTATTTACCCATTCATGTAGTTAGTTCCTTACATGCATGACCGGATGTATGCATGTATCCATTTATTAGTAGCTACACTTATATATGTGTATATACTAGAGATGGATTTATTGTTTCCCAGAAAATAAGTAAACCAAGCACAATTGCAGGGATTGGGATGGTGGTAATATGATGGTTGGTGCATAAATATAGTGGTTGGTTAATAAGGTTGACGTGATTATTTGGTGGGTGATGACAAGGAATAATTATTTGATGCCAAGATAAATTCTAGAGTAACGATCAAGCAAGCAAGCATTCAAACATATATTGTAAATAATTCTATATGGTGAGTTTGATACAAGGTTTTCGAAAAAACGGGTTTTTGGGTTATGCAGAAAATAAATCAAATTTTAGTTTGTTTCAAAAAGTTGAATTTTAGTTATTTTTAAAATTATACAAAAACACGGGTGTTGCACGCCTTGTCGGCACTCTCACCTTGTTGACATGAAGACCAGACTCTAGATTGTGTCTTGGAATGCCATTGCGTTGTCGCGGGAGCAGAGGTTTATTCAGTTAAAGGCCCACAGCCCGCCGTACTACCAACACCGACCGAGGAAGGAGGAGAACGGTGGCCCAAGGGCCGCTGTTCTGCAGTAGCGCGGCAGCTGCAAGCCTGCCACAACAGCCGCGGCTGCAGAACAGCGGTTTTCCAAAACATGTGTGACGTGTGATGAGGCTTATATGGGTTACATGGTCCAGCGGTTTACGACCCATATGAATTTGTTCTCGAACGATGGCCCAAGTAATCTTTAGAGGCACTACCGGTCCATAGGACTGGCATTTCAAGGAATGATGTGTGCATCGCGACCATGTAATATGACAAGCGCAAACTAATCGTAGATTAGTTGGTTAGGTTCGTTGTGGTGGAATCTGCCCGTTCAATTCATCGATTTGGCACGGGTGCTCGCATTTTTCTAGAGTTATTCAGAATTTACTAGTGTTATATGTTTTAAGTAGTAAGCGACGTTCTCGTTGACGACGAGGTGCCTGTGGTGACTTCGGAAATATCTGGATTTGCCGGCTCAGTTCTTCGGAGGTGCTCATAGGGGTAGGGCTTACGGGAATATCTGGATCTACCAGCTCAGTTCTTTGGAGGTGCTCATAGAGGTAGGGTACGTACATGTGTTCATAAGGATGAGTGTGTGTGCGTATGTGGACATCGACGTTCTGTGTAATCTAAAAAATTATAGTAAGACAACCAAATTTATGGCACAAACTGAGAAGCATTCGAAAGATATTCTTTATTAGTAGTTCACTTCCAAGAAAGAGGAGAATTGCAAGCACGAATATTATTCCACCCAGCGGCGGCGCATAGAATTTCTTTTTTGAGCAAACGGCGCATTGATGGGCTGCGAGAATGCGTTGCGGTGTAAATGGGCATCGGCATCACGTAGATGGGCTGTTATGCCTCACGGAGATGGGCCCGTGTCCTACCTTTCGATTGCGGCCACATATGGATCTGCCGGCCAAGCTAGTGCAACCACATGCTATGCACTAGGCAACGAGAGTGAAATGCACCCAGGTCCTCAAACTTTTGAGACCTCTCATCCGCGTCCTCGAACTATAAAAATAACTATCTAGGTCTTTGATCTATTGTTGGTAAGCACCAAAGGCTCAAAACAAGCCACACCCGGCAATAGCGACTAACATGGCCATGCCATGTTGGCAGCCGATCAACTTGACCATGGAAACTTTTTAAAAAAGCCCTGTCATATTTCTCTTTCTGGTGTGGATGGGCCACACCAACACCAAGAAAGAGAAATATGATAGGGTTTTTTTTGAAAAGTTTCCATGGTCAAGTTGACCGACTACTAACGTGGAATGGCCACGTCGCCTATTTGTCTTTGGTGTGGTTTGTTTTGGACCTTTGGTGCTCACCAACAATAGATCGGGCCTAGAGAGTCGCTTCTATAGTTCAAGACGTGGATGTGAAGTCTCTAAAAGTTTGAGAACCTGGGTGCATCTTACTCACACAACGATGACGACTCTGTCCGGTGGGTGGCCAAAACGTTTTTGTTCGGCGGCAGCTCCCCATTGCTCCTAAATGGGCCGGCAGGGGGCGACCATAACCGGGTTTTGTGGCGCCCACTTTCGTGCAACACGTTAGTTTTGTTGTAAAACACACGGATTCTATCCTAGAAGGAAAGGAGAAGGAGGAATCCTAATCCTAGTCTGTTTATATGTGGGCTCTTACAAAACTCTTAGCCCCTGGCTGGACTATATATATGTGGGAGCTCTATGTTGTAATCACGAATATTCAGATGAATAAAGAATAGTCTCCCTATTTTGTGTCTACTTGTTCTACTACTTTCATCTACTACGTGATCATGAGAGACGGAGAGGGAAGGTCCTAACCGCTGACGACGCGTTTCACAACACGTTATCGGCGACGACAAGCTCTTCGTCGACATCGCCGTTGAAGCCGCCCGCCGATCTACGGCACCGACGCCGTGCCGACGCCCCGCTGCGACTGCGCCGACGACGCCGACATCCCCGGCGTTGTTAGCGGAACGGATGCGCTACTAATCGCACAAAGATCGACTCATCGCCACGCCGGGGTCCTCACGGCCCTAGCCGAATCGTCGCCGCGGCGGCCTTCGCCGAATTTAAGAATCAAAGGTACGAAGTGTACGTAATCTCGCAGATTGGTTGTGCTCCTTATCGAGCTATTTTATATATTCTATATGCAAGTCGAATCGCATTGGTAGTACGTAAAATTGGTATATGCAAAACATACTAGGGTTGCATCTATGGTTAATAATAATAAAAAAGAACGTCAAGGGCGTCCCTTGTAGCCGCAAACTTGATATCACGCGTTGATCGGAACGCACATGACCACGTGGGTCGCTAGTACGCTACCACCACGGCACCTGGCGGCCCGGCCATCATGAAAGGAATCACGGACTCTAAGATGTCATGCACGGCTTGATATCATCTCGGGCCTAATGCTCTCATCGGCTTGCGACCATGAGCTGTGGCGACCACGGTCAATGCCTCCACGGCTAGCTTGCGTCGGTTGCCATCGGCCCTGAATCCCGATCATCGTGTACTACTACGATCTATCTCACGGCCAAAGCATGCCACGCGCTTGTTACCGCCAAGACCGCCCATGACTTGTGTTCTCTCGATCTTGTGGTTTGTATGCCATCGCCACATGTGCCTACGATATAATCATCCGGTTTTTTTTGGCATGCACAAGTATGTCGTAGACGGTAGATGGTCGTGCCAATCTTGGTACCGCACGATCGGCTTGCAAGTGATTTGTCAATCGTCATATGCGAGCTGATTGATCGCCAATCTAGATCCCACCTTCGCATATCGCGATACACAAGCATATTGTACGTTGTGATGTACCGGAGATCGCAAAAATAAAGGGCAATTTAGAATACACATCGGATCGGACCGTAAAGCCAAGCGGTGTTTCTAATGGGATGAGAAGAAAACGTGGTAGAATTTGGCCTTAGCAAAGGGTTTGGGCCATGGAAAATCCAGAAAGAAAAGGAAAAGGCAGGATTTTTATGAAAGAAGCCTATGTTTCCCGTGAGAAACAATGCATACAATGCTTATTCTTGGAGAATTACGCCTATGTTTTTCTCGAAACCACGGTTTTAATTAATATTAACCATAACCCCTATGCATATTTAATATGTTTCTTATATCGGCATATATAACCTTGTGTGTATATATACATATTAAATCTGAAGTTTAATGGATATTTTGTTCCTAGCTTTATTTTCCTCGTAGGATGCTTTAAGAATATTTTGAGTAACCATCCACTATCTTTTTGCACCTTGCTACTCGTTTACATGTAGTAAACTTATATGCACATGATCGAAGTTACGTTAATTTGCATGCCTTAAAAGAAGAAGCAATATCCCCGAATTACTACGAATAGTAGAATTATTTGTTATGGTCATTATTAAATCCATGAAGGATATTTTGCTACCATTGAAATATAGTAAACCGAGGATATCTATTTCTTAATTACTCTGAAAAGAGTATATGGCCAATAGAAGTAACAAATACATTATGAGACTCACCGCATGAGTAAAATTCTAATATTATGATTACGAATATCATATTGCATTGAAAGTCGAATTTTCAAGCTTGTATGTCTAACGCCGCTCTATAAAATAGCTCGAAGCTTTCTATTAAATGTCAAGAAGACAAGATGGTAAATAGATTTTATCAATCTACATTCTAGAAGAAATGTCTCTTGTATATAGAATATCAAAGAGCAATATAATACATGAAGTATTTGAATTTACCATTAGAAATACTCATGGAAATTGAGTTGGAATTTTTAGACAGCTTTTATGAACCCAGGATATTATCGAGTGTAATATTTTTTTTTTTTTGAATATATGGCTTGCATATATGTTACACCCCTTGAAGGATTGTGACGGTATATCATAACTCTTGAATATAAAGCATGAAGCTACCGCTTGTCAAGTATAGAAGTTAAGACATGCGAGAAAGTATATTATTTGAAACATATAAAGTTTCTCTTGAAGAAGAACTTAAATCATGTGCTTATAGACTTATTGTTTTTGAAATTCATATCCTGAAGTATTGATAGTAGTGTTCGTGGTGCATTAAGTTTTAATTCCGTTGAATTAAGTGGTTAATGGTTAATTTGTTAGCTTGAAGACTACTATGAAATACTTTATATTCTTAGTTACAATTCTTATTACTCAAGTAATATTGAGAATTTCTCATGGAATAAAATTAGATTTATATGTTTCACATATAAACAATTGCCTATTGCCTATATGAATAAAGTTTTGCATTAATATTTATCCATAAAGAAGCCTCAATTAAACCGCGAAGGTTATAGTTCTTTGTGCACCACTACCATGTAGGTAGACAGGAAACTGAATTTTCTAAAAGCACATGAACAATTGGACTATATTGGCATATTAATTGATCTTGAATGAATCGATTTAGCCAAGAATCGTATAATCCTAAATATTTAATATTTTAGCCCAAGAACTAGAAGTTATATCCTACCCTAAGTCTATTGTTGTACATCGAATAGTACAATAAATATATGAATTTCATGCCATAATCAATGAATACTAGAAGTATGATTGGATTTAGTTAAGCATTAGAAGTGATTTGCATAGATGATGCATGAAGCAAATCGCTACTTGAAGTAGTTATGGCATGAAAAGGAGGAGGAATTTTTGGGCCAAGGCATAATAAAATGTGGGTAATATTTATTTAATAGGCATAGCCTTCCTAAATCAATATTTAAGTGCATGAATCGGGACTTGAAGTTCCCGGAGTTTTTTCGGCCGAAAGTTAACTTTCTCTCAGATTGCACTAATTGCATGTAAGCTCATAGCTTTGCATTTTACATTTTGTTGTTATCTATTATGTTAGACGAATACTAACATTCCACATTGCACCCGCATGTGTATCTCTTGAGCTACAACTATCTCCACCCATGCATGAATATTTGCATAACAGCTACAATTGTAGCTAGTAGCTACTTTTGCGCTTCCCTCAAAATCAAATTGGCTAGCTAGCACACTATGTCTATACGGTTCCCGTTGAACTAAGGAATAATTTGCTCTCAATGCATCGTATGCACAATAGATTGGTCTATGGCCAAGTAGCCTAAGATCGGGGGAGTGAGTTTATAAAATTTTGCTCAATGGAGACTAACCCATTTGATGGGATGAATAATTGTGGAACTAAGATGGTGGGTAACACAATTATGATGATTTGGGATTTATGAAGAAAAGGTATTAAGGCATTTTTGCATTAATGGCAATTAGAAAATTCTAGAAGAAAATTCCATGTGAATTTGAATGTTGCGTATTTTATACATTTGAAGTATATGATCCATTTTTTTTTATGAGTACCGGATCAATGTTTATTTTTGGATATACAATTAAGAAGCTAGATAAATAGTTTATTGTAAACTATGTTATGAGCATATTAGGGGTAGAACATCCCTAAATTTATAGGAATCTTGAACATTCTTAAATACACTTTAAGTATTCTAGCTCATTTGCATAATGAATAATAACCCCCATGTTGAAATATGTGTGTGAATATTTCCCATAAAATTTAATCATAGCATACATAAATGGGCCTCCACTTGTAGTTGGAGATATATGAATTTGAATTAAGCCCATGATAGGGGATATATTTTGAAGTATGCTATTAATGATCTAATATTGGCATTAGGGGAGAGAAAGTTTATATTTTGAATGCCAAATATTATTTCCATGTAGGAAAATGATCTTGAGAGAAAATATCCCTTGAAGCTTGAAGTAAATAGTATCACACACTAAGTCATACAATAGTTTGACTAATGCTCTTGTGAAGCCCTGAAGCGAGAGCATATGCCGATATTTTTAAAATGAGAGGAGTAACTTGAAGTTATAAACCAGAAGTTGTGTTTACTAGTAGTAAATTAAATGTTATATACTATCAATCTAAAATCTACGGGACGCCTTTGTGGGTTCTAGTTTAGTGTATACACGTTAAATAGAAAAGAAATAGAACTCCTCCATTCTCGTGAAGAGAACACCTCACGAAGAAGGTTAAGCACCTCATGAAGAGGATCATCATGAAGATGACATCCAACACAATAAGCGCGCACCTCACTAGTGTTGGGTATGCAGAACAATATACTATCTCTTGTTTGGGAAATAATAGAGATAGAATATTCTCACATTGTGAGAGTAGTGGGAGAAAATAATTGTCGACAACACTACCTCTATAATTGCAAATGTTTCTCTTATGAGAACCCGGATCCGAGAAAAAACAAAGTCCATGGCAAAATCGCTTGTAGCGATTATATCGGGTCAATGAAGAAAGCAATTGAGGTTGAATCTCCTAATAAGAAGAAATGAATGTTCTCGCTATATCTCTCGCAAATGAAACAAATGAATATTGAATATGCAGTTATTAAGTGGATTATGAAAATCCATATAATTCCTGAAGAATATAAATCGCAACTTGTTGAAATCTCATACTAAGTATTGAAGTCTAAGGTATATATTCCGGAATGAAAATTCAAGTCTCAAGAAGAGCATGTCCTAGAAGGATTGCAATCATTAAATGATTTTATCGTGAATAACGCTATGTCATTTGCGTATATCACTCATCTCTCATGTAGTAGAGAATGTATCTCATAGAAGAGAATTATTAATTTATTAAGAATGAATGTACATCCTTAAGGAATTAATCCATGAAGGATTTTACTACCAATTTTTGAATAAACACCATTCATCCCTGAAGTGAAATAGATCCGAGAGAAAGAAAATGAGGAATCTTAAATACCGTGAAGGTGTCATCAAAACACTTAGAAAGTGTATGAAAAGCTAACATGAAGTTAATAATATCCTCTAAGAATACCATAGAAGGTATGAGAATAATGGTGGTTTTGGCAATTGAATTATCCCTAATGCCAAATGCAAGGCTGGATTTGTACAATCAAAATCTCAAGATTTATAGAATACAATTTAAAAATCCACTAAGGATTAATTATAAGTATCCAAACTCTAGTATAAGTTTGATACACTATCTAGAAGATATTGAATATTAATTTATTTACCCCTATAATCCTTTTGAAAGGATCTATTTCTCTGAAGAATAATATTTATTTGTTTTGCACAACTAAAGGTGGTCATTATGCATGAAGCATATTGCTCCCATATAATTCATAGAAGAATTATGAGCCAATTTTTTATTTACACACATTTATGAAAAGTGTGGTTTGAACAATGAAGTTCAATGTTTGGCTTTTATCAGGGGAGCATATATTATCGACCGCCTTTAAGGTAAAACCACTAGAATTACAAAGATCGAGTAGATCATATTTGCTAAAAACACTGAAGTTTATGCATAGATTATGAAGATCAATGTCTATTAATGAAGAATAGAATATCCTGAAGAATATATGACCAAGAAGGTTTAATGTTGTACTCTTTTTCCCTATGTGAGTTTTTACTCGAAGGTTTCTCACACAAGGTTTTTAATGAGACAACATGTGCAATGCAATTAACGAATGCGATGTACTCTTTTCTCCAAGAACCGTTTTTTTTTTCCCAATCGGGTTTTCGGATGGAGTTTTTGACGAGGCATATGCATATCGTGGTAATCGCCCAAGGGGAGTGTTGTAAAACACATGGATTCTATCCTAGAAGGAAAGGAGAAGGAGGAATCCTAATTCTAGTCCGTTTATATGTGGGCTCTTACCGAAACTCTTAGCCCCCGGGACTATATATATGTGGGAGCTCTATGTTGTAATCACGAATATTCAGATGAATAAAGAATAGTCTCCCTATTTTGTGTCTACTTGTTCTACTACTTTCATCTACTACGTGATCATGAGAGACGGAGAGGGGAAGGTCCTAACCGCCGACCCACGCGTTTCACAACAAGTTTAGCTTTACGGAGTCCACGTCGCGGCCCACCACCACCACCAAGTCCCTACTGTCACTAGTGATCTCCACTGAGTTGACCCTAGCCGCTGTAGACGCCAGCGGTGTCGCCATGCTCCGGGACCTTAGACTATCCGCACTCACGTTGCTCTATTTACTTCATCTATACATCCTGGTCATCAAGATTCCCTCCCTACACCCATCTCTCCTTTATATCTCTACTCTATACCAACTAACATCAGTGGGGTTCACTTGTAATTTTATCTAAATATATCCATATGAGATCTAGTTTTGAAGAATTTATTGAAGCAAATTCAATGGTGCAATCATAAATTTAATTTCATTTTTTAGTTTATAAGTTATAATATTTTTTAGTTAGCACCATCAGCGGGGTCCATTGCTGGGTCCAGCATGCAACCTCCCTCCTCCTTTTCTCTCCTCCCTCTCCCTCATGTCCCTTCACAGGCGGGCCCTAGTGCAGGGTACAGGAGACCACCCTGGACAGACCTGGACCGCGGTAGCATTCTGGAGCTTTTACCGGAGACCGTTGCATGGTTTTTTTCCCTCGTGCCGCCAACGTGGCTTTTACTGGACCTGTTTTCCGTGTCCAGTGCGGGTAGTCTTACTGGATGGCACTGCTAACTTTTATCACGATCTGTTGCTGCACCAGCATAACAACCACCACACCTCCATGATGTACTTTATGCTTCATTTTTCAATCGGATATCAAAACAGGGACATGACTGCAGAGGTACCAGCCGCATTATTGCATCAGCTTGATGACAGTAGTTTTAGTGTCAGGTTACCCTTCACAAACAATTAATAGTGGGCTAAATCAGGTTAGCTGCTGGAAAGAGTTATCAAGCACCTTGAAGAAATCTCAAGGCAACCATCGCAGATCGAATGGACTTCAATGGGGTCGTCATTACAGTCGGATCAATTGGATGCTCAGTCTTTGGAGGTGGCCAGCGTTGAGGGAGAATCCCGTTCACTGCCAGCAGTATTTAGTCGGCCTTTGAGCCGATGTAATAATATTTGGAATGCCAATTCTTATTGAGGTTTCGCTTTAAAGCCTAGACGCTACAAACTGAACAATGTAATATGCTTTTTGTAATGAAAAACAGGGGAAACCTTCTCTCTAAAATAATAGGGAGCTAAATCAGGTTATAGCGGCTCAAATGTAAATAGACTAGTGGATGGCGCGCCTTTGCGCGCTGATCTAGGAGCAAGGCACGACGATCTTAGGGGCATCACGAGGTAGAATGTTCAAGAAAACAAAAATAGGGCAAAAAAATTTACAACAATATGCGTAGAAGTTAGTAATGGCTACCACTGATGTGGATGTCTTCTTGCTAACTACTGTACTTCATCAAACAAAAATCGCAGATAAAAAATGTTTGTAGGATACCAGTTGCGCTACCTTGATTCAATATCCATTTTATTTCACCAATATTAACAGTGATGTACAGCCATTTCAGTTTTCAAGCATTGTTTGTGGAAGTCCGTAGAATCCTACACCGGTGCACAATGGGGGGTCTATCCCCGTTCCTCGTAGCCATTTGTCCCGGTTTCAGAATCGGGGTTACGCCTCCAGGACTAATAGTTTGACTGTAGCACTAGAACCGATAAAACTAGGTTTTGTCCCGGTTCTAGACACCAACCGACAACAATTTGGGGGGCAGCCACGTGGTCAGCCCATTAGTCCCGGTTCTAGACACCAACCGACAATAATAGGGGGTTTTTTGCATATTTTACCAGCCACGTGGTCAGCTTCATTTTGTCCAAGTTATTGAGACCAACCGGGAATAACATTGTTTTGTTTTTTTCTTTTCCTGCTCCTTTTTTGATTGATGATTCATTTTGTTTTTAAAATTAAATTGTTTTTAAAATTCCTAGGATCTATTTTCCTAGGGAAACATTATGAACCACTTTTACCTTTTCGAATACTAATATTTTGTTTTATTACTCAATATTTATTTTTCACATATACTGTAATGCACTGGTGCTCATTAAGACAATGGGGCATACAACAATTGAAACTGTAGTACACGATCCTTATCTGTAACATTGTTTATTTCTTTGCATTGAAATTACATATCTAATTCATTTGTTACAATCATGAAAATCCAACCAAGAAAAACATGACTGCCGCTTCGCTTCCTGTGGAGCTTCCTTTGGTGCCGAAGCTTCTCACAAAGCTTCCTTGAGGAGGGAGCGGATGAGCTAGTTTTTTTTTTTTTTTTTTTGACAAAAAGCGGATGAGCTAGTTGGATGCGTCCCTTCTCCTAGCACCAGATGGCTTGGAGGCAACAGATTCAGATGAAGCAGGGTAAGCACAACTTTTAGCATCAATCAGCACACTTCACAAGACTTCAACAATTGAATGAAATTGACAGCCCTCGGGATAAAAGAAAAGATAAATTTGGGAACCCTTCCGTCATACAGCAAACTGAATCTAAAAAAACTATTTAATGGAACATTGCAACTGAAACAAGAACAAAGGCACAAAAAGAAAATGAATATTGGCTGACCCTTCCGTCATGTCCACCATCCGCCCAAGAGGGCGAGCTTTGCCTGTCCGTCACCGGCTCGCACAAGGAGGCTCTGCAGCAGCAAATGCCGAGAACTGAGGATGCGCTTACCAAATTTGCCAAGGAGATTGGGTGTCGGCGGCCACGGATGGAACCAACATCTGGGCGCGGAGCAGTGAGTAGAGGACGAGCGTGCCGAAGAGCTCCACCACCGGCAGCACGGCGGAGTTTGACGAGGATGGATGGAGGAGCAGGGCGCCGCCTAATATACCCCCCGCTTTAGTCTCGGTTCCAGGCATTGCCCGAACTAAAGCACCACTTTCTCCCGGTTATAGGGATCCCCGACTAAAGGATGGGAGTTTTAGTCCCGGGTCTTGAGGACACCGGGGCTAAAGGTATTTTTTGGCGGGGCCTTGGCGCTGGCCTGAAATATTTGGACCTTTAGTCCCGGTCGTATGGCCACCTGGGACTAAAGGGGGTGAATTTTATTTCCCGCCATGTTCAAGTGAAGTTTAACTTTTTATTTATATATTCTATTTATTTATATTGTAAACCTTTTATTATTTGTGCAGTAAATTCTTTATTGCACAATTTTATTAAAAAAATGTATGTTATACTTTGTTTTTCTTTTCTTGCACATATGAAAAAAATATGTAACTTATGGTTTATTGTATTTTTATATAGATATTGAACATAATATAAATGCATCATCACTATTTTGTTAATTTTGCACCGGCCTCCACAAGTTTTGCCTCCTAGGGTTCTTTTCGGGGTGGTCGCAGTTCAACGATAATTACAGGGAGAAATTGCACAAGAATTAAAATAATCGAGAAAATTACCAAACAATTCCGTAAAATTCTCAAACTTGCGGTGCCTTCACACATGCCATGTAGACGCTCTAAAAGTTTGAGGCCGATAGCACACTCGCAAAGCGCACGGGCCACACAACCATGAGAAACCTAAGTGTAAGGATAGGGTTCGTGAAAGGCCCAGATACCACCGTGAAGCACGCCTGCTCCACCTATGTCCAAACATCCTCAATTTTTTTGTGGTCATTTACACCCAAAATATGGCCCCCCACGCAAAATCCTAGGTTCTTTTAGTCATTTTTTGGAATTATGTAGATTTTTCTACGTGCGCGTGCACCAAACATGGTGAATTACACTTTAAAAAACACAATAATTCCGCGACTGGCCTCCACAAGTTTTGCCTCCTAGGGCATAAGAGACCTTGGCGGCAAAGTTTGGCACCGTTTCAGGTCTTTTCAGGGGGTGGTCGCAGTTCAACGTATAATTACCGGGAGAAGTCGCGCGGTAATTAAAATAATCAGAGAAAAGTACCAAACAATTCCAGAAAATTCTCAAACTTGGCGGTGCCTTCACACATGCCATGTAGACGCCTCAGAAAAAGTTTGAGGCCGATAGCACACTGCAAAGCACACGGGCCACACAACCATGAGAAACCTAAGTGTAACGATAGGGTTCGGTGAAATGCTCCGTATACCACTGTGAAGCACGTCTGCTCCGCCTATGTCCAAACTTCCTCAATTTTTTTTTATGGTCATTTACACCCAAAATATGGCCCCACGCAAAATCCTAGGTTCTTTTAGTCATTTTTGAATTATCAGTATTTTTCTACGTGCCGCTGCGCACCAAATATGGTGAATTACACTTTGAAAACACAATAATTCCGCACCGGCCTCCACAAGTTTTGCCTCCAAGGGCACAAGAGACCTTTGCGGCAAAGTTTGGCACCGTTTCGGTCTTTTCGGGGTGGTCGCAGTTCAACGATAATTACCGAGAAGTTTGCGGTAATTAAAATAATCGAGAAAAGTACCAATCAATTCCGAAAAATTCTCAAACTTGGCGGTGCCTTCACACATGCCATGTAGACGCCTTTAGAAAAAAAGTTTGAGGTCGATAGCACAAAGGTAAGGTGCACGGGCCACACAACCATGAGAAACCCTAAGTGTAAGGATATGGTTCTATTGAAAGGCTCCAGATACCACGCGGAAGCACGCCCCGCTCCACCTATGTCCAAACATCCTCAATTTTTTGTGGTCATTTACACCCAAAATATGGCCCCACGCAAAATCCTAGGTTCTTTTAGTCATTTTTGAATTATCAGATTTTTCTACGTGTCGCTGCACGACCAAATATGGTGAATTACACTTTGAAAACACAATAATTCCGCACCGGCCTCCACAAGTTTTGCCTCCTAGGGCACAAGAGACCTTGTGGCAAAGTTTGGCACCGTTTCAGGTCTTTTCGGGGTGGTCGCAGTTCAACGTATAATTACAGGCTTAAGTCGCGCGCTGTAATTAAAATAATCGAGAAAAGTACCAAACAATTCCTTAAAAATCTCAAACTTGGCGGTGCCTTCACACATGCCATGTAGACACCTCGAAAAAAGTTTGAGGCCGATAGCACACCGCAAAGCCGCACGGGCCACACAACCATGAGAAACCTAAGTGTAAGGATAGGGTTAGGTGAAAGGCCTCGTGATACCACCGTGAAGCACGCCCGCCTCCGCCTATGTCCAAACTTCCTCAATTTTTTTATGGTCATTTACACCCAAAATATGGCCCAACGCAAAAATCCTAGATTTTTTAGTCATTTTGGAATTATCAGATTTTTCTATATGCCGCGGCGCGACCAAAATATGGTGAATTACACTTTAAAAACACAATAATTCCCACCGGCCTTCACAATTGCCTCCTAGGGCACAAGAGACCTTGTGGCAAAGTTTGACACCGTTTCAGTGTCTTTTTGGGGTGTCGCAGCTTTAACGTATAATTACCGAGAGAAGTCGCGCGGTAATTAAAATAATCGAGAAAATTACCAAACAATTCCAGAAAACTCTCAAACTTGGCGGTGCCTTCACACATGCCATGTAGACGCCTCGAAAAAGTTTGAGGCCGATACCACACCGCAAAGCGCACGGGCCACACAACCATGAGAAACCTAAGTGTTTCATATGCCACTTTGCGGAAGCACGCCCGCTCCGCCTATGTCCAAACTTTCTCAAATTTTTTTTTTTGTGGTCATTTACACCCAAAATATGGCCCCACGCAAAATCCTAGGTTTTTTTAGTCATTTTTGAATTGCTGTATTTTTCTACGTGCGCGTGCGACCAAATATTATTAGTTAATTACAAATATATTAAATCAAACTCAAATTTTAACACTTATAATTAGTTAAAAGAATGGCACGAGCGTGTATTAAAGTTAAACACGAATCTAATAGAATTAGAACGAATCGAATCGGATTTAAAACACAAACGTTATAAGCATTATAATCGGAATGACAAATATGTAATTAAGGGAAAACGTATTTCCTTATATATGCTTTCCTACATGTCATGCTAAGGACGCAGGTGGGAAGAAGAAGAAACCCCCGGGTCTTATGTGGAAAAAGGACGTTGCTAGTACGCACAAAAAAAAAAACTTTTAGTCCCGGTTGTAAGTCGTAACCTAGAGAAATCGAAACTATTACTCCCAGTTCTACTCACTAACCGGGAGTAAGGGCTTCAGTCCAATCGTTGGAGACATTTAGCCCCGGTTGAGTCTCTTTTGGCGCGTCGCCCACGGACCTTTAGTCCTGGTTGTTGGTGTGAACCCCGAGAAATGAAGCTTTATCCCCTGGTTCTAGTTGGGAATCGGAATCGTGAGTGTATTTTGCAGCCGAGGATAGACCTTGTTTGTGTAGTAGTGTACCAACAACATTAAGGAGGGGAGAAAAAGTAGGAGTCAAAACTAAAAAGTAAAGGTTTCCCAGGTAGTGTTGAACAATATTAAGGAGCGCAATCATATTTTGTTGTATATTTTTCTTTGGGTTCTTGCTTTTGCCCTTCTTGCATAGGAAGGAGCGCAGTCATTACAGACTGCTGTCTTCACTGATAGTTAAGGAATATGACGTCAAAGGTTCTTGGCAGGGAAGCAATAAACTTCTGCCTTTTAACCTGATCAGCGAGCCCGGTTTCCTTGTCCACCAAAGCTCTCCCTTCCTTCTCTTTCACCTGTAAGCAAAACATATGTTGTTCTTTGTTCATAACTGGGCAAACAGTCAACTCAGAAATCATTGTATGTATTAGCAGGGATTTACCGATGGAAGGAGGGATTGTAGAAGAATTTCTAGAAAGGTGAGGAAGGGTCATTACCAATCGAACAATCGGGAGTATATTATTTTAGCTAATGCATCTCTGTTAGCAACTGCAGAAGCAGGATTGGGTGTTGTAGTGATATTTTTTTCAGGTGTGAGTCGTGTGACTATAACTCGTGTTATCAGTGCCTTTTCCAAATTCTGGCAATCATCTCTGCACGTAATTTTATGGCTAGCAATTTTTTGGTTACGATGAATAGATAAGAACATCAAGCACTATCAAGGAGAAACATGCACTCACTTCTTGATCGATTACAGAAGAATCAACCTCTGTTCCCTTGGCAAGATTTATATTTCCAAGATAAAGTACAGCAGCTACAAACCTGAATATAGCTTACTGTAAGATAAACGAATTATGATGGTTGACATTAATCCTGAAACTAATACTCTAGTAGCTTCACAATAACAAGATAGATACCTGCTCTTCTTCATTGATTCCAACTATGTCCATAGCTCTTGTTGTTTCTAAATACTCTTCAGCGTCATTGATTCCATTTGATATTATTAGACAAATGGGAACGTCAAACAACCATTTGATGGTATCCAAACGGAAGAAATAGAGACCAACCAATCAAAGACCGAATTGGACTGAAATGACGTATGGTAGAATATAAGGCAATCAACAAATACATATGTTTTCCATCTAAATGATGCATGTAGCAAGCAGATAAATAAATGAGGTTAAACGGTCTTGCCTGTAAAACTTGTTTGCCTATGTGATATTCTTGGCCCAAGGATCATGCATCTGGTTAGTGAACTTATAGGCAAAATTTCGATCAGCGCACCAGACATTTATCTGGCAAAGGGGAAAGGTCTGTTAATGAACACTGACAACATATTTGATAAAAACAAATAAATGTCGAAGAAGAACTACAATAGTTGGAGGTTCCAAACTCTTACTATTCGAGCAAAACATGTGCTTAGGTGACTATATACACACAGATGACCTCATGCAATGCAATACACACACAGATATGATTCTAGAATCAAAGATTTTTAATGCTGGCCAAGAAAATCTTAAAAACCAGAATCATAAAGAAAACCTTCTTTCAAATGTTGAAAGGAACAAAAAATAAAAGCACAAAATGATTACAACGCCATGAGTGGCATGTGTTCTTCCTAAGAGAGTGAGAAAACATGCAGAGAATGTTGAGACCTCACAATCCATAAGCATGTCCATTAGAATTGCTATACCATAAGGAATCAACAGAATCGCTTCCTATGACGTGAAAAGGAACAAAATGAAAAACAATTGTATGTGTGAGGAAACTCTTGAAAACAAAGGCTAAAATCCCTATGCCCCTTGCTGGGATGCCTGTGCTGTGCAAAATTGCCATTAAGTAAGCCAATAAACAGGGAGAAGATTAGTTAGAAGAAGATAAAGGTGGGAATAAAATAAATATTATCACAAAAACTATGGGGGCGATGGGGTCCATCTTGTAATGCAGAAGCTATAATTTAAAAGCTCTAAGCAGTCTATCTGAGCATCACATACACGATTGATCAATTCTAATATGGCTTTTGCTACATTTCAGTGCCTGATAATAAACTAAAACATCTACAGTTTTGAAAATCACCAATTGAGTGGATAAAAAATGCCCGTCTCAGTCCCAAATTGCCCAAAGCCTCAAAAATAGGATATCCAAAGCAGCAACCCATATGGATCCAAAGTGGAATGCCTTGTTCTACCCAAGAATTTCAGCTCTACATTGGTCATAAATTATTTATGGAAGGATATTTTTTGGAAGCATATATATCTACGTAAACAATAAGTATGCCAGTTTACTCCACTGAATTGAACTAAAATATCTTGTATGCTTGGCACAAAATTCGAGCTGTTTGAAACAGAGAACTGCTAATCAGCTTATAGTAAAGCAAGAGACCCATTGATCAGAAAAAAAGTAAAGTGAAAAGAGGTAGACAAGCCAGGCCCAGATCGACCCAATGCTGGATGAGATCGCCGCCTCCCTCGCCGCGGGCTTGCCTACTCCGTTGGCTACCACTCGGGCGGACCCGACTCGCTTCGCGGAACAGCTATCACCACCACGGATGACCCGGCTCTGCTTCGCGGATGGGGAGGCGCCCGGGGAAGGTGGCGACGTAGCAGCATGCTCCGCACACACGGCTACGACAACAGCGTTCGGCAATGGTGGTCCCTCCGATGCGGCACCCTCGGTGACCTCGAGGCTGTGGACGCAGGCATCCGTGAGGTGCCCGATGTCGCCTCCCAAGGGGACTATCCTTGCCGATGGTGCAGACGGAGGGGTTGATGGTGGGGGCTCAGTTCAGAGGCAGATCGAGGAGGAGATATGCCTCCCTTTCCAGACCCCGATCCTGAGTACCCGGCCAAGGCCGAGGCGTGCACGTACACCGGTCTCCATTCACACCCTCGGGGGAGGAGCGGTCGCATTGCGGCCAAGCCAAGGGCGCCCACGCTACGCGGCAGGCCCAGATCGCCCCGCTAAAGAAGATGGGGATTTGGTGAACGAGGATCTTGTGGATAAGGACATTGAGCCTAATCTCATAAAGGAATTCCGAGGTGACATGTCCTTTAGGAAGCGTAACGTGCCCTGTGTGCTACTAAACGGCGAATTCAACGGCGACGCCAACCTCAACATAGCCGGGCTCGAGGACGTCATGACATGACCGGTCCCTCGTGCTGTCGTCGCATAGCCTTTCCCATGTAATCGTTTACGTGTTTGGTTGGTTCGGGGTTCGGTAATCGTTTGACTACCGTTTTCCCCTTCTTATTGTAACAAAACTCCCTTCTACTTAATGAAGAATCCGCCATTGGCGGTATCGCGAAAAAAAAAATTGTTAGTATCAGTTTTTCAGTCCCAAGATTTTTGCCATCAATTATTGTTATATGAGATTGTAGGCAACTGATAGAGGTCAAAAGGCATGTGGAAGCCTACGTGAACAAACCCAATCTCCATCAGTCCATCACCCTACATGCTCCAACCCTTCTCATTCAAAATCAGAACCTAGCATCATGTATGAAGTCCACAAATTTGTGCGACACATGATAGAATTGTGGCAATAACAAAACTGAATCAAAGACAATGAAAAAAAAGAGAAAAGCACACAAAGAAAAGTCAAAGATAGTAAGTACATCAGTCTGAGGAGGGGCACTGACCTTATATTTTCATTCATTGGACCTGTAAAAACATGATACTATCTCAGTCACATACTATGAAACCTGAACTGACCTAGGTAAAATTAATATCTATATTGAGGCTACTACACAAAGATGGACACCTTGATGAGGCCAATGCCTTTGGCACTGGTGTGGAAGCACTGGCTGCACCGAAGACCACACTTCCTGATAAGGCCATGAGAGGCCCGGCTTCAAAAACACAAGCATATTCAGAGAAGCAAGGCTATTATGTTTTGTCATAAAATTGGCTCCTTCGACATGGAGGTTAAAAGTGCCTTTTTTACACGTTTTGTTTGCAACTCAGTCTTTTATGAACATGTACTTCTTTTTGTTGCATAGCCAACAGAAATTACATTACCTCCTCACTATAAAGCTTAAATAAACATGTGTGACAAATGTAAGCACAAGCAGAGGCAAAATTATGTAATAGTTTTAGTGAAGCACAAAGTACACTGTAAACCATCCAGCACCTCGATTACCTGAGCATGAATATAGGGGGATTGGAAAGAGAGCACATTGAAATTCACTATTCCTTCCATAGTACCGCAAAAAATAATAAAGAGGAACCTTTTTTTTGATGGCTTGCACCATGCAGTTGGTATATACAGCCGATAAATATACATTGCAAGAAGTTGAAGTGGACTCGCGATGCCTATTGCTCTGTAAGGCAACTGTAGGTACAAGGAAAAATGATCACTTCAATTCAGCAGGGCGTACTCATTTTCTTTTGAAGAAAATTCAGTAGGGGAGACCACATATAGATGAACGAAATACATTAGAGGAGATCATGCCATGTTAAAACATGTATTACATAAACCAATGAAGAAACCGTCAGTCCGACCGGCCTCCGGCCTGTTTGGGATCGTCCCTGAGACAGTGAGACTCCTGGTCTGCAGCAGACGTCCAGGCATCATCAATTCATCATCCGTTCAGCAGATCAATACCCGTCAGGATGATCACTCTTCAGGCATACTCCTCCCTTTAAAAGTGTCGTTGGAAAACTGTGCCCCCTCACAAACACGCTTCCCGAGCGACACTCTTAAAGGGACGGAGAGTGTATATGTTCTATTCTATTTTTGTATGTCAGCTTTGTCGTAGCCTTGACAAGAGATGTATCAACTCAGTGGTCCAGGTTTCATGCTTTTTTCCTATGTTTTTGTCATCTCCAAACGATGCTCCTTGGCCTCTTTGGTTGAAGTTTTCCAGCTTTGGCATGTGAGCCATGGAGTCAAAGGTTTTTTCTTCTAGTGGTCTGATCGAGTAGTGGCAGCGGTAGGCATAGCAGTTGTGTTTGTGTTTTCATTCAAGTTGTTCCTGCTCTTTGCTTAAATGTCTTCCTGTTTAAGTTACGACAAAGCTGACATACTATTTGATACAAAGTTTGTATAGTTCAATGTCTTCCTTTACCATAGCGTCAAAGTTACGCTGCTTATCTTTTTGGAATTGTCTTTCTTGGTTTTTCCTCCAGCCCTTGTAGATTGAACCTGCCGAGAGGTCCAAATTTTGAAGATGGCATATAGATCCAACCATGGTCCATGGTATAGAATTATCCAATCCAATCTTACTTATTAGTGTAAGGGCAATCTTTGAAAAGGTGCCTGTGTTCTCTGGTGGTATGGATACGCAAAACTTGCAGGTTTTTACTTCGCTTTCTTAAACACATCATTGTTCTAAAACTCGTAGTACTTTATATGGGTAGTTCTCAATTGTGTTAGACCAACTAGTTCATAGAATAATTTTTTTAATAATGGGAGATTGCGATAAGTACATTTTCTATCAAATAGCCACACAATGATATACAAGAATTTATTTATAGTTTGTCCTATCTACATGCAAATGATTAAATAACTTAGAGACAGACCATTGTCTGTGGGTTCTATAACGTGCCTTTATATATGTTTGTATGATATATTCAAGACACCTTGGGATGGAACCCGATGTGGGTTGAGCATGCCCTTACAATGGAAGTAGTGGAATCTTTCAGTCCTGGTTATTTAATTGGGAGTGATTGATGCCCCTCCGTACCTCAACTGGTTTCAAAAGGTGGTTACGACCTGCATGATGAGATGTTCAAATATATTTCTATCTGTCTAGCAGCCCCCAATTTTTTTTTTTTTGACAGCTAGTTGTGCTTAGTATTATGCCTAGGAAAGCAGATATCCTACTCTTCAGGTCGATCCATCCATGTCACCGTGTGCATCACAATCGTGTAATCTCCTTGCATGATTAATTTAAAATGTACACAATTTATTTATAACCATTAGTAAAAGTAAGATTCCATTTATAATTTTAGATATAATAATAAAAAGAGAAAGAACATAGTTTTTTTTTTCAGTCCAGTTGGTTCCAGCGCTAATTGTATTGAAGCCATTAAAAGCCGATTATCAAAAATCATTGAATTGAAGCTCGTTATTTTGTCCATTATAAAGGCTATTATATTTCACTAGTAGGCGATGTATGTCTATCAACAACTATACTCTTATGATTAATCATGACATTGGTTGGTCCAATATTTCAGAGGTACTCACAAAGGGCTAGGGTGTGTTAGGGTGAATTTATAGTGGTTAAGCGTGCATCCATATAAGCGACCGCCGGTGTCTATACATCTGTCCTGACTCAAGGTCTATATTTTTTTATCACCGCGCTGTAAAACATGTGTAATAGTAGGGGTGGGTATTCGGTATTCCTATTATTTAGCAAATACAATAGTATTGTCATCAGTTGATCGATTGTTAGAATACTTATTATTAGTTGATCCTAACATGTTTGCACGCTTTAAGAATATGTATGGTTTAGTTATTTTTCAACAGAAGTTTCATGGTGAACATTATCATGGAAGTTTAGAGGAGTCTTCCCCAACATATATAGACGTCGAGACAAAGGAGCTGTTGGTTTGTCACGGTTGTCAACATATTTTAACTTCACCATCTAGTGCCCTCGACTCCACATCGGCCTGTGTACTTTACAATTGTGCAACATGCTTACATGATTATGATTAGTTGAGACAAATTGAAGCTCTAGAAAACAAATCTGTAACAATGATTCATTTGCACACAGGACCAGCCACCCCACCTGCTTGGAGACGTGGAGCAATAAGGTGATGTAGTAGATGTGTGGAAATGAGAGAATAAAATAGCCCACAAGAAGCTGGGATATTTCCATTAAAACCGTCTGATTAAGAGATGTTTTGTTTATTAAGAGATACGTCCGGCCTTGCTCGCTGCAATGTTTGCTACCGTTTTGACATACAGATAATAATAACATAGACATAAGACCATTTGTGAACCAATTTCATGTGTGTCAACTTTAGGCTATGCTGTGTGTTTAACTCGGGCAGAGTTAGAATTTATTCATATAAGAGTAGGAAAATTTTAATAAATTTGTTCCATCTTAGTCTCAAAATCATAATTCTCAAGACACCTGTACAGTGTGTGTGGTCAAAGTATATGTAGCGAGGAGGCAAGTGGTGCAACTTGCACAGGATGGGTTTTCAATCTACGCAGCCTCTCACGTTGCTTAAGATATTAATCATGTCCATCAGAGGGCTGAGGCGGCTATTGATTGATTCTCACAACTACCACCCAAAAATATAGCAATCACATCATATAGAAAGCTGCTCCATATCGTGTTGTCGACTGAGTCCAGCCAACAGAAAGGATGGATACAGGCCACCCTTGCTTTCTAGTACAAACTTGTAGGACGAAGGCAGAGCTGAGAAAAGGCACATCTAGCTATTGAGCGTTATCTGCTTTCAGTGCGAGCTTACCTTCGTAATTTGTACTGTCTATTGCTTCTATTTAATGGCTATTTATTTTTATGATGATTCTTGTGATCAGAAAGGTAGAAACGTTTTTTCTACGGATCTAGTTTGCTCATCTGACACAGATAGAATTTGTAGCCTAATCCCGATGAGGATTTTTTTTATTGTGTCCCAGAATCCTTGATATGGCCGATCTTACTAGTGAACTTTTTTTAGTTGCAGCGAACTGAGGAGTAGTTAGGTTTCTTGTGATGAATCAAGTACACACTGGATGAAGTAGTCCTTGAAATGATATGATCGCTCAATTTTTGCATGGCTAATTCCATGGATTTTCTGATTTTTTCATGCCTAAACGGTTTATTATTGCCGGTGGTGTCAAATCCGCAATGATACCGGCGGTAGTGATGTGTGAATCTGTAGTAGTGTATTATATAACGAATTGAACAAGGCTATTCTTTTAGTGGTAGCTAGGTGATGTGTCCGTCGATGCCTTAATATATTGCATTATTTAACAGCGCTATTATTTCAGTAGTAGACGTATGCCAACAACAAGATGCATATGGTCACTCCATGAATCTCGCAACCTGTTGGCCCAATATTTTCTTTGAGGAAAAGTCTTTACCCAATATTTCAATGGTACTCATACGCTTAGGGTTTATTGATGTGGATTCATAAGGGTTCAGTGTGCATGCGCATATGGAGTGTTTATATTGACTTGCATTCTTGGTGTGCATTCATAGGTGTGTGTTGAGGTGCATTCATATTCGTTCATCTCACATGATTCAAGGTATGTGTGAGACCCAGCCCAATGGGGCAGTTGGGCCAGGCTAGAACAACGAGCAAAAGTTTATTACCATACTTCTACTTGGAGGAGGATCGAACCAACTTAAATAGCCGGCTTAGGGGAGGTTGATTTATTCGGTTGCAACCTTTTGCGTGAAGCGAGAAAGAAAACGTAAGAGAATTAATTAGTAACGTGTACAGTGAACCTTAACCGTCTTCCCAGGCCAGGTCGTTGCAGTATGTATTTTTTTCATGAGTACCAGGTAAAATTTGTGTAATAGAAGGGGTCTGTATATATTTTTAGAAAATGGAATATTATCGCGGATCGGTGGTTTCAGTATTTGTTGACTGGCAAGATGCTGTTAGTATTTTTTTTTTTTGAATTTGTAGGGTTTAGTTGTTTTCTACAAAAGCCTCCTGAGGTGAGCATTAATGTGTCCTTCGTAATGCGGCAAGGAGCTGTTGGTTTGTCATAATCGATAAACTTCAACATCTAGTCCAGTGTATATATGTACTTTACAATTGTGTAGATTCTTAGATGATTAGTTGAGTCCAATTATGCGCTTGTAAACAAATCTACAACAATAATTATGTCAACCACCACTTCTGTTACGTGTATGAGTGTGAAATTGAGAAAAGAAAAATAAGTAGCCATAACAATTTAGGATATTTCCATTAACCATCTCATAATAATAACATGGACGAAAACCAAAACATCTTATAATTTAAACAGAGAAAAGCCAAAACATACTATAATTTAGAACTGAGAGGTACTGTTTTGACATAATAATAACATGGACGTAAGACAATTTGGGAGCCAGTTTTATGCGTATCAACTTTTAGGGCTATGCTATATGTGTTTAGGGACAGAATTAGAATTATTCATATAAGATGAGCCAAATCACTACTATACTGTTTTTCACAGACCGTCTATATTACCAAGTAAATTTTAGGAAATAGGTAAGTTTTGTGACCGTCTATATTATTAGGTAAATTTTAGGTGAAGTGGCTGTCATATGGCAGATCTCGGAGGATCATGATTCCAATTCAAAGGCAAACAATAACCCAATCAAAGATAGGTCATAAAGAAGTCCCCACCATCATTTTGTTTAATGAAGACACCAGTAACCACCATCATGTCCAACGGGCATAAATAGAAGAGATTGAGCACACGCAAAATGCATACAAAGTAGGCCCGTATAGCCCCAATGGATAAGGTGCTCCTGGCCGTGGCCGTGGTGGTGGTACCCATCATCCTCTGCAAGCTCATCAAGTGTTTGCTCGCCACCAAGCCAAAAAAGCTTAGGCTGCCCCCAGGGCCATGGACGCTGCCGGTGATAGGCAGCATGCACCACCTCGTCAGCAACCCATTGCCGCACCGGGCAATGCGCGACCTCCTCGGCGCAAGCACGGGCCCCTCATGATGCTGTGGCTGGGCGAGGTGCCCACAGTGGTGGCCTCATCGCCGGAGGCTGCCCAGGCCATCACCAAGACGCACGACGTCATGTTCTCTGACCGCCACATGAGCAGCATCACCGGCCTAGTCAGCTTCGACGGCATAGGACTGATGTTCAGCACCTACGGGCGAGCATTGGCGCCAGCTCCGCAAGCTCTGCGTGGTAGAGCTGCTGAGCACCGCCCGTGTGCAGTCGTTCCAGCGCATCCGCGAGGAGGAGGTGGCGCTGTTCATGCAGAAGCTCGCCCGTATCGGCCGCCGCCGGCACTGCTGTCGACCTGTCCAAGATGATCTCCAGCTTCGTCAATGACACCTTCGTCAAGGAGTCCATCGGCAGCCGGTGCAAGTATCAGGACGAGTACCTGGATGCCTTGGGTACTACGGTCCGGATGTTCACGGAACTGAGCATAGCTAACATCTTCCCGTCATCTAGGCTGTTGCAGTATCTTTCCACGGCGCCACGCAGGGCAAAGGCGTGCGCGACGGATGGCGCGCATCGTTGGCCAGATCATCCATGAGACCAAGGAAGCCATGGAACGAGGAGAAAAGGCTTCAAACGAGAGCTTTATCTCTGTCCTGCTAAGCCTGCAGAAAGAGGCCAGCTTGCCCATCGAGCTCACCGACGACATCGTCATGGCGCTCATGCTCGTAAGTTGTGCGCGTTCCAAATTTCCCATTACAGTGACTTCCTTCTCTTCCATCCATAAATCCATTGCCGCCGATGCATATATGTATATCTGTATATGAACGATTCCTGATCCATTTGTTATGCTAGGACATGTTTGGTGCGGGCAGCGACTCTTCGTCTGCCACGCTGACCTGGTGCATGACAGAGCTAATCCGGAACCCAGCTACGATGGCCCGAGCCCAGGCCGAGGTCCGGGAGGCCTTCAAGGGAAGACCACCACCATGATCACCGAGGGACGATCTCGCCCGAGCAAACCTTAGCTACCTCAAGTGTGTTATGAAGGAAACCCTGAGGTTCCACAGCCCAGGGCAGCTCATCCGCGAAATGTCGCGGAGACATGCCAGGTCATGGGCTACGACATTCCTAAGGGCACAAGCATATTGGTCAACGTTTGGGCAATTTGCAGGACGCCAAGTATTGGGAAGATGCTGAGGAATTCAAGCCAGAGCCGTTCGAGAACACCAACGTAGAATTCAAAGGGAGAGACTATGAGTTTCTCCCATTCGGGTCTGGCCGCCGAATGTGCCCGGGATCAAACCTTGGATTGGCCAATATGGAGCTTGCACTGGCCAGCCTTCTGTACCACTTCGATTGGAAGCTACCGAGTGGGATGGAGCCTAAGGATGTTGACATTTGCGAGGATACAGCGCTGATTATAAGGAAGAGTGCAAGCCTGGTTTTGCACCCTGTTAACCGTATGCCTAGTTAAGGCTTTTGAAACTAGTCTTGTATACCTAAAACACTCCCTTGTATTCCACAAGATGGAAAGTCATTCCAGTCAAGGCTTTTGAAACTAGTCTTGTAATAAGAATGGGTTGGTCGTGGTAAGACCTTCCGTTGTATCTTTCTCTTCCTAATAATAAAACATGCTAAGGCATGATGACGGAACAAAAATCCAACCAGTTTGACCATAAACCCTCTTTGGTTTTCTACTCCTACATTTTCTAGTGAGAGGGAACATTTTCTAACATGCATTTTCTAATCATATGCTTTTATAAAACTGATCCCACTAGAGACTTCTCTCAACATGCAATCTATCCACATCAACAATCCACTAGATCAAACTTGCAATTTTAGCCAACTAGAACACTTGTAGTTATTATAGCATTCACTAATATGCATTTAGTTGTCCACATCAGTTGTCCGATCGATGGGCTTACAGGAAGCCTTCCTGGTTTGTTACATGGAAATCTACATGCATAATCGATGATTCCTTATGCGATCCCGAGGGACTAATCCAAGTAGTGTTAACGTAAGGTCACATGTCTTACTCTAACATGCTGCCTGGATAAGCTTCACATAGGCGTCCAGATGTCAGACACACCACATGTCCACACATGACACAAGACACACCCTGCTCAGCCAGTGTCCGGACTCAGGGCTACAAAACGAAACCACTCTTTTCCTCTTCCACTTGCACCTAGTAGATCCCGTAAGTCAATTATTCCGTCTCCATGGCCGCCAAGCAAGAACACCGCAGCAGCTGCACAGTAGTGCCCACGGTCACCATTACCTGGTCGTGGCCACCGGTGTGCAGAGCCAAGTGAACCTAGGGCGCGTCGGCCATTCCACCGTCACCATGCTCTCCGTGCCGGTAGCCACCCAACGCCACCTATTCCCGAAGCCGGACAGCAGCAGCGATGATGATCTGGAGGCCTGCAGCGACGGCGTCATCTCCTACGTTCCCCACTTGGAAGGCTTCAGCGACGGCGGCAACACGCCCAAGACCACACAGGAGTGGGCTCGCTGGGCCATAGAGAGCCTCACCGCCATCGTCGATCACCAGCTTCGCCGCCGGTGGGGATCCCAGTTCAAATAGGTGGGACCTGTGATGGTCAACATGCGCGAGGTGCCACGGCATCCCCCCTTCGCAGGGTACTGGATCTCCTCCAGTATAACCCGTTGGCAAAGACGCAACACTAAATCGGCCAGGTGGCCCAGTTGTCGTTGGACGGTGACCGTGTGAGCCTCTAATAATCCCACCTTGCTTAACTTGGGAGGAGGAAGCCACCTTAAAAGGGAGAGTCACCCTTCCCCTATATGAGTAGTCTTTTAGGGCAATTTGGCCTTTCCCTGAGTGGGTGCGCCGAAGTGCGGTGCTAAGATCGCCGAGGCGCAACAAGAGGCCCTAGTGGCGTTGTAGCTGGATCGGTGCGTCAAATTTTGGCTATCAGTGTTAAGATTGCGGGATTTGGGGAATCCGGACCGGTGTGTCGGGCTTTTCATCCAACCCCACCAGGGCTGGTTGCTTCCTCGTATTTTGGTGGTGTCAGCAGAGCAGTGAATTGTGGATATGGCACAACTAGTAGTGGCATCCTCACGATTGTCGGACCGATGGTCCAGAGTCGTGATGTTGATGGGGGCACCGTCTGCGCCAAGGCTGGCGCCGGTGTTGCCATGAGCTACCGGGTCACCGGAGATGGAGTCGGGTCAGGCGCCAGTTGAGGTGGCAACAACCTGATCCATGGGCGATGTGCTCATGGGAGCACTGATTGCACCGGGGGCTCCCTTGCTAGCGTGGCCACATGGTGACCTGCTCGACGCGAGGAGTCGTCCACGGGGTATGTAGTTGCTGCAAACGGATCTGCGGCCTTCTTGGTGATGGTTGTGACACCCTCAATGGTGAGGACATTGCTGGCACTCCTGATGGTGGTTGTGATGCCCTCGGTAGCGAGGACATTGTTGGCACTCCTGGTGGTGTCAAGGTTGATACTGTCGTCGAGGGCTACGTCGTTGTGATGTTAGTGATGGCTGCTCTATGTGGATTGGGATGGACTTTCCTGGTGATTACGAATCATGTGATGTCCTGGTCTGTGAGGAAGTTGACACTGTTGATGTTCATGGCACTAGCGATGTCTCGGACGTCGGGGTTGAGGTCAGCGATGTCGATGTCGTTGCCTGGTGACATCATTGTGTTGCTCATGATGGTAATGGCGTCAATGCTCCTGGTGTACCCAATGTCAAAGATGATGTTGCTGGTGATTGGGGGACTGATCTGCACCATTGCAGTAACCGCGAGACGTTGTCCGAGTTGGGTAGGATTTACGTCGAACGGATGGTGGACCTCAGTGGTAGCCTACTGATCTGATCAAATCTAGACTACGAAAGCAGGGGCGTCCTTGTGGTGGACGAGCCCATTGCTTGCAAAGTCGATGATTGTGGAGGGAACGATGTTGCCATCGGCAGCTCCCATAGCAGCGGCGCCGTTGTGGGTTGTCGTGATGACGGTGTTGGCGTGCACGTCGCACAACATGGTCGCTTGCTGTGGCGTTGATCCCGGCGCCCATGGGGGTGTCAGTGTTGTCGTCAGCGGCGACACCCGCGAGGGCGTCGTCATTGGTGGTCGTAGTGGTGGCGTGCTCTTTGAATCTCTCCTTGAGGGTGTTGAACAAGGCACGGAATCTGCCGCCAATGCGGCATATTCAGTGGTGGCCAACGATTCATTAAGGCCAAGGAATCGTTTGGTCTCCAAGTACCACGTGTAATATCCTAGATGCGATCCAACGAGTTGTTACAGCATGCACAGCGAAGATTGGCGGAGCACGATAGTGGTGGGGTAGCGACAGGCACAAGGCGCACGTGCTGTGGGTAGGGTCTCGACAATGGGTTGCTTCGGATGCTTCTCACTCCTGAAGGGTTCTGCATGCCTTGCTTCCCTCTGCAGCGAAAAAAGGGTGCTTTCCAAGGTGTTGTTTCTTTTGACAAAGATTATCTGTTTCTTTTATATCAAATACTTAAAACATAGTCCTGATGACTATTTGTTATTGGCCCTAGCTGATCTACTGGATATAGGGGCCATAGTTGGTGTCATGGGGATATTATCCATGATTTTGTGTTGTGCCATATACTTTGTGGCGTGGGCTCCAAAGACTATCAATTGTCTCCCTCACCTTTGAGGCCGTCAAGAACTGGATGAAAGTGATTGTTGGTGGCCTCCCGTCCACTTTGTTTCCACTAACACTATACATAGATGGACAAGTGAAAGCATGGCAGAAAGACCTCCGTGGACTGGGATTGGTTTCTGGATCAGTGATGCATAAGGTTCTTTACGTGTTGTATGTCGGCGCAGTTATGACGGTGTGCACAAGTGGTAGTCATTTGATACCCGTGGCTATTGCTACTGGCTCCTAGATACTTCTTTTGGTGTCAGTCTGGGATTGCTGCTACTACTCTCCAAAGGAAAAAAATGCAAGTTGTTTCGTTGTTAACACCAAAATTTGGTAGAGCCTGGATGACAGATGGGCCGGCACACGATGGTTCGGTAAGAAGTCATTCGGCTAGCAAAAAGACGACAGCAACGCTGTGGCGTTCGGGAAGCCGTTGAGAGAGATTGGATCCATGCTAATTGTTGTGTTCCATCCACCATGCATCAAATTCTCATCCAGTGGGATGGCGATGAAGTTGAGATAGTTCAAGCAGATGATTCTGAGGATATTGCAGCTGCCGAGTCGTTGTTTCAACGTTATGATGGTGTCAAATGTTTCTCGGGAAAAGACTTAAAAGAAGGTCCTCTTCACCAGGATCAACAGCCGATCCAAGCAGTCGGCATTCATGATGGTTTTTAATAGGGAACCCAATTGATGGTAACAAAGGAAAGCTTGGGCATGGTTTTAAGTCGGCTGATAAATTGGAAGAGATAGATATTGGCAATGGAGACAAACCAAGACCGACTTATATCAGTGCTCAACTAGATCCAGAGTTTAGGAAAGAATTAATAGATCTCCTCAAGGAATTCAAGGATTGTTTTGCTTAGGATTATTCAGAGATACCTGGGCTAGACCGCTCGATTGTCGAACATCGATTACCCATCAAAGAGGGATTCCAGCCCTATAAACAACCTCCTCGAAAGATTTATGAAGAGAAGGTATTGGCCGACGTGAAAAAGGAAATTGAAAGATTATTAGAAGTAAATTTCATTCGGCCATGCAGGTATGCAGAATGGATTTCCAGCATAGTTCCTGTTTACAAGAAAAATGGAAAGATGAGGGTTTGTATAGATTTCAGAGATCTTAACAAAGCTACTCCTATGGATGGATATCCCATGCCAGTTGCTGATCTGTTAGTAGATGCTGCGGCCGGGTACGAGATTATTAGCTTCATGGATCGGAATGCTGGGTACAATCAAATCTTTATGGCCGTTGAGGATATATCAAAAACTGCTTTCAGGTGTCCTGGCCATATTGGCTTGTTCGAGTGGATTGTTATGACATTCGGATTGAAAAATGCTGGTGCAACTTATCAGAGAGCTATGAATTATATCTTCCATGAGCTGATAAGGCAAAATAGTCGAGGTCTACATTGATGATGTGGTCGTCAAGTCGAAGAGTTACAAGAAGCACCTGGCTGATCTGAGGAAGACATTAGAGTGCACAAGGAAACATGGATTAAAGATGAATCCAAATAAGTGTGCTTTTGGGGTCACAGCCGGTGAATTCTTGGGATTCTTAGTTCACAAAGGAGGGATTGAAGTGGGAAAGAAGAGCATGGAAGCTATAGAAAATATTGCTCCTCCTACTGATCTTACAGAGTTGCAGTCATTACTTGGCAAAATCAATTTTGTGAGAAGGTTCATCTCCAATCTATCAGAAAGGGTCTTGCCATTTTCTCCTTTGTTAAAACTTAAGAAAGCTCAGAAGTTTATTTGGAGTGACGTACATCAGAAAGCCTTGGATGAAATAAAGGAATATGAAGACGCCACCTGTTCTGGTCCCTCCAAAGCTAGATACACCTTTCAAGTTGTACGTGGCGGCCGATAATTTAACCATAGGATCGGCCCTTATGCAAGAAGAGGATGGAAAAGAGCGAGTGGTAGCTTATCTTAGCCGAAAACTTTTAGATCCAGAGACACGGTATTCGGCTATGGAAAAGTTGTGTCTATGTGTTTACTTCTCATGCACTAAGTTTCGGCACTATTTACTGAATGCCGAATGCATAATAGTTTCCAAATTTGATGTGATTAAACACATGTTGTCAATGCCGATTTTAAAAGGAAGAATCGGTAAATTGGTGTTGGCATTATCTGAGTTTGATCTGAGGTACGAATCGGCAAAAGCTGTTAAAGGACAAATCATTGCTGATTTTGTTACTCAACATCGCAACCTTTCTGCTGACATGATTAATATTACACCTTGGGCATTGTTCTTTGATGGATCATCTTGTGAAAAAGGAGGAGGTGCAGGTGTTGTGTTGATTTCACCCAAGGGAGTATCTTTTGAGTTTGCTATTCCTATTGATACTACTATCACTAACAAAGGCGTAATATGAAGCTTTTACTCGAGGAGGACTCCAACTTCTTGTTGAAATGGAAGCCGTTGCGCTTGAAATCTTTGGAGATTCTGAATTAGTGATCAAGCAACTGATCGGCGAATATGAATGCAGAAATGACATTCTAAGAAATTATTATGAAGAATGTCAGAAAATACTGAGAACTTTCAAAATTGTGATCTTTCATCATATTCCAAGGGAGCAAAATGGAGAAGCTAATAAACTAGCCCAAAGTGCTTCCGGATATAAGGACAATCAAGAAGTTCTCGTTGCAGATTTATGTGCGCTTTGTGGGGATCAAGGTACCAGTCAAACTGATAATGATTGGAGAACTGAAATTACCGAATACCTCAAAAATCCTTCGAGGAAAGTTTCTCGGAAACTCAGGTACAAAGCTATTAAGTTTGTGCTTCTTGATGATCGGGTTATATTACAAATCTCGGATGGGGTCTTTGCTTAAATGTTTGAGTCAAGAAGAAGCTAAGAAAGTAATGTATGAAGTACATGAAGGATTATGTGGTGCACATCAATCGGCTTACCGAATGAAGTGGGTAATCAGGAGAACAGGGTACTTTTGGCCAACTATGGTTGATGATTGTTTTGAGTATTACAAAGGATGTCAAGATTGTCAAAGGTTTGGTAATATTCAGAGGGCTCCTGCATCAGCATTAAACCCCATTGTTAAGCCTTGGCCATTCAGAGGATGGGGTATAGATTTGATTGGCCAGATCCACCCTCCATCGAGCAAAGGCCATAAGTTTGTACTATTTGCCACTGATTATTTTACTAAGTGGGTTGAAGCTATCCCATTGGAAAAGGTCACATCGAGAGAACATGGTTGAGTTTGTCAAAGAGCATATCATTTACAGGTTTGGAATTCACGAAACTATAACGACCGATCAAGGGAGTCGGTTTATATCTGCTGAATTTTGTGACTTTCTTTGAGGACATGGGAATCAAGTTGTACAATTCATCCCCTTATTATGCACAAGCCAATGGTCAGGCTGAGGCTTCTAATAAAATTATGATTAAGATCATTCAGAAGAGGATCGAAGCGAAGCCTAGAAGATGGCATTTGGTTCTTAATGAGGCATTATGGGCTTACCGGATGGCATGTCATGGATCTACTAAGACATCTCCTTATGAATTAGTATATGGACACCATGCAGTATTGCCATGGGAGATGCAATCAGGATCCAGACGGGTTGCATTACAGAAAGATTTGGCGAAAGAAGAGTATAAGAATCTTATGATAGATGGGTTGGAAGATCTGCATCAAATCCGTCTAAGAGCACTGGAAAACATCGAGAAAAATAAGATACGTGTCGCCAAATATTACAATAAGAAGGTCAGAGTTAAAGAATTTGCCGAAGGAGACCTTGTTTGGAAAGCGTTGTTGCCACTCGGGACTAAAGATAGAGCATTCGGCAAATGGTCTCCAAATTAGGAAAGACCTTTTAGAATATTGAGGTGTGTACCTGGGAATGCATATATTTTGATATCTTTACAAGGGCAAGAATTCAAGTCAGCAATCAACGAAAGGTTCTTAAAGAAATACTATCCTAGCGTTGAGGTTGGGGCTTGAAAAGATGAGGTTCAAATTCCGATATAGCCGATGTGTAAAAACATCGCCTTTAGCAGAAAAATACTCCAAAAAATGGGGAATAGCCAACATGCAAGTGATATGTTGCCTTTAGAACAAAAATCCTATAGCCAACCGAGTGCGTTATTCATGCAGAATCATGCTATAGCTGGATTAATATTGGAATATTTGACCGGGCAAATAGTGATCAAAGGTGCAAACAGAGGATAACAAGAGAAACAAGCATAATTTTGTTTATAGGGATGGCCACCACACAAGGGTTACATAGTACTTTACATTATTCTTAATTAAAAAGACTATCAAGAACGGCCTTCAGATGACCAAATGCAGCGTTCATCCTCTGCGTACGATCGGGCCTTGGTGTGTCCGCTGCTTCGATCACCTGTCTGGTCGCCTCGATCAAGCGATTGAACCTCCTTGCCACGCCTACAAGGGAGAGTTGCTTCAGGAAAAATGAATCATGAAGGAGAAATCCATCAGAGGTTACAATGAAGCTTACTGTTGCTATTCCGCACATAGCGCTCTTGGGCTTCATCGAGTTTGTCATATTCCTCTTTTACATCCTCTATGTCTTCAATGGTTTGCTCATGTGCTTCCCGCTCTACCCTGAGCGCCTCCTGTGCCGTTGCGAGCTGACGACGGAGCGCTGCAATCTCAACATTGCGGGGACTTGAGAGGTCATTGAGAAGAGGGGTCAGATTCGGCATAAAGAAAGCATCAAAAGCACTAGGAAAGAGAACTTACTCCATTGCTCGAAGTTAGGGTTAGCCGAATGGTTCAGATCTTGAAGGAAAAAGAGAAGGAAAGTCTGGAGTATGAAAGAGATCTGAATGGCTACTATTAGTAGAAAGGGTTCGCTTGTGCTTATATACAGGAAGAAGGCCAAGAAGCAGATTTGAGATGGCTACGGGGAGTTTGTTTGGTGCTTATCTTGAGAAGCGGAAGCGACCTGGCTTGCCGATTCACATTGGTGGAGATTTCGGTGGCACGAGTTCCAAGAAGAAATTGAAGGGTTACACAGTGCTACGGGAAACTTCCAGAACATGGGCCTCAGTAATTTTAGCCCAGATGAAAGCTTGGCCCGGATTTTAGCAGATCGTGGTCAATTCCGAAGCAAAAGGATATCTTTTACTCCAAAATTGAGGGGGCATATGTTAACACCAAAATTTGGTAGAGCCTGGATGACAGATGGGCCGGCACACGATGGTTCGGTAAGAAGTCATTCGGCTAGCAAAAGACGACAAAGAACGCCGTGGGCTCGAAGTCAGCCGTTATTATTCGGCTAAGGAGCCTGAATCCGAGAAGGAGCTGAGCATGAGATGGTTCGGCAAGCGTGGAGCGTCAAGGAAGATATCCGGGGATGAGGGCCCACGTCACGTGCAATTTCACAACTCTGAGAAGACTTGGAGGACAATGTATCTTAGCTAGATATTTTCGTTATGTTTATTCGTAATTAGTTAGGACTCGTCAAAGCCCGGGGTATAAATATGAGACCCCCGCAATCGTAAAACGATCTACCAAATCAAATACAACAAACCCGGCTCCGTGCCTTGGCTCCGGCCACCCTTCGAGTCCAGTCGTGTCGTCGATCTACTGCGAGAGGATCCATCGACCCGTCGACCTCCGTAAGTACCGGCAACCTTTCACCATGTCTAGTATCGTCGGCGGATTTAGATTATTGCAAGTAGTCTTGTTCACGCTTAGTATCGTCAGACGGATTTAAGCTATCGGGACAAGAGGGTTCTTTTGTCGATCATGAGCCATCAGGTGGGCTAAGGTCCGGCTAAGAGCTAGTTATCGGCTTCATTAGATTTTTGGCAAGATCTAATGAATTCATTAAGTTACCACGTGTTGCAATGCTTTTATTTATTATTTAATTATTTTTGCACACACTTTTTGCCCAATTTAGATTGAAGAGTCTTGGCTTTATCTTATCATAGATCTAGTTGCTTTTAGTGCTTTCATTGTTTATCTTACTATGCTACTAGATCTATCACGCTTATCATAGCCGAGATAGATCAATCTAAGTTGTCACATGTTCTTGAGGTTCGTATACGTTTAGATCTTGACAGGGACTATATCATCCGGTGGATATAGATCTTTGGGTTACTTCTAGAGCTAGTCATCCGGTGGACTAGAGATCGATTTAATCGATAGGTTTTTACGTGTGAGTTCCTTCTTCATGGACCCCGATTCGGCAAGCTTGCCGAACACGGTTACGCTTTCACGTGTAAAGAATATCTATAATGGTATTTATGATTTACCTTCTTTTATCATGCTGTCAATTAATTCGATCTATGCAATAGAGCTTTACAATAGCATATCATGATGATCGACTTTATTTGTTCAAACATGTCTTTTATGATCATTCGACAACTATTATTACATCACATGCTTATATATGCTTACCGAATGCATTCATTATTTATCGACGCATAGCTCTCATAGCTATATGTCTTTACATCCGCCTTAGAGCCATACATGCGGAACTGTCTTGGTCTCACCGGGCATGTTCCAGATCTCACGCTTACCTCCTTGTCAATTAACAGGTCAAATTGATCGCACGCCTTCGGATCAAGACACTCGGGCGGTCGAGTAAAGCCAGCTATTCCGGCTTGTCGGTGTGTGCGGCGCAGGAGCGTGTTTTTGTGCCTACATTCGTATTCCATGTTCAAAATCAAAGAGTTACAATAAATATTGATCATCAATCCTAAGAGCTTCTTCCGGTAATTATCCATCTCCTTGATTAGTGAAAATACCAATGCCATTGTTGCACTAACTTTGTCATTAGATTTTGTTGCACACGGTAATGTCGGGCTCGCAACCGGCATGTAATTTATAGTCTTCTCACTTGTGTAATCAGATTGATTGTTTCTAATCATTTTATTCTATGGTGGATTTTGGTGGACCTTGATCATGGGCTAAATGTGTTGATTTCGGTCAAGTAAAATAGAAGGGCAATGGAATGTCGTGAAAAGATTTATTTCCCTCTCCCCCTCCTACTCCCCTTTTTTATAGGGGAGGTGGGAGAGGAGAAGACATTTTCATTATGTTTCTCTACGGGTTTTGTACTTACGTAAATATCACCATGGGCTACAAAATGGGACTAAAGGCAACAAAGCCCAAGCCCCCACCTCAACCCAAAAATATGATTTTGTGAGCATTGGCCTATGTAATTGGGCCCAATTCTATTTTTAAGCATTGAGTTAATAGAATGATTCATTCAAAAATGAAAATCACATCGGGCAAAATCTTTGGTTATAGGATCCCGACTTTTCTTCCTATAATTTTTGAACCATTTTTCGTTTCTAACCACGAATACCGTATACTAAGACTATGTTGCTTATTTGAGAAAAGGGGAGACCCCCGCTTTTGTTTTACCAAAACCAATGGTATTCAAGTTCAAAGCGTATTGGCGTGCCCGCCAACCACAACCTGAAGGCTTAAGTCTCAAACTAAGATGCTAGCAGAGTTCATTACATTCATATTCTAACTGTGAGATGGTTGTACGGCAAAATGTGGTCGTGTGGAGAAACCCCTAAGATAGACCTACAGAGAAGGCCAAAACGTTGAGGGGGGCTCGGGGCGAAACAGGGGCGACGGTATGGCACTTGTCATATCCGGCCAAAATCCGGCGAGGATTGTAGCACCCGGTTTTAAGGACAAAACCGGATGATGCTATATGTGGTCCTATGGGGCTGGGGCAAAGGTCAGCGCGTGCCCTTGCGGCCGATGACCCGCCTATGCGCACCGCATCACGATGACGCGAGATGAGGAGCCCCATAGGACCTCCTCGTTGCCGCCGGCCGCACGCTCCCCGCAGGCCCTAGTTGGGAGAGGAGGGAGGGTTCGGTGGGTAGAACAGACGGTGAGGGGTGGCATTTTTTCTTAGGAGAGGGAGGGTTTAGCCTGTGGTGAGCTTATATTGGGCTTCGGGTTGCGCTACTCACATATGACTACTAACGAAATGATTTTACAAGACACTGTCCAATCTTTTCCATGACGGGCGTTGAGTTTGTCCGCCACGGTTAATACCCTTGATTTTGCGTGACAGATGTTTTTGATTTACTGTGGAGGGCACGTTTGCCCGTCACGCAAAATTGATTAACCATGGCGGTCCTTTATAAAAGGCCTGCCGTGGAAAATGCACCCATTTTCGGAGGTGGGCATGTTAAAAGGCTGTCACCTCAAAAACTAATGCCCACAGCCAAGCCCAACCGAACTCCTTCTCGGGCCATATATATAATGGCTTCTTGAGTTTGTCTCGCTCACTTCTCATTTCACAGTTGCGGCCTCCACTCCCTCCTCCACACCTCCTCCACTCCACTCCCTTCTTCCACCGAGATGGCGCATCATTCCACCTGCGCCGCCCCTTCTTCCACCAACACCGCCACTTCTTCCACCGCGATCGGCACCCCCTCCCTCCTCCCCACACGCCACCCCTTCTGCCACCACGACGGCGCTGGATTCGGACAGGAGGGGTCCCCCTGGCGGATCTAGAGGGAGGGGACGCGCCACCCTTTCTTCCACCACGACGGCGGTGCATTCGGGTGGGAGGGGTCCTCCAGCGGCGGATCTCGGGAGGGAGGGGGACGCACCACCCCTTCTTCCACCAAAACGGCGGTGGATTCGGGCAGGAGGGGTCCCCCGGCGGCGAATCCGGGAGGGAAGGGGGGACACACCACACGTTCTTCCACCATGACAAGTGGCCGATCTAGGAGGGAGGGCCCCCTAGCGGTGGATCCGAGAGGGAAGGGTCCTAAAGGCGGCAATGGCCTCCACAGCCGGCTTGGTGGCCGCGGCGGCGGGATCCGGCGGTCCGGATCCAAGCCCTGTTTGGGTTTTTGTTTTCTTTATTAAACGTGATGGGCACTTTCTACCCGCCACGATACAAAAATTATTTTGCGTGACCTTGGAAAGGCGACGAGCACACTTTCCCACCACCTAAAATGAATTCCGCCCGTCACGGTTAACAAATTTGTTAGTAGTGTATGACGTATTCTAGTTTTTTCGTGATGATTTCTTACAACATCAAACGTCATGTAAACCACCAATTCTTGTAGTGTGAACTGCCGACAATGTCCCCAACTGAATCATTCGGTCGCTGATTAGTGTACTCCTTCTCCGCAAGGCACGACCGACCCACCTTCAACCGACACTTAGTGCGGTCAATCCATCGGGTGTACGCATCCTTGACGCCCCTACGACCCTCCACCGTGGCTTCATCGTCACCAACGCCATGGACAACGCTGCCTTCTTCCTCTTTAGTTCTAGGACTTTATTGTAATTTGGTCTTCTTTTGAGGACCTTCAATTGGCACTTTCGTGCAAAATCACGTGCTATGTGGTCAACGGGTTTTGAACCCGCGACCTCCCCCGCATGTAGGACCTCCCTCATTGCGCTACTTACTTGGATGTGTCCATATCCCATTCCGCATCCCCACATATTATACAAATTGGAGTGAAAGTTGACTATTTGTGGCCCTAAATGGATTCAACTCAGCAAGTGGTCAACTACAAAGTTTTATAACTTTTCAAGATGTACAATTTTCATTTAGGATGTTTCTCCAACCGAGGTCGCTTATGAAATTTAAATTTCAAATTTGAGACATTTGAACAGAGTTTTTGCATGACAAGATGGATTCAAAATAAAAAGTGGTCAAGTACAAGTTTCATAACTTTTCGTGATCCATAATTCTTATTTAGGAAGTTTTTTCATCCAAGGTCATTTGAAAAATTCTTACTTACAAAGTCTCAAAACAAGAACCTCCCTACTCAAAAAAGGAGGCGTCCCCATAGTAGGCTTTTGTAGTAGTGACTCCTCGTCCCACCACGACGACTGGTGCATGACCGAAGCTAATCCGAACCCGGCTATGATGGCCCGAGCCGGGCGAAGGTGCAGGAGGCCTTCAAGGGGAAGGCCACCACCATGATCACCGAGGGACGATCTCGCCGGGCAAACCTTAGCTACCTCAAGTATGTTATAAAGGAAACTCGAGGTTCCACGCCCCGAGGGCAACTCATCCGCAAATGTCGTGAGACATGCCAGTTCAGCAGAGATCGGTGTGTGCTTTTCTGCTTTCTTCTACATGTCATAATCAAATTGAAAATGAACTACTCCATACATATAACACCTCAACCACAGGTAGTGTTGGCATGGCAACCAAACAAAGACAACTTGTGTTGGAAGAGAGGGAGGGGTTGTTTGGCTCACTGAAAGTGTTTGTACAATAGTAACAATGGTTTAGGGATTACACATAATGTTCATATCCATCCCTCTAACCATACAAAAAGTATTGAATCTTTCCATCACTAACCAAACACGGACACAAAATTTCACATCCTAATAACATAAACGGTTCGCCCCATTCTATCTCACTTTACAATCCAATTGACCATAAGAAACGTTAATCACCAAACTAAACGGACGCAAATCAGATTACATTTGATTGGAATATGATGAATAGAGACCAAAATCCCTAACCACAAACTTGTGGTAACTCAAATTTTCGGAAAAAAAGGATACCCTTCCTTAGAACTACTTGTAGCGCAAAGGAGCTGATATCACAGTGACCAAAACTACTCGCTTATGCTTCGACGATCTTGTCTAATATCTCCAGCGCAATCAAAGGATAGCTTGCCACGAGATGCTTGAATCCATCTGTTTTGAAGACAACACCAAGTACATCTCACCGCGAGGCAACAAATTCGAGGAGGCGTCTTTGAGGCGGGCACAATGGTGTTGCTCGCCAAAGCAAGCGTGGTGGCAACCGTCTGCGCGATCGATGCCTTGGCACAAGCTGACCTCGCAAATTTGCCGAAGCCTGTCCAGTCCATATCGATCTGCGGCAACCAGCCAAGTGTTGCATGGACATATTTTTATCATCACCATCCTTCTTACTATCGATATGGAATCGTGTAAATGAAGTGAAGAAGCTCCTCAAATATAGAAGGCTCCATGTCAGCAACTTTGATGATGGCCTTCTCCTTCATGGGACCCAAGAGTTGTGCTTCAAAACCGGAGAACGTGCGGCAAGAACACATCTGTGGGCTTGGAAGATGTGGCCATCCACATCGAAGCGTGACATCCGTGCCCTTACCGACTTCAACATGTTCTCAAGCTGGCGGTGCATGTCCTTGGGTCCGTCAACCAAACACAAGAACGCCGCCACGTACTCAGCCATGTCGTCGTCCTCATTCCATCCGTCGGGATAGACCACGATGTTCGGCCACGGTTTACCGGCGCGGGAAGGTTACGGAGTCGACGAATTTGCCCACGCTCATGCCTTCGAAGCGGCGAAACTCGTCACCTCGAAATTGTGGGCGGCTTGGATGCTCGCCGTCACGGACCTCGAGCTCGTCGTCTCCACGAGTGGGTGCATGGCCATCGTGATCGGTCGGCCGGGGCCCTTACGATAGTGGCGATGAGCGAAGGCAAGCAGATCGATCGACGTGTGCTTTTCTTCCTTCTTCTATATTTTTTTTTTTGATCGAAACGGCGGGGAGCCCCTACCTAATTTTTTGTATTTTCTATTAAATAAAAGAATGTACAAAGGCAGTTACAAAGCCAACAGGCTCAAAAAGAAAAAATAGAAAGCTTTACAAAGTAGACTCTCTCCAAAGACTAATGGCTGAACTTTTTTGAAGGCTTAGCTTTGATGCACACCAAGCCAAGCTTGCTTTTCAAAATGTTTTTCCATCCTTCTTCTATAACGTAGGTATGTCGTGATTTGATTTGACTGGTATTATGCCACCGGTTATATACAGCTAGCGGCGGATAAACCGGCCTGAAACTCGGAGCGGAAAGCGTGTTTCCAGGTATCGATCGGTTTGGTCGAGGGGCAACAATTGTACAAGACACGGTCTCCAACCAAAAAGAGCCTCTAGGTCATTTGTTGATATTTCTTACACGATCCCAATTAGGAAGGCGAAAGAAATATATATGGGATATCTATCTAATCATGTTAGCTTGGATATGGGATTAACCTCATGATCCAACAAAGTGGAGTTAGGCGGTGTTAGTAGTGGGATGTAAACTTAGCATCACTATCCATAGTGGAGTTAAGCTCACCAGGATATGTACTCAAGGTATACCACTCATTTCTTGTTGATTGGCCTTGATAAAAGAATGAACATGATATTCGCAAGCGCCGAGATAGAAATACCAATTGTAGCACTTCACCGAGTAATCCGGTATCGTATTTATATTTTTACCACAGGGAAAGGAGTCTATGGAAAGTAGAGAGAAAAGGACGTCTAATGATTTATATTGTGATTTATTTATGAGATCCACCTTACAAGTAGTGTAATGCTTGAGTAGCCATATGCATCTAACATTACTCAACAGGATAAGTCACGGGATAAAGATAAATATATATAAATGATAAATACCCAAGTCTAAGGTCATCATATGCCAAGCTATTAACATGTTATAGAAAGAATAGAATGAATATTCCTAAGATACTCCTAATCATATATGTCAAATGAATACTACAATTAGTGCAATACATCTAGTTATCATGGCAAGGTTGGATTACTTCTACACATGGCAAGCATTACCAATAACAACCAAGGGCCTAAACTTGATCATTATCGTAATAATAAACTCGACTAGTCCTACATTCGGAGGGTGGATTCCAAAGGACTCAACAGATTTGTCACTCCCGCGATCTACCACACGGCCCGAATATAGGGTGCAATTGCGGATAAACGTTGTATAAACACCACGTTTACACATTGCTTATCACCCACATAGTGATCATCTATATGGATGCTATACAATTCCATGCATAAAATATAAAGCAATCTTACTAAACTAAACATATAATCATAGCAAGCATAAACACATATCAATAAGAATATAATAATTATATAGATCAAAGCCATAACAATTGTATTCTAAATATAAGAGTACTTACAGTCGAATACAAGAGAGAAGTCTCAAGAACGATGATCCTTGATACTTCTTGACTATCGAGGAACTCAAGATGAACTTGATCTTCAACTAGAACTAGCTAGATAGCTAACTACTTCTAGTATGAACTAGGGCTTAGGTCTAGACTTGTTTGGACTAGATGGGTATGAGTTGATGAATGAGTATGATAATGAAATTGTTATCACCACGGGGTCAGGTGGTCTTCTTATATAGCACTTGGCGATGAACGTGAACCCTTGGATCAAACCGACCTTCAACAACGGTGTAGATACAACCTCAAAGTCGGTAGTAAACCGACCTAGAAAGGAGAGGCTATTTGGATGGCCCCACGGCGGCCGGCCTATGTGGCACCGGCGGCCACCGGGGTGGCATGCCACCTCGCCTTCCCCGTCTTTTACGGTGTCCTCCGGTATCTTCTAGAATGTTTTAGTCCACTTTTCGGGTTGAGTTACTTCACGGTCAAGTCTTGTCTTCATATGTCTTGTATATTCCGGAACTTTCTCCATTCTTCTACGCAATTATCTATCAAGTCCCCGGAAAGTCACGTAATACCAAAACTTGTGGAATTATGTTAGTTAGACCCCTAAACTTATGTTTGGTCTTTAACTTGAGCCCTTATTTCATGTTAATTGACTTATAATATTATGCTATAACAGGTGTCAACAGTCGCCTCTTATCTTCAATCCAAGCTATATATATACTCCCTCTAACCTCTGTTCCATGTTATTATAACCGTCCGATCAAAATAAATAAGGCCATGTATCCTATGAAAACCAGCCGTGTGCAAACTATGAAAACTCCCATCCAGATCATTTGGATGCTCCTCCGATGGCATCGGTGAAGGTGGATTATTTTAGCACTTAAATGTTGGAACCACTCACGCGAAATAGAGATGAAAAATATGTAACTAACTAGTGAAACACTAAGGAAGAGAAACACACAAGAGTTCTTGCGACAACGCACAAGTATGCCCTTTTCTCTATTTTTTTCTCTTCACTCAAACTGATTACATATCCTATTATTTAAAGACACGCCGGTCATTCCTTTTGACGTGCTCAACCACCCATAAGCTAACTACATGCATGACACTCTTAAACACCGGCCAACCACGTGATCCATTCTTCCAGGAACGTTTTCCTCCTCCTTGATAAGGTCCAAGGCTTGGCCAATGTCCAAACCCCAATTCCCCGCATGGCTGATCCATGAACGCCTGCATGCACTCCCCTCCTGGCCAGACAATCAACTCATTACTCACTTTTTATTTGCCCACAATGCCATGTATAGCACGCACACGATCCTCACATGGACTAGCCTATTATTAGCTAAACAAAACATGTTGGTAATGCAAAACCAACAAGATTAATCTAACATTAAACCCCAGTCATCCCACCCTAATCTATACTTTTCCAAATTACCCCCTAGTTGTCGTTCCGTCACCCACGGCCACCATTTCCTGGTGCAAGCAAATGACGGGCAGAGCCACGTGAACCCAGGGCGCTTCCTGGCTCACTGTCTCGCATGGCCTAGCCCCATCGACGGCCGCACCGCTCCATCCTTGCTGCGCTCTCTATGACTATGGCCGCCTAACTCCACCTGTCCCCCTAGCCAGGACCCGTGAAGGTGGACGTGATGAGGAGCCACGGCATCCCCTTCGCCGTGTACAGGATCTAGCCAGTGACCATACTTGTCGCCGAGTAGCACTACTTCCATGACGCCTACTGCAAGCTCATCGCGTACCACGCCGACACCACTGGCGCCGACAACCCTTCGCACAAGGTGAGCCCGCCGGAGCTGAGCCATCCTCTCCGGGTCCAGGACTTCCTGTCCTTCATGATCGACACGATAGGCAGCGTGTTGGCCGGCCAAGACCCTCATTGATATGTTGCGGGAGAATGGCGACTGAAAATGTGCCCGTGAACAAACTCGAGGAGCTGGAGGCGAATGTGCTAGCCGAGATGAAGCCGCACCTGGATGTGGTCACCGTCGGCCCCATGGTCGGGTCCTCGAGGGACACATGGACCCATCTGTTCGAGCACGACGTCGACAAGAAGGGGTACGTACATGGAGTTGCTTCGTGTCCACCCGGACAAGTCAGTGGTGTACCATACGTGTACGTGTCATTTGGGAGGGTAGTGACGAAGCTCACTAGGCATCAGATGAACGAGGTAGCTGGAGCGCTGCGGCAGTGTGGACGGCCATGCTCTTGCTGGTCGTGGGCAAGGATGGACTCGAGGACGAAGACCATGATGGAAGCACCAGAAATGGCGGCTTGGAGGACACCCAACAGAGATGCCAGCAGGGGATGTGGACTGGTGCGACCAGCTGGCAGTCCTATCGCACCTAGAGGTGGATTAAGACTAATCTAATTTTGACATCCAAGGATTTTAACAAATGAACTAGAAATTCAAATTTTGGTGGGGAACCATCTTCATTTTTTTGAACTAGAGGGTATTCATTGGACATCCATGAACATCTAACTTCCACCAGATAAAAAGTATAAATCAGATCCATATGCAGATTTTGACATGGCCAAATATATGTATACTACCTCTTTGAAATAAAAGGCATAGTGTTATACACACAGTGTTAGAGAAACAAATTAAAGAAAGACTGAACGAACATAATATCAGAAATCAAAATTACAACAAGATGTAGATCCACAATCCAGACAGAGAAGAGTGGCTCGTTTTAGCCCTAGTTAAGTAATAACAACTTTAAAGAAGAAAAGAAATAGAAATATGAAAACTATACCGCACATACGCAAGAAAGGTAAGCAGTCGTCGTCGTCGTGTACCGGCCGGTAGCAAGTGGATGCTTGTTGACCAGGCCGATAATCGGTTGTTGCTTCGCATAGGTGTTCACTTGAGCCCACTTTCTTGCGCTGCACGGGGGTGGTAAGATTCATGGAGTCCTGATGAGTTGGCATCGAATGACGCGCATCGGCCAAGAAGCCTCTTGGAGGTTGGCCATCCAACAGTGCATCGGCATGTGGCCTCACCTTCTTTTGGTGTTGCTGAACTGCCAAGATCATCTTCCCTTTACCGTAGACGCCTTCTTCGCAAGCGGACGGGCGTGGGGACAGTTGGCGCTCCTCGGAGTTTGAGGAGGACCCCGACGAGCGTTGCCAGTCCGGTCGGTGCAGATTTATGCGGGAAGAACCTGCCTCCTCACCCGTGACCAACGGGTGGCGGCGAAGGTGTTGAGAATGGTGCTGTGGTAGTGGTGGATTCGGCTTACTGATGTTGAGGTCTTCATCATCCCTTGCCCAGAGTGGAAAAACCGATGGCATGCCTCGTGACGGGCGCCTCCCTTTCGGTGCAGCAGATATTGATCTTTCCAAATAGTCCAAGGTGCGGAGCTCCAACACCTCCGCGTGGCCCAGTTTCCTGCGCAGCTTCCTGGTTATCCTATAGGAGTCCAAACCGAAGCCGATCACCAACATCAGGTTCCTGTCACTACCGGCCAAAGTCACCGACTCAACTCCGCTAATTGCAGCTGCCACTTTTTATGGCCTTTCCCTGCTTGTGACACGTCATTTGCACTCTGATAATTATCTCTTTCTGCAGGAACAGACACAACATCAACAGCCTCCATGTTAGCGTTCCCGGTCGGAATCATAACAGGGGTCCTGACCTTGTCTACTGACGCCTGAGGTACTAGTAGCTAACCATGCATTAGGATGTTACCTATCCTAATGCATTAGGACAACTAACTCAGTCCTTATTAAAATACAAAGGTAACAATTAATTTGAGCATCAATGCTACTAACTACTCCATAGACAACGTTATTCCCATTATCAATGTTAATTTGAGAATCAATGAGTACAAACTTAGTCCCATTATCATATTAATTACCGAGCACACAATTGCAGTTGCATTAAATAAGCATCTCATTACTAAAAGGCAAAGAATAAATGTGAAAATAACTTAGAACAAATAAAGCACTTAACTAATCTACATCATAGTTTCTCCCTGCAAAGCGTGAACATTACTTATCACCCAATAAACATGTATCCAAAAGTCACCCTTAACTGCATACCCAGATCGGGCACATTAGGGAAGCGCTTAATTCACCTATGAGCAATAAAATTTTGACAATCCATAATTACAAACATTGTTTGTTCGAAATATACAACCATGGACTATCATTATTTAGTTCCCAGAATAATTGATGTCCCAGATCAAAATTTCTCCTTGGTTACATTTTGACGTGAGACACAGCATAAAACAAAAGGGACCAGTTAATCATGATTAAATCTGTGTGTTCATAAATATTATAGCGCATCACATACTTAAAATTTAGATATGCACAATGACAAACTTACTTGGGCCAAATGCACACAATGTTGTTCAGTAAATAGCCAATAGTTACAATTTCAAAGCACACAATGCATTTCTCTAAGCTAAGGGTCGATTAATTAGAGGCAAACTTATTTGCATTATTATTTTACTAATCACCAATTACATGACTGCAAAAGCATTGCATAAGTATCTCAAAATTGAAAGGCAAGGAATAAATGTGAAAATAACTTAGAGCATCTCCAACAAGGACCCTAAACAGGGTCTCTAATCTACTTTTGGGGATAGAGAAAAATAAACTTAAATACTTGAGGCCCAACTTTATGGAGGCCCCAAGCAAATCTCCCACATCAACCCCATTGGGAGTTTTCCCTCCCATGCATCTTTTTGTTTCCATCTGATTTCTGTGCCGCCCCCTACTACCTCCGGCCATGTTGTTACCTACAACTGTCTATCTCCATGTCGATCCAAATGGGAATGAAGCAGCATCACCTGATCAAAGTCAAGGGATGCCATGTCATTCTAGTTCTGATGCCCCCCTAGGTGGAGTGCTCTAGTTCACCGACCGCCGCCTCCGGGGCAAGTGGCTCCACCAAAATGCCGAGGCGCGCATTAGTCGACATGAGAGTGAGGAAGAAGGAACAATAGGGAATATGACCAGTTCCATATATTAGTTTATATATTGCACTGCATTTGAGAGCCCTACTTTGAGGGCTACTATTGTAGTAGATGAAAAAATCAGGCTCTCAAAAGTGGAGGGAGCACTTGAATCAAAGTATGGCACTTTTTGGGACTCTTGTAGGAGTTGCTCTGGAAAACCAAAGCACTTAGCTAATCCGCATATCACTAGCTAGGGTTCAGGCAGATCCACCCCATCTAGCTGAATGTCAATCTTAGGCTTCTAGATCAACATGGAGTCGCACAACCTCCATAGCATTGTCAGCCTTGCATGCCTTGCCGCAATGGTGTGTGTTCCGATGCAGTGTTGCCAACTGTGTCGACTACAGCCGAAGTCGCCACATGCCGAAGTCGCTACCTACAGCCCAAGTCTCCATATGCCATAGCCAACTACAACAGCAACATGTAGATCAAGGGGAAGAATAGGTACGAGAGAGGGATAAGAGGAGATGAACGGGGTTATTTGACCGACCATCGCCATCCTTGCTGACCTTGTATGGCCAACTTTACACTTTTATGTGATGACGAGGCGATAAAGCAAGGCTATGCATGGGTGGCTGGCGTTGGCACTGGTCAGTCAGGAGCCACTTGTGGTGCCTGAATGAGCATCATCAAGATGAAGATGTTATTGCATTCATGTGTCATGTGTGCCATGATCCCTAAAAGATACACTATTATCCTGATTTTGTCTCATGAATTTTTTTGGCTCATGTATATTGTAACCTTGAGGCCTATGAGACACGTTGAGGAAAACCCAGGTATATGAAGAAAAAGGATCGGCTAGATAATACAAAACCTAGAACAAGATTAATAAATCGAAAGAATATGTAGTACCCTCAATAAACGGGGATGGCCACCTCCTCCACTGATGTTCTCCAACTCAGACAAGTTCCTCTCTCTTGATTCTGTTGTGAAATAAACACATGGACTCTGAGTTATGCATTCGAACATAGGTCTCTTTGAAGTGCACATCTTAGTAATACTCCATTATTCAGTAACTTTGCCATTTTAAACATGGACACAGTCCCTATTAAACATGTGTTGCAAATCAGATAATTATGATGCTTTCTCAACAAGAATCTGTGCATATAATTGCCATATAGAAAAGAAATACATAATAAGAATATGTTGTTAAACTCTTAAAATATACCAATTCTAAACTTCAAGACATCATTTTTGGACTACTCAACCGATAGGGGCCATGTATAGTAAAAAAATCCAATAGGGGCCATGTGGTAAGCAATCCAATAATTATGTGGATATAGCCTCCACAACCCAAATGTGTGGGATAGGTATTGTCTTTTCGTAGCTTGCTAGAGATGCTCTAACCAACAATGCGCGTTGGGGAAGTACAAAAAGAATATAAATATCATACATTGTAGGAAAAGAAATAGTTCCATCATACTTGATGATGTTGCATAGCACACCTCGCTTCCTGTTGCTGCCATTCTTACCCCATTATTTAATCCACATCTGCCACAAACATTCACATATATAAATGCCATGAGTCAAAAACATTCACATATATAAATGTCATTCTTACCCCATTATTTAATCCACATCCGCATCCATTAATCTATCATCAATAGACAATGGTAATGGAGCAAATTTCTTTCATTTTTTGGGCAAAACGAAATGTTCATTGCCTCTATGGATAATTATTCTACCAAAATGCAAACTGAATAATGCCAATGGAGGAACAAAATTGCTCTGAATATGGCTTCATTTGGTGGAGCTTTAACTCCAAGGAATCCATTTTCTTTGACCAGGGTATATTTGTAGCTCCAAGAAATATAGAATATGGAGCTGGAGAATGGAGTGTATTTAGCTGATTCATTTTCTTTATACTACTTGATTGTTTAGAATTGTGGAGATGAGGGAGGGAGAGATACAAATATATGACTCACCCATAATCATCAGTAGTGAAATGGCCGCTATAGGAGACATCCACCTGCTCTGCATCCTGAAGTACCAAATTATTGAAGCTAAGGAATTATTATAGTCCTTTTAAAAAAAATGTATTATTTTCTAAAAAAAGGTATTATTATAGTGATGGGAGTTATTTATTTGAGCAACATTTTATACTGGATCAAACAAAACCAGCAATAATAATTAGGAAACGGACTAGTTTTTCTGAGTCCAATTAAGTAAAACTATCACGATTCATCTGTTATAATCATTAACTTTGTTATTTTTACAATCTTAGAATTATTAGTTGTTGACATGTTGTTACCATAATTTCAGAGACCTTGGTGACAAGGTGTTACTACGTGAGTTGACGCCACTCTACTTAAGTTTTGGTTACAAAATTGCTTTACATAAAACTATACTTGACGTTTTGTACAGATAGAATTAAAAAAAAAAAATACTAGGCATGTACAAGTCAATTAGGGCCATACCACCCACTACTTGGCCAATGCTGCCCATTACCTACTACCAACTACTCCCTCTGTTTCAAATTATATGTTGTGTGGACTTTTTTGATACATCCATTTTACTATATCTAGACGGATAGCAAAATAGAAGAGCCAAAAAAAAATAAAGCGACTTATAATTTGGAACCGAATGAGTACTATACATATACTCTCACAACAGTTTTCCTATTAACAAAAAGGGGATAGCTGTGCTCCTAGCACGAAAAAGGGGTGCGGGAGCAGCAGATTACTCAAGAATTAAGAGGATGAGGCTGTCAATAACTTTAAAGATTAAACCAGATCCCGCTGGTCACCGTTCATCAAAATAATCATAAGTAGAAATGATTATTTTCGATTTGGGGCCCTCAGTTCACAAAAAAACCAGAGTTGCACATACTTACAAGCCAAGCATATATGATTCACGAGAGCTATGTGGAGTATCTTCCATGTATAGTCCATCAAGCAAAACATCATGGAATATGTGAAAATATATGTACCTGTGGGTGTGCCGCAGCATGAAGATGATGAGCACCACCATATGGAATATTGTTTGTCAAAGTCATGGTGATCTGCACAGTGGTGGCAAACGTCCCTAGCACCATATTCTGAAGTATATCATCCTTTGCCCGTCGCAGCTTCTTGGACATATCACGAGATCCCAAGATGCGGCGTGTGAGTGTGCTGTTGCTCTCCTGGCAGGCCTTGATAAGCTCGAGCGCGCGATAGAGTGTCCTCTCGAGGCCAGCCTGTGCAGCGTTAATGGCTGGGGGTTCATCATAACCTGATTATTCTGCAGCTGCAGCACAAGGATGGCGATGAGAGTGGCCACAAGCTCTTCAATTTCTTTGCACTCCACCGTGTTCTGGCGAGCAGTCACTACAGCCTTCCTGATCGCCATCCCAGCTTTGATGATCTTCTGCACGCTGCCCAGTGCAATATCTGCCATCTTGCCAAGCTAGCTAAGGCGCTAATCAAATTCATAGGTGGATCGGAGAATTAATGAGACAAACCCTTCAGATCTGAGCTGATATAATTCTCACAACAATCAAAGAAAGTTCTAAGCAAAGAAGAAAGCGCACACCCACCTTGGTTATTTCTGTGCCTCCTTATTAATTTCTTGCCGGTCACCTACTTGTCCTTCCTAGACTCCGCCAAGTGATCAGCCATGGATGGAGGAAGCCATACTAGCCAGCTCCAAGCCTCCAAAGGTTAGGCTGCTTGTAAACCTACCCAGAAGACTTGTTAAGTTTATCCGACAGCAGAAGGGTCAAGGGTGGTTACTGCGTGGGAAATTTCCATGATGGACCGTCATTTTCAAAAGTGGACACATCCACCGCGTACAAGTGGCAAATGTTTAAGTTTGTTTGACACGTCGTATATACCTGCTACGTTCATACCAACCCCGTTGCGACGTTTGTCCGAACGCCTTCTTGGCAATGGCATCATCGTGGCCCTGCCCCTCTGAGTCTCAGATCACCTTGGGACCCTTGGACGGCGCCACGGTATTTCCATGCGATGGCCTGATGTATATCCTTGCGAATCTTGCGAGTCATGCAAGCAAACATGGTAAACTCGATGACGAGGGATGGAGATGGGGCTGAGAATACGACAGGTCTTCTGTACCGAGCTAGCTAACTCACGCGGAGACCCCCACGGAGCCAATAGAGATTGATCTTGAGAGACGCCAGCAGAAGATATATATAAAAGAACCAGTGACGTTGGGTTGAGGCGGCTATCTTACTATTACTGATTGAGGCTCCACATTAATTCTCTCTAGGTGCTCTATAAAAAAAAGATAAAAGCTATAAATTCTCACGTTAATTAAAAAGCATCCCGCTATCAAACTGAATGTCTAGCCATCTGTAACCATTAGATCTGTTTTGTTATCTAAAAATTACCCACCTCTGCTATTACAAATTAAAAAAATATATAAAAAACGATTCAACCCCCCGTAGTTGGGGATACATCCATGCGATCAAGTCGGCCTTTTGTTATTTTATTAAAAAATCAACATCTACCATTATTATCTATACCTTCTTGTCCACCTTTTTTTTACCTACCTTTTTTCCACCTTTTTTTTTTTTCTACCTCTTTTTCCTGCCTACCATCGGCAATAGGAGTTGGAGTCCCGATTCAAGTCCATACGTTTGAAAGTCTGTGTACACGAGGCACATGAGAGTAGTATCGGGCACAGTAAAGAAGAACTAAATCCAATCAAAAAAAGACCTCTCAAATCCAACTAGATTTCCTCTGGTCCCTATATCCATATCAAGGAGTATGGAGTACAAAGCAATCATAAACGATTCAGGCCAGAGGATCCTTTGAATCAGGTCGGCTCCGCCGGCAACGTAGGCCGGCCGGCCGCCATTCCTGGCAGTGGCCTCAAGGCTGTTCGGTGGAGGCAGAGTCCGAATCGGATCGGTAATGGGATTGGAATCAAATCAAACATCTCATGTATGATATTTTTTTATCTCCACGTTGTACACGGCGTTCGAGTCTGATTCAAGTCCACATACATCTATATTGAATACACGGCCCTAGAAATACGATTTACAAATACATAGGCTGTATAGCAACGACACAAGCAAATATAAATCGATACTTTTGTCGGGCCGCTGGAATAAAGCTGATGGCACTTTTACACATAGGCTTTCATATTGTTTGCCATTGACTTTGGCTTTAACAAAAACTGCTTACATAGTTACTTTAAATAGAGAAGTAAATATGCCTTTTGGCTAAGGCCATAGTGAAAATTATATATGTTGGTAGCATTTGTGTAGTGTTGAGTGCAATAGAAAAATGATGTCGTAAATAAGAAAAAAAAAACACTCTAAGACTTCGTAGAGAAAACAATGTACTCATGTTGCAACACACGGGCACTTTTTCTAGCCTACTAATAAAGCGAGTAAATTTCAGTCTACCCAAATTTCTTTCACCCCTTCTCCTATTCGCATTGGAAGAGTCCGGTAAGAATACACCTCACTTTTCTTTGATCGTCTGGCTATGCAAAGCGTTATAAATATATTACCCATCACCGGTTGCATTGCACAGGCACTTTTCCTAGTGAATTAAAAACGGCTCGATGGGGAAAAACATCAACCACGTAGGGAGAAAAATACGTTGACTGAGAAAATCCATGGAAGCGATCAACTCCCTATCTTGATCTGTTCTTAAAAAATATTGTGGACAAGTCAAATAAAAATTCTAGACAAAAGATCAGAGGCAGTCTAAGGATAAAAAAAAATAGATACACAGTTCAGGGCTGCCTTAGAATATATCTATATCTATAGCTACTAATAATGAGAGAAAATTTCCGTGTTCAGACCGCAGGATCGCCCTCAGCCATCGGATTGGCATCAATGGTTTAGATTGACTCTCAGATAAGTACTTTTTTTCCTGCTACCTTTTCTGCCCTCCATATTAAATTTTTTCTGGTCTTTTGTCCGCCTCAACGAGCACGTTGCGTCGGTCATGAATTGGTTTCCTATTTCCTTTCCTATTGGGATGTTTTATTTTTCGATTTCTTTCCTTCTTTTTTTTTCTCTGGTTCGATTAAGTTCGGTTATGTTTTCTTTTTTTCCAATCTGTTTTTTTATTTTCCATACATTTTGCAGGACATGTGTGTTTGCATTAAATTGTTTCCATGTTTTACGTTCAATAAAATATGTAAATATGAAAATACAAATAGGTATATCTATATCTATATACATTTACTAATCTATCTATATCTATAAAGAGAGAAAATTTCTGCCACTTTTTTTCACCTCCGTTTTCTTTCGCCACTTTTGTTTCCGAGTCTGTCCGCCGGCCCAGATCGAATTTGATTCGGCTTCAAAATTTCTGTCCGAGACCCACCGGCTCGCTGATGCACTACGCCAGGCGCTACATCTCTGGGCTCAGGCAGCGCGGAAATAACAGCGACAGTAGCAGCCGCAGCAAAGCCGGAGCGACGGGGACCGCGGCTGTGCTCTCGGCTGATGACTAGAGGACCCGTCGCATCCACGATTCCACGGCGGGCTTCTTCTTCGCCCATAGGTGGTGGTTTGGGTGCTCGGGCTTCAGCTACCTGTGCGGTGGGGATGGCCGTGGGGTGCTCGGGCTTGGGTGCCACCGATTCGCTGGAGCCATGTTCGGTGTGGAGATGAACGTCGTGGTGCACGAGCTTGGGTGCCACCGGATTTCATTGATCAGAGGACGAGCAGAACTGCCGTTCGGTGGATGTTTGTTGGATCAAAGGTGCACCAACCCAACGCATGCACGGCTGGGGACTGCCCTTGGGCGTCTGCCATGGTGTTTCTGGAGGACCTGAGTTGCAGCACCGGTGACACAAGGCGGTTCAAGCAGATCGTATCATATTTTACTTTGATAAAAGAATATTTACATCAGAAAATAATAAAGTGAAAACTAAACAAAATATTATGTCACACTTGATTTTTAGCAACGTTAGGTTCTTTGTGTAGATGCGGCTAATGGAAGGAAAAAGAAGTAGAAGAATGGAAAAGATTATTCTTTTCAGAATTCGACTTGGTTTTGTATCAAGGCAAAAACCTTCAACAAGAGCAAGACTAGTTTCCTGGAGAAGCAACCTAGCTTAGTGATCTCTTCTTTGTTCTGTTCTTTCTGTTCTTTCTTTGGTTTCTGCTTTTGGGCATGATTGCCTTGTAATTGTTTTGGTGTTGTAGCTGTAACTCTCATTCTTTCATTTAATTATAAAAAAAAGAGGTCGGGGGCTCCCGACCGCTTCCCAAAAAAAAATCCGACTTTAATTAGACATGGGGATTTACATATTTTAATGGATCCTCAAAGAAGGTCACCGAACTCAGCTTTTAAGTGTAGCATCAAATGAATAGTATGAAAATTAAAGTTATTACCATAAGTCCATGGATCATGGGTTCACAAGCAGCATATTGGAACATATATAGTTTGTATTAAGTTCATATGACGACGAGTTACAACAATCATTTTTAGGTATTACAAATTTCGACCCAGACATTTTATTTTAGCTAAAACGGTCATTACATATAATTTTCAAATCGCAAGTCGTTATGTTTTTACGTAACAAGTTGTACGCACCGATGTAACGCACGGGCATGTTTTGCTAGTAAATCAAAATTTCCGTTTCACTTTTTTTTCTGCCTTTTCTGTGTGCCCAGGCCCCGCTTAACATGGCTCCGTCTCTTGCGCTGTTGGCTAAATGAGCTCTAAATCCAAAAAAAAAAACACACACACACACACAGCAGAGTTGGAGACCGACGGTGGCTACCTATTTTCAAATCTTGTTAGGACTCTCCACATACATATACACGATTCCTTGTCCAAATCCAAATACGGCTCAAATCTATTGTATCCATATACATACACAAGATCTGTGCGAGCCTAACATGTCATCGAAGGCACGGAGCACTGCAAACCAAGCACAGGTGTGAAGAAAATCAACCTAAAATTAGGCTCATCTCTAAAGAGGAGCAGCGACACTATGGGAACAACCTTAGCTGACTCTAGTATATACTAAAAAATAGATAGAGACGTCTGCCTGTTGGTTAACCACGTACAAACAAAAGGCCATCGTTTCAAAAAAAAAACAAAAGGCCATCTAATCTATTCACACGGTTCGTCTATTCATCTATTTTCACCGTTCGCCTCTCCTTCAATTCACCATTCGTCTCTTCGTCTTCAAACAACTGAAACCACACAGTGGCATACTTCCGTTGATTTACGTATTTTTGTCAATGAAGACGCAATGACGAAAGCCATCTGCTCATCTATTCACCGTTTGTTTTTTATCCTTTATTTGTTTTTCATCATTCATTCATCAAGAAAAAGGTACACCCGTCTCCCTGAATCAATCTACTCTATCTCCTACAGTCTACGTGAAAAAATTTAATTAATGGCATGATTATCATGTTGTTTCAGTGTACAAGTTCCAAGGCGACGTCGAGACGACTACGGACGCAAACTGCAATGCTCCTATCCCTGTGATGTCGCTGCACAGAGAAGGCCTCGCAACGCTGCCTGCGAACACCAACAAGGCAGGTGATGCAGCATCAACTATCTACCGGCGAACACCGACGAGGAAGGTGACAACGCACCAACTACCTGCCGCGAACACTAACATTGAAGGCATCCACTAACAGGGATATCCTGAAATCCAGTTATCAATAAAATTAATCATCTGCTAAACGAGTTGACAATTTCCACCTAGCACATGAGCATAAGCATGGTCCGCCTGCCCTCGACGGGATCATGTCTCGCGAGGAGGTCGAGGCGTAGCACATCGTATACAAGGCCGGAGGCTGCAGGGCATCGCGTTGGGCGGGCACTCGCAGCGCCGTTGTCCGCCACGCACTGCCATCTGCCCACATAAGGGAAGCGGTGCCTACGTGGTCCCACAGTCACCTGGCGCTTCGCTGGTGTCCGGGTTGCACACCGGCGGGAAGACCTCATCGCGCGCCTACGCCATCGTCTCCGATCCAGGGGGACAGCGTCATGGGCGCTCTTACCCCGCCTCTCTGGATCCGGCTTTCCCATGGCTAGAACGGCGGTGCACGTCCTCCGTACTACACATTCCAATATTTCTTTCTCAATTCCAAATGATTACAGATCCTTTGTCCACGAAAGACATCCATGCTAAGCAATCTCGAGAAGGTTTTCTTGTATATTGGAATACCTTTTTCCAAAGCAATCTTAAATTTCTTTCCTAATATACTTGAATCTATTTCTTTCCTAAAAATTTATTCCTAATATTATTTTGATGAAAATTGGATGACGACGGCGCCGGTGGCAGTGGTGCTAGGACTGCTGCCCTCCTACATGTGTGTCCCCTCCTGGGGGCCGTTGAGCAATGACATTTCCTCCCCTTTTCGAGACAGCGCATCCTCGCGCTGTGTCATTGCTCGTTGTCGATGCCGACGGAGTAGTCGAAGCAGCATATTTTGAATAATGTGCCATCCATTTGTATAGAGTGAATGGGCTGGCTGAAGTTGAGGTTGTTGTCCTTTTCTTTGATGCTGGGCTGATGGATCGGAGGCCATTGCTCTCTTGGCCCAATCCAATGCCGTTGAAGCTGGCAGGGTGGTGACCATTGTCGCCAAAGAAGAACACCATCAGTAATGGCAATAAGCTATGTGGTAGCTCTTCCATTATCAATATGCTTTTGTCGGGAAGCCTTGCACCGATGGCGAGGAAGTTGAGAGGTGGACGCCAACCGCCTTGAATAGTGTCCCGGCTAGTGCTTCCACCTGGAGCTCGATGGTGCTGGCTAGGCTTGGTCAAACAAGAGCCACTGGGTAGCGACGAGGTTGACGCGGTAGACGACCTCCGCATCTGGGCGTGTTCTCCTTGTTGTCATTCTTGGCATGGTTGTTAGTGCCATAGCGCTCACAAGTGTTCATGTAGTCGCCGTAGCAAGGCATTCTGTCCAGGTGGCGCTATCACCGGTGATCAGCGTCCAAGTTGGCGCCCATAGCAGCGGCATCATCGTGGGTTGTCACGATGACGGCGCTGGGGTGCATGTCACACAGCATGGCCGCTTGCTGCGGCGTTGCTCCTGGCGCCCGTGGGGGCATCGATGTTGTCATCGTTAGGCGGGCGCCCATGAGGGCATCGTCATTGGTGGTCGTAGTGGTGGCGTGCTCTTCAAACTTCTCCCTTGCGAGCATTGAACAGAGCACGGATTTCCACCACCAACGTGGCATATTCGGCGGTGGCCATCGATTCATGAAGGCCAAGGAATCGTCTGGTCTCCAAAGACCACATGTAACAGGCTAGATGCAATGCAGTGAACTGTTACAGCACGCGTGGTCAAATCATCGAGCACGGCGGTGGTAGGACAGCGCACACGCTGGGCGCACGTGCGTGAGGGCGGGTCTCGACAATGGGCTACTTTGGATGCTTGTCACTCCTAAAGGGTTTCTGCAAGCCTTGTTGCCCTCTCAGCAAAAAAAAAGGCACTTTCCAAGAAGGTATTGTTTCTTTCGATAGAGATATCAGTTTCTTTTTATATTAAATACCTAAAACATAGTCCTGATGATTGCTTGTTACAGGCCCTAGCTGATCTACTGGATGTGGCAGTCATTTGATACCCGTGGCTATTGCTACTGGCTCCTACAACTTCTCTTAGTGATAGGTTGGGGTTGCTGCTGTAAAATGCGAGTAGTTTCTTATTCCATGTTCAAAACAAAGAATTACAATAAATATTGATCAATCAATCATAAGATCTTGTTCTTGTAATTATCCATTTCATTGATTAGTGAAAATACCAATGTCACTGTTGCACTAACTTTGTCATTATATTTTTGTTGCACATGGTAATGTCGACTTGCAACCAGCATGTAATTTATCATCTTCTCACTTGTCTGATCAGATTGGTTATTTCTAATCATTTTACTCTGCTCAAACACATCTCATGACTTATTTATTTTTTTGTTTCACCTACGATTGGATCACGATGGACCTTGATCATGGGCTAAATGTGTTGATTTCGGTCAATAAAATAGAATGGCAATGGAATGTGGGGAAAAGCCAAGATTTATGTCTCCTCTCCCCTCCTACCCTCTTTTTTTATAGAGGATGTGGAAGAGGAGAAGACAATTTCATTATGTTTCTCTATAGGTTCTGTATTTACAAAATATTACCATGGGCTACAAAACCGGACCAAAGGCCACAAAGCCCCCAAATATTATTTTGTGAGCATTGGCCTATGTAATTGGGCCCAATTCAATTTTAATGAATGAGTTAATAGAATGATTCATTCAAAAATGAAAATCACATCAGGCAAAATGGTGGCTAGGATCCCCAAATCTCTACAAGAAGACTTTCCTTCCTATAATTTTTTGAACCATCTTTCGTTTCTAACCATGCAATATTGTACACTAAGACTATGTTGCTTTTTTTTTGAGAAAAGGGGAGACCCCTTGCTTTTCTTTTACCAAAACCAACAGCATTCAAGTTCAAAGCGTATCGGCATGCCCGCCAACCACAACCTCAAGGCTACCATTTGTGAAGTCTCAACCTAAGATGCTACAGAATTCATTACATTCATATTATAAGTGTGAGATGGTTGTACAACGGCAAAATGTGGTTGCGTGGAGAAATTCGATATGTTGTTCTCAATTGCAACGATTGTTTGGAGTTGCAACTGTTGTAACTATTGCAATAAGGACTCCTAGGGGCGAAGCAAAAGTGGTTATGAATTGCAACGCTTTGTTAAAGTTGCAACCGCTACAACGTATTTGCAACGAGAACTCGTGGGGTCAAAGCAAAAGTGGTTATCAATTGCAACGAATGTTTGGAGTTGCAACTACTATAACGTATCGCAACGATGACTCGTGGGGCTTAATCAAAAGTGGTTCTCAACCGCAACACTTTGTTGGAGTTGCAACTGCAAAAGTGTATTGCAACGAACTCCGGTGTGTGTGTGTGGGGAAGCAAAAGTGGTTCTCAATTGCAATGATTGTTTTGAGTTGTAACTGCTATAACATATTGCAACGAGGCCTCGGGGCGAAGCAAAAGTGGTTCTCAATTGCAACGCTTTGTTGAAGTTGCAAGCGCTACTGGCCGTATTGCAACGAGAACTCTATGGGGCTTAAGCAAAGGTGGTTTTCAATTGCAACGTTGGTTTGGAGTTGCAACTATTACATGCTTATTGCAACGAGAACTAGGAGCCAAGGTTGATTTGGGTTTGGCCTTGTAGCGCCGTATGTGTCGTGGGGCTGCCAATCTGTAGACACTTTGGCCCACAATTATTATGGCAAACGGCCCACCAAATCGACAAGGTCCACAACAGGTTCCGCTCCCCCTTGGCCCGCTGCCCCGCTCCCCCCTTGGCCCTTCATTATTTCGGCAAAAACTGCACTAGGGAACTTTGAACTCGCGACGGATGCTCAACAGGTAACAATGCTACCACTGTTCTACTCAAACTTTCTTGTCGGAGCTATGAAAGTTTTTTTTTTATTTGATCACTTCTAAACATGATAATTGAATTGCTGGTATCTTAATTGAATGGATCAAAGGTCATGGGCCATAAACCCACGATCGCAAGAAGGGATCTTTGACCTAAACCCCTAGAGCTAGTTCAGTGTCATCGCCTCGTCGATGTGTTTCCCACCCGACGTGGCGGCTGTAGGAGGCACGTCATGGGTCGCTTGGCGAGGACAGAGAAGGCGTGGCGAGGACACAGCTGCGGCAAGCACAGGCACAATAGCGGTGGCAAGGGCAGGTTTAATTTGTTATTTAATTAATGTGAAATAAGGCATTTAATTGCTCTCAAGTCAGCCACCTGTGATGTGTGAATCGTGTGATGTCTCTTGCTTGCCTTACAAATAGGTCTTCAGCTATATATAACTGTTCTTGTGGTTAATTCCATTGAGAGGATAATCGTCAGATCTATGAGTTTGATCATACATGTTGACTTGTTAGTATGGTCTTCACTAGAAAATGATCTTTCAACTAGATCTGTCCTGAACTAAATGGTGCCTTAACATGGGGTCAACATAAATAAATAGTGTAAGAAAACAATTCATATAAATTGATTTTGTAAGAGTATTTTAGTTTTTCATGTTTATAGGCTGCATCTCGCACTAAAAATCATCTTAACAACATCTTTTTTTGTCCTTATGTTGATTGTCCTAAATTTTGGTGACCAAAGGCCTTATGGTTTAGGATAATCGAGCCCAATTAAATGCATTCTCAAATTTGGTTCAACTCTCAGACGATCAGTTTCCTGCTGCAATGGCTGCTGAAGCTTTTAAAGTCTTTTTATCGTCATACCTACTTATCAAAAGCAGTTGCATTGTTAAAATTATCATACCTACTTATCAAAAGCAGTTGCATTGTTAAAATTAAATTTCTGTAGTATCGCTTTCAAATATTTGCAATAAACTCAGAGAAACCCATCACATTAACAAAAATGGACTAGTGGGACTGTGCCACTATCTAGATTGCTGCTATACGGTGCCACTAGGCTGTTGGTGCTCTGCTACAACTATGCACAGCCCAGTTGATGTGGTGCTCAGCTCGCTAACACTGTCAATCATATCCATGTCCATGTGTAATATGTTGTGATGATACAGTGCTCATAATTCATCAGCATATTAGTGAACTAGGCAGCATGGTAACTCAACACACCTGTCACTTGCTGTGAAATTTTATATTCTTATTCTAGAAGGAATGAAATTATGGCACCAAAGCCATGTGGCCTTTTATGTTTTATTAATTGTTTTTTTCTGAGGTGAATAATTAAAGCTCATGCTTAGTCTAACAGACGCCAGAGTGCCTTTTCAACTGTCATGCCTTTCGTGAGTTGTGACATCATGTTTTTGGTTATTACGTGTTTAGATTTTACATGTTTGCTGTCATATTTTGCATGTCCTCTGAACAGATTTAAAATAATGAAGTGTCTAGCACTATTTTTTTTTGGCCTGGTTAACTAATGCATGTCAATGATTTTGTTAGGATGAAGTTTGAGTTTGAGAAGGAGCATGCCAATGGTCGATCTGTGGTGAAGATACATATGAAGGCAACCTCTGGCTGCTGCTGTAGACAATGGCCAGCGGGGATTGCCCGACACGAGACCCACCTGGGGGCGATGGATTGCAAGGATTGGCCATTATCGAGTGCATTGCCGGCGAGGAAGGGCCTCACCCGCCTACTAAATCTAGCTCCAAACATGGCAAATCAGATTGACAAGGATCAGTGGACCTCTGGGTATCAACCAACTACTAAAGAGGGGGGAAATTGGCTTAAATACAGCTTGCGGATGAGATTCGTAAACAAATTTTCTCAGGGGCGATTGCTAATCAGATGTCAGAGCTTGATGCAACCTGTAACCGACTTAAGGAAGCTTGGATAAAATTCAGAAGAGGGAATATTTGGCAGTTATGCAGATGCCCTATCAAGAGCGGGAGGAAGAGTGCATCCCGACGACTGATTTGATATTCAACCACTCCTGGACTCGGACTTGGGGCCTGGGCTGGTTTGGTATTGGATACCCAAGGGGGCCAATCCATGAGACATTTTTCCAGCCCGATGAGAAGAGATCAGATTTCACAGCTCTAGGGCAAGGAAGATACGCAAATTTCTTCCCTCGCTGCCACTCACTCGCAGCTTTGAGAAAAACCACCATGGCAAAACGGGGCCCAAATTGCACAGCAAAAAAACAAAGGCAATAAGATTTGATGGGGAGGATGATTTCATGGGGAGAAGAGCAAAAAATCTTCGTCAGCAGATTCAGAGGAACCACATAGAGATGGGGGATGGCTTCAATGGGAGAAGAATAGAAAGAACAAGTGCTCGTGAGATCGAACTATCAAGAGTCGATGTCAGGCAAACCAGTATTTGGTGGAAGACCGAGGAAACCAATCACATGCCACCTAGATAGGGAGAGAGGATCTAGGGACAAGACAATCAGTGCGAGGGATATCGGGGAGTTGGAACCACAATGATTGCAGGGGAGGCCGGGAAGTTCGAAGAGAAGGAGGGGTTAATCGAAATCCTAACAATCAAAGTAACAAGGCCAATCCTAACTCTCATATCAAATGCTTCCAGTGTCTTGGGAAAGGGCACATGTCTGTGGACTGTAAACTCTCTAAATCCAAGAAGATCAAGATGTATGGCTATGGTATTTCGGTTCAAGGGTTTTATGCATTCAATTTTATAGAAACCAAGATTAAGACCCGAAAATAGAGCTCATCACAATTCTTCAAGGAGAGGCTGCTGAAGAGAGATTAGACATAGAGCTCAAGCATTTGGTTAATGAAAAGTGGGATTATAGAGTGAAACAAATTCACTTGAAGGAATACCTAGTGATCTTTCCTGACTAGGGGTCACTAGAGATTTTCTCTAGACTCTCTGAATTGACATTGTCAGTGTTTGGCATCAAAGAGAAAATTGAAAAAAACAACAACTAGGGATATGGACTCTTCTTCGGCAATCCAGACAGTTTGGATCAGGGTGCAAGGGGTACCTAATCTGGCTAGAGAAATGGAAGCAATCGAAGAAATTGTGGCCCTAGTGGCAGAACTTCTTGTGGTAGATGAGCTCAGTTTAATCAAAGAAGAGGCTATCAATGTGCAGGCTAGGTGCAGAAATCCTGGGGCCATAAGAGGAACAATTGAGATTTTCTTCAATGGGGAATGCAGGTTCATTAGATTTGATATTGAAGGGAGCTCTTCGGGTAACTCTCAAGGAAGAGGAGGTGGAGGGCCAAGCGGGGCAGGTAGTTCTTTTTTTGAAACTGGCTAGGTAGTTCTAGTGGCAATGAGGACAAACACAATGATAAGAACAACAAGGAAGAAAACTATAGAAAGAAATCAAGCAAATCAAATAGATTTGGAAGAATAGATAGGGAAAATGAGTCTAGACAGGATGACTCCATGGAGGAAAAAAAATAGAGCAACTGGAGGTAATGGAGACTCCTATCAATACTCGACTCCACCTTTGGCTGCATTTCATCCAAGTACTAGTTTCATTCCAATGAGGGAAGTGGAAAATGAAATCAGCAACCCAATGGGAGGACAGGGGACAGACCAAGATGATAGTACTAAAGACAAGCTGGTTTTCAACGCAGAGAGACACATGATAGTGTAAGGCATGGAAGGCCCTTATGTCATGAGGAAATATAAATGTCCTAGGCTTACAGTACAAGAGAAGAGTGTAGGTATTTGTTATGCCCACAAAAATATTTAAGACTTGTATAATCCATAAGCGCACGGATACCGGTGAGCACTTCACCCGGGAGGAGTGATTTAAATATCGTATCCACAGGGAGAATGGTGTGAGAGTGGCTAAGGCTTATAACTAAATCCTTGAGCAGCAATCAAGGATGAGAGAGTAAAGAGGTAAAGGAGATTCCTATGGTTGTCTAGTTCTTCTCCTTGTAAGCTATGTTGATATTGTCTTATGGGGACAAGATTCAAAGGAAAGACATTAGCAAAGAATGTCAACCCAAGCCAAAGGGCCCTGCTAGTGCTATCCAACGGGAGGTGGGCTACAGAGAATTAACGAGGCTATAAGTCACCCTCGTTAGTTACCACCGATCCAGAAGGTAGGGTGCATCCACAAGCAACTTTGGTCTAAGCACCACACTTACACCTACAGCTACTCCTCTAATCTATAGGGTCCTACATATTAAAGTACTCAAACAAGAGTTGTGAACCTTAAGAACAATAAGAACAATGTTACTTAGTCAAATAAGAAGTTGATCTGCCATAGAAGACTCAGAAGCAAGCTCCAATGGAACTTGATCCCAGAGGTACAAGATGTAGAGCGCCACCACCGACAAGTCTGGTGCTTCCTCCAGCAGCTCTTCCCTTCACCAGCACTCTAGATCTCTAAACAAGACTAGTTCAGGAGCCTACAAAACTAATCTCTCAACTTGACGCTTGCCCTTCAACCCAACTCTAGGGCTTCTAGTTCCACATCTTGTTCGAGTTCTAGGGCTTCAGCTTGTCGAATAATGAATTGAATGAATTAGGGTTTCACCCAAGGGCTAGGGGGTCTTCTTATATAGCCCCGGAGGATGCACCGTGTCCCTCGGATCAAACCAACCTTGATCAATGGCTTAGATCTCTCCTCAATGGCGGTGGTGAACCGACATACAAAGTAGGCTTTGATTGGGCCTTGAGCTTCCTCGGCCAAGCAAGGGGTGGAGCTCTACCGAGCTGCCCCTATGGTAGGTGGGCCCCAGCCAGGGGGGCCTATCTTCCGGGGTCTTCTAGAGTGTTCTTTCATGGTAGCCAAGTTGAGTTGCTTCGTAGATAAGTCTTTTACATTGTATGGCTTGCAAACTCTGGCCTTTTCCTCTTTAATCCCTTAAAATATATAAATCACCAAAACACATGGAATTTTGTTAGTCAGGCCCCTAAACTATGTTAATTTTCATTTTAAGCCCTTACTTCATATTTAGTTGACTATAAAATGTTTGCAATAACAGGTGTCAACAAGGACCTGCTGGAAAGCTTCACACAAGAAGAAACTTTACAAAGGGATCTATTGAAAGACAAGCTCCAAGAAACCTCGGGGGTGATGATGACATATTTGTTGAGGGGGAAGAGGATGATCCGATGGACTCTCTATCCAACATAAGTAGGGATTCTCGATGGAGAAAACCAATCCAAGGAGTGGCAAAGCTCCCAAAACCAAGAAAAACAAGAAAATATCTCATAAGCAAGTGGTGGTGGCTAAATGGGGATAGCAAAAGGATTCCAAAGTATGGTCTCCCTATTGCTATGAGAGCTACGCACTACGAGCAATTGCCAAGAATACCATATCAGGTAAGACAAACTCACCTAACCCATTTACTATTTTGACCAATATTCCAAAATGAAATCATCAAAGAAACTCTATTTGACACGAATGTGCTCACGGATAACTCGATAAACAAATTGGGGTTTTTAAAGGTCAAGAAATAGCTAGAGGAGCATTAGCTGAAGCTAACTATAAGGTGTTTTTGGAGAAACAAAAAGAAAAAGAGACAAACCTCAAGGGGGAGAATTTTGACGATGACTTGAATATGGGAATTATTAACAACCCAATGAGAGGTAATCTAGAAATAGAACCACAAATGAATCTGGTCAAGGGGCCAATGGTGAGCCTTCAATTAGAAAATATTCTAGACGTAAGTCCCACTCCAACTAATAGTATTAAATGAGGATCTTATTCGGAATGTTAGAGGACTTGGGAAAACTTATAGAAGGAATTGTGTGAAGGAACATGTGATGAGTGAAGACTTAGATGTAGTCTTCATTCAGGAAACAATAAAACAATATTTTTTTCGATAATGAACTGAAAGAAATAGAGGGGGATAGAGATTTCAGTTGGGAATGCATCCCGACCGGGGGCACACGGGGGGCTTCTTTCTTGGGTCAAAATTGATGACTACAAAATAGAGCAAAATAATAGCGGTGATTTCTTTTTGGTTGTTCTCATTAGAAATAGAAGTTCTAGCTTTAGATTTTGGGCAGTCAACATTTATGGTCCTGCAGCGTGATAAGTCTGAAGATTTCATTAATGAGCTTAGGTGTTGTGCTCAAACATCAAGTTACCCATTCTTATGGGAGGGACTTTAATCTGATAGGGAGCAATGCTAATAGAAATCAAGGTCAAGGGGTCCTAAGACTTATTAACATGTTCAACTCTTTTATTGGGTACTTAAATCTAAGGGAGATTTATGTCAATGGGGCAAAGTATACTTGGCCTAACAAACAACGTTATCATACCCTCATAAAGTCGACGTAATTCTAGCCTCATCTTGTTGGGATATTCATTATTCAACTTGCTTTGCTTGGTCTAAGGCTAGAATAGGTTCTGACCACTCTCCTCTAGTTCTTGACAATGGAGAAAATAGGGACAACTAAGCAAATTTGTTTACTAAATTGTTATTATTTTTGAATAGCTTAGGATACAAAATGCAAATTTGTTTACTAACTAGTTATTATTTTTGAAATGATCAAATGAACTGAAAATTGTAAAATGCATGAATATTGAATATTACTTAGAGTCCCACACTCCTGCCAAATCTCAGCCCATTTGGCATATGTCTTGGCACGAACATGCTCACCGGTGCACCCGCGCGCCCGAGGCCAAATCGACCCAACTTTCTCCTGCAGGCCCATTTTGATGTGAGAAAGGCGGTGGTGTGGAATGATCCCCCCTCTCTCTCCCATATAAAAAGGAGCCTCACTCCTCCACTCTCAACACACAACATTTCCAAGGAAGAACACCTCCTCTCTACTCAAGAGCACCGCTCCAATGGGCTGAGGCCCTAGCTAATCAGTAGAGAGCTTGGAAGAGAGATGTGAGGGGCGAGAGCGGGGAAGTCCCGGACATGTCGGTGACTCCCGAGTTTGTACCTCAACATCCTGCAATGTTACATACCACGTCACCTAGTATATAATAATCTTATAATCATGGCTGTTGCTTTGTCATAGACCCTTGCTCACTTTTTTAGACAGCATAGCAACAACAAAGCGTTATGGGTATTCTACCGTTGAACATATTATGTGCTATATTTTTTGTAAGGTGGGCACCCGAGGGAAGCGCTTGCATCTCAAAGGGCTTTAACACTTAGGCATTTTGTCACTGAACATTATGGGCATTTTGTCACCGAACATATTCTGCGCTACCTTTTTTTGTCAAGTGGGTGCCAGACAGCAGCGCTTGCATCTCAAAAGGGTTTCAATACTTGGGAAAAATAATTGTGGCGGTTCCCCTTCACTCTTTTTCCTCTCACGCTTTATGTGGTTGGACAAGCAAAAGCGCTCCAACATGACCTCCGAGGCATTGGGCTGGTTGCCGGAGTAGTTCTGTTCGAGGTCGTGTATATATGCATTGGTAGACTGATGACCATATGTATGTTGGGTGGTGGTTGGCTGTCGGTCACTATTGTTACCGATATCTTGTCACTTCTTCTCCTCATTGCTTGTGGATGTTGCTGCTTTGTTCCCAAGGTAAAATAATGGCTTTGTTTTCCATATACATTTGTTACACTAGTTAATCGGTTATATTGTTCTAACTAGCATGATCCCCCGCGCAGATGCGCAGGCTAGAAGCACTACCATATATATGTTAGTTTGATCGCTCAGCTAACCTAAACATTAGTTTAAATGGTATACATCATGCATGACGACAGAAGGTACAGGCAATGTTATGCATGGTATAAGTGTATACCGGTAAATCAATGATAAATGTAGGGAAATATCGAATTATGCATAAATAGTGATCCTAAAATTAGATCATACAGGAAGAGCGTTGATGAGTTTGAGTTCAAGAGAGCAATTTACCATATCTTATAAGCCACTCGTTTACAAAGCATCAGGGCACCATTAATTGGGAATTCAAATAAGATGAAGACACCTATTTTCTAATTCAGTAAAAACTATTGAAGTAGTAGAAACTTAGTTATTATCAAGCAGTGCTGGTGGCTGAAAAGCCTTCGATGCAAAGGGTCTTTCATCCCGCCTGCACACACATGTAAATTTGCAATGCATAAGATTAATGGTTCAGAAAAATGAAACATAAAAATTAGAATGGAACATTTTAACCATGGTTGTTCCTTCAACTGACCTGAGTGGGGTCAAAGAGCGGTGACGCACTTACCAACACAGAGATAACTGGTGATAAAGGTCCTCAAGATCAGCCATAAATTTATTTCAGTAGATCATCTATTTTTTAGGACTAATGGTTGGGACCTGTATGTGTCATTCTAGATAAAAACCATGGAAGTGTGAGTTAACCATGACCACACATGTTGAATAACTCAGCTAACTAATAGTTAATCTGCAGATGTCAAATGATTTAGGAATGAAGAATATAGTGGATTTAATAGAACCAAATAATTATCAAGTTCTATAAAACAAACACTCTTTCTTTAGCACAACAGTTGGCCCCTTGTTACATAACACTAGAGATTATATACTGTAATGAAATTTGGTATTGACATCCTAGTCTTGGTCGAAGCCACAGTACAGGGGCACTTAATTGCAAGAGTTAGATGTCAACTCGTAGAGGTAGAAGACTCGCCAGGGTGTCTATTGCTTTGTTAGAGTAAATTGCCGCCAAATGAATTGTTGATGCAGCTGTCCAAAAAAAAAGGAAAGAAACTGAAGAGTTCCACATATGGGTGTACTAAGCAAGTATCAGATCTTACCAATCCCATCCAGGAAGGCCATTAGTGTAGTCCAAGACATATGTGCTACTTTGACTGCTGATAGGTGTGCGTGTGCGCGAAAAAGATCTGTGTCGGGCTCTCCTCCTTTGTCTCCCGGCCGCTCCCCGCACGCCCAACCCCCATCTCCTCTCACACTCTTCCCCCGCCGCCGCCGGAGGAGGCAGCCGGAAAGCCCCGCGTGGCCTCGTGATGGTGGCGGCGGGGTCTCTCCTCGGCAGGTGGGCTCCCCCATGCGGGGAGGAGCTCGGTGGCGGCCATGACCCGATGCGCCCACGCGTTAGCATGGCCGTGTTGTGATCGACGCGCGCGGCTGTGGTGGCGCGGGGCTTCCGGTGGGGCGCAACTTGCTCATCGCCGGGCGCTAGGGTCTCGGCAGCGGCGGCGCTCTAATCCGTGCCCGGATGTCGATCCCCGTCTTTGGTGGTGGCGAGATGTGTTGGCGATGATGGCGGATGCGACCCTCCGGACGGCGGTGGCGGAGTAGCGATTTGGCCGGCCGTATCGGGCGCGCGATTCCCGCGCCTTTGGCAATCGGATCGGAATCCCGATGGCTAGGCATGGTTGGCCTCCACAACGACCCGCCAAGATGGAGGTGTCGGCATGGGGCACCGGGTCCGTGGCCCCTTACGGCAGGATCTGCGCCCTAGGGCAAGGGGTGGAGTGGCCTCGTAGCTACCGGCGGGGGAATGATGACGACGACGTTGGCGTCAGTGCTACAGGCGGCAGAGTTCTCTCGATTTGAGAGTTGTGGCCTTTGTGGCCGGATTCAGCGATAGTGCATGTCGCCTTTGGGCGATTGACGAATGGCATGGCCCTTGGTAGGATGTGGAAACGGTCGCCACCATTTTTGACGACGGTGACACCCGAGGGCGCCACTATCCCATTTGGAGGCGGCGTCTTGTTCTTCAAGTGGATCTCTCTCGAGTGAAAACCAACACCGCCTTTGGTTGGGCGGCGGTGGAGTCTTCGGATGACATTTTCTCGTTGGAGACGCCGCTTTTTGGAAGATCCCTTGGATGTTGGCTATTGCCGGCATCAAGGTGGCGGTCCATTGCACATGCATCCGGAGCCTTATGTTGTTGCCAGGTTACGGGATCCGTAGCCTCCAATGGTGGTCGGGGTCTCATGATCTTTGTGTTTGTGAGATTAGATTTCCCATTGGAGATGTTTTTTCACGTCATTTACTTTTGTTTTAGGTGCACCGGTGTTTTCATGTGACTTTTGGTCCTACAACACTGTCTTTTCGCTGTAATAATTTTTGGTCCGATGCATCCTCGGATGACTGAAGCCGGAAATATATTTTCCTTTATCTAAAAAAATGTGCTACTTTGACTGAATAACACTCTACATTGAAGGATCTGTACAACAGACGGGGTCCATGTGGATTAATGTTTTGTTCCAGAAACATGAGCATTATTTTTTTTTTTGACAAAAAAGACTGTGGGGAGTTCCCCACAGTAAGGATTTCATTAATTTAAATTAAAAGGAGTCCAGAGAAAACATGAGCATTATTAGTTGGTTAACAACAAAATAGTGGCAAATCACCGAGCCGTTGTGTGCAGCCTCCATGAGTGAAGCATTCGTGAGTATAAGATGGAATTCGGCAAACATATATCATATAGGAGACGGCAATGGGTTGCCGGTGGTGCGGTGGACTTACCCTTTGCGTCTCTGCTACTTATAGCTAGCAGGGCCAGCGGTGGCGGAGTTTTCAATCTTGGTGGCCGTTGTCTGTCGGGGTCGCGGTGTCCGAGTATGCGGGGAGGAGGTGCGGTGTTTCGTGATTGAACCCGAACCTTCGCGAGTTTTGCAGGGAGATTGGTTTGCTGGCCGTTGATCAGATATCGTACAGTTAAGAAGTTTACTGTTCTATGAACAGTGCCAGCGTTGTATGAGGCCCAATCGGAATGCTCGATTGGTATACGATTGTAGATTTATTTGTTGCATTTGCAGTGCTTGAAGACCTGTTGTGTGTGCTGCTGGGGATGGCTGTGTGCTGTGAGGAGATAGACTAAGACCTGGAGACTGATCTAGAGGCTGCTCTGGCATGAGTTACGGCTCACGAGGTGTGAATCATTATATGGAGATTTGAGTTGTGCGTGTTACTGAACTCTTGGCAATTAAACTGAGAAATCCTAGATCTTGACATTTTTGTATATGTGATTCCTTTGCTGGTTCTAGAGACTATAGGTTGTGAGTTCCATGTGCTGGAGTATACGATTGCAGTGTACGTACTATCTAATTTATTTATTATCTTGACATTTTCGTATATGCATGTGATTTCTTTGATGGTTTGAGAGATTGTAAGCTGTGAGTTCCGTGTGTTGGAGTATACTATGTACTATCTAATTTATTTATTGATGCATATCCCACAAGCGAGCTTGTGCATGCTTCATACAGGGACAGGGCCTGACCCTGAATCCCTTGCTCTCTGGACGCTGGCTGATACAGGAATCGTGTCAGCTGTCAACATGTGGCAAAGCTGTCTTTGCAGTGAGTACAATATTGTTACTGATGATTGCATGTCTTGTGTGCCTCGCGATGAGGCTGGAATTATATGCTCAGCCGTAGGTTGGATGAGTGTCGGCCGGAAGGGGGTGATCAGCGCTGACCACCCAGGTTATTGAGAAATGCAGCACTAGATAGAAAAAGTTAAGCAACAGAAGGAATAGGTCCCATTACCCATCATGTGTGCACGAGGATAACTCCTCTCCCACGGTCAAACACGTTGGCTTCTCCCACTCGTCCTCGTCATCAGTCCACCATCCACGCGAGGTCAGGTCGCACGATGAAGAGCAAAATAAAGCGAAAGGGCATTAATATTGATGAAGCATGCCCGGTGTGTTGCAGGTATGATGAAGATGGTGCTCACTGTTTCTTGAACTGTAAGGAGGCACGGCGTGTTTGGCGTGTATTGAGGCTTGAGAATTTCATAGGGATACTAGCCTTACTCAAATCATCAGAGGACTTCGTGTCTGAAGTACTGAAACTGAGGAAGGATATTTGCACTAGCATTTGCATGCTGTTGTGGCGCTGGTGCCTGGTGGGAGGTGAGAAATAAAGTAAATGCTGGTGAGTTGATGCCTACATGCCAGGATACGGTTCAGTTAGTGATGGACACTGTCCGGAACTCTCTTTTAGGACGAAAGCAGACGTCCACCAGTGCCCCAAGCCGGATCGATGCAATATTAGGCTCCCCCGGAGACCAATTGTCTGAAGATTAATATCGACGGCGGTTTCAGAGTAGCTTCCAAGGCTGGGACTTGGGGTTTTATTATAAGAGATTATGATGGCTCTACTGTTGTCGCCGGGGCAGGGAACCTAGGGGTGGTTCACGATGCTCTAACAGCAGAAACCATGGCTTTCAAGCTGGCGCTCAAAGCTGCGATTCATTTTGGTGCCTCTAATGCCATTCTTGAAACTGACTCCATGTTGAAGGAGGCGATTACCCGACAGCGAGTGACCATGGTGTGGCTGGCAACCTCTTAACGGAGATTAGGAGTTGGAGGAAAAAGGGGTCTTAGGCCCCGCGTCGCCCCCGCCGGGCGACACGGAGGCGACGGCGCCGCCACCCCACCCGCGCCCCTCCTCCTCCTCCCCCTGCCGCCGCCGGAGGGGACCTGGCCGGCCGCGTCCGCTGGTCCCCCAGGAAGGCGGCGCGGGGATCCACCGGGTCATCGGTGCAAGCTCCGAGGGCGGAGGAGCTGCCCGACGGGGCCCGACGGCCATGGCGACGACGGCGCCCAGCGGCGCAGATCCGGCGCCCTTAAGACCGATCCGCGCTCCCCGTCGGCCGGATCTACGACGAGGTGGTGGAGGCGCCGGTGCAGAGCGGCGCGGCGGCGGCCTCGACGGCAGATGGCGCGACCACGGGGCATCTTCAGCCGGGGCGGTTTTGTGGGTCGGCGGGCACGCCGGCCGCGGGCGCAGGGAGGTGGTGGAGGTGCGGGGTGCAGCAGCGGCGGCGGCGGCTTCGACGGTGGAGGTTCCCATGGCGGCGCACGGACGGCGCGATGTGACGCTGGCTGGGGTCTTCTAGCCGCCGGGTGGCGGTCCTTCTATGCCGCCCCCCTCTCGGGCCTTTGGTCGCCGGCTGCGAGCGGCGCCTGATCTCGGCCGGGCGGATGGAGTGCAGTAGTGGACTGCAACGGCGTCCGCACACGGCTGGTAGGCGAGAGGACGGCGAAAGTTGCGGCTCCGGGCCGCGTGATGTGTGGAAACACGACGGTGGCGTTCGTCGGCGGGGACGACCGCGATAGTGGTGCTCGCGATGCCATGTCGAACGCGCGCGCTGGGGTTTCGCCGCCCAGCGCAAAAGCCCTTGCCGGATTCATTCTCGTGGAATGGCGGCGGCGCCCTTGACGCCGCTCTCCCCGCCGAGGGCGCCATTTTGGAGCTGGAACCCCGCCGCGCTGGCCTCCTCGGGTGAAAACCCCGCCCAACTCTTGGACGAAGCGACGGCGGCGCCATTCGCATCGTGACCTCCGCGGAGGCGTCGTCTCTAGAGGCCCCTTCGATCGGGTGTCGCGGGCCGACCTATCTATGGCTGTTCCGACCGGCGTGACAATTCTGTCGTGCGGCATGCGAAAGGGGGTGTCTACCTCTCGGCATGGCATCTGCCCTCCGGCTGGTGGCCAAGGGTCGTCGCTTGGTTGTTGTTCAGCTTCTCGCGGCCCGAACCATGGCGCCCCGGTGTTGCAAGGCAATCACCGGTGCGGTGTGGGTCAACGCCGAGGATCGGCGGCGCAACGCAACGACAACGAGGATGATGACTTGGCTCGCAGCTGACCACGGCGGGCTGGTTCACCATGGCTGGACCCTCCCGGTGTGGTACAACGTCGAAGACGGCGCAGGCGACATCCTTGGTCTATTGGCTTGATGGTGGTGACTTCGTGCTTGGGGAAGCAACAGGATGCTTTCGAGCCAAGGTGTTGGTTTGGCGATTTGGTACGACCTTTGGGGTGGGGCATCTCATCTCGCTACTTTGACGGCGATTCAAGAAACGAGTCGGAGCGTGGAGCCGTGTGGCGGGTGGTGTCCCCGCGACAGACGTGAGTGTGTCCAACGGCGGATGAGGCGAGGCCCTTGCGTTTGGTTTGCCCGGATTCGGTGTTTTCATTCCGTCGGGTGACTTGATTTGGTTCAGCAACACTGCGGCGAAGGGTCCTGCACGGCGGTGGCCTTATCGGTGTGGTGGTGTCCACCTCTTTGTTCCCGTATCGCGCCGGATCATTTCGGAGGTTTTTCGATGCTTGCAAGAGTGCGGATGATGGGTGGAATTGCGGTTTGTGCTTCGCCTCCTCTTTCGTCGTCGTGTGTAGTGTGTTTGGCCGGGTTGATGCCCCAATCCAACCGGCCTTTGAGTATAGTTAAGTAGTTGAGTTTTCTTTTGCTGCTGCTGTTGTTTTTCTTAGGTTTTATTTTTTTTCAGTTGTGTTGTTGTAGCTGTTGTAATGCCCGGTCCGGGTTCTTCTTCTTTTTAATATAGTCGGCAGCTCTCCCGCCCGATTCGTTTCAAAAAAAGAGATTAGGGAGTTGATTTGTGAAGGACCGAAATGGCGACGGGGGGTGGGGGTGAATGGGAGCCTCAAATTTCTTTCAAAAATTATGGTCCTTGGTTCAACACCCGACCCCAAAAGCAAACTCACGCAAGATGTAAATAAAATGCGCGCTAACTGGTAGCAAGATGTCACGCACGAAGTGTTGGGCACACACCGAATCCAAAGGAACACACAGAGATCGAATCGGAGTTCAAACACGCAAAACCGTGGATGGAATAGCGAGCCGAAAATTAGAGCCAATCAAAAAAACAGAGAAGCTGATTGCTTCTGCTAGGCGAGCAGGTTGTTGTGCTTGTTTGCTCGGTGTCGGACCTCCACAGAGAAACCTCAAGAGGAGGTGCTGCATTGTAGCACGCATAACTCACGAATCAGGATAAGAAGTGACCCAAACATATCAAATATGCATGCGAGAAAACAAATAACGTGAGGAGGTACTAGGAACATGATTAAAGTATTTGATTCATACACTACTACAAAAGCCAACTAAGGGAGCGCCTGAGATTTATATTAGGGGCGGCTCAATATTAGGGGCGGCTCATAATTTGAGCGGCCCCTAATGTATGCGAAAATCCTGTGTAGAAACAAACCGCCCCTACTGTTGACACATTAGGGGCGGCTCGTAAACAAAACGCCCCCTACCTTGTTGACACAATAAGGCGGCGGCTACGAGCCGCCCCTAATGTTACCTGACACATTAGGGGCGGTTATATATCAACCACCCCCGATTTAACATTTTATCATGGGCGGTTATATATCAGTCACCCCTAATGTAATCTTAAATCGTGGGCGGTTATATATACTGACCACCCCTAATGTAACTTGGTCAAATTGGTCAAACAAAGCAATAAATGACCTCAAATCGAAAAATTTTGAATACAAAAAGTTGTATATATAGAGTGTAAATCTTGAGGAGCTACACAAAGTCGGTGTTCTCGACTTTTGAAAATGAGGACATTAAGGGCGCCAAAAGGCGTCTTTAGTTTGAATTGAAAAAGTCAAACTTGGTCAAACGAGGTCAAACGAAGCACTAAATGACTTGAAATCGAAAAACTTTGAATACAAAGCGTGTTAGAGCTCATCGAGATCAACATTAGTTATATGGGTCATTTTGGCTTTTAAGAAAGTGTTAGTAAACACCAGGTCACAAAAATCTTGAATCGCACTTGTAGTTTATGAAACCCTAAGAGACATGTGTCCAGGTGTGAAGAACGTCTATCAAAACTTTGTCGATCGCAAAAATGACCGACATACGCATTGTAGATCTCAACGAGGTGAGTCGAATTGGTATTCATGACTTTTAAATTCTCGGCCATTTAGGGCCCTAAAAGCGAAAACCCTCAAAAAACATTCGAAATTCAAAATTTGAGCGGTTCAAAATCTTTCAAATTCAAAAAAGTTGTATATATAGAGTTTAGATCTTGAGGAGCTACACAAAATCGGTGTTCGTGACTTTTGAAAATGAGGACATCTAGGGCTCAAAAAAGGTGTCTTTAGTTTCAATTGAAAAAAAGTCAAACGAGGTCAAGCGAAGCACTAAATGACCGAAATTGAAAAACTTTGAATACAAACGTGTTGGAGCTCATCGAGATCAACATTAGTTATGTGGGTCATTTTGGCTTTTAAAAAGTGTTACTAAACACTAGTCACAAAATCTTGAATCACACTTGTAGTTTATGAAACCTTAAGAGAGATGTGTCCAGTGTGTAAAGAACGTCTGTCAAAACTTTGTCGATCGCAAAAATGACCTACATACGCATTGTAGATCTTGACGAGGTGAGTCGAATTGGTATTCATAACTTTTAAATTCTCAGCCATTTAGGGCCCTAAAAAAGCGAAAACTCTCAAAAACATTCAAAATTCAAAATTTGAGCGGTTCAAAATCTTTTCGAATCCGAAAAATTGTATATATAGAGTGTAGATCTTGAGGAGCTACACAAAGTTGGTGTTCGTGACTTTTGGAAATGAGGACATCTAGGGCTCCAAAAAGGCGTCTTTAGTTTGAATTGAAAAAGTCAAACTTGGTCAAACGAGGTCAAACGAAGCATTAAATGACCCGAAATCGAAAAACTTTGAATACAAATGTGTTAGAGCTCATCGAGATCAACATTAGTTATATGGATCATTTTGGCTTTTAAGAAAGTGATAGTAAACACTAGTCACAAAATTTAGAATCACCCTTGTAGTTTATGAAACCTTAAGAGAGATGTGTCCGGTGTGAAGAACGTCTATCAAAACTTTGTCGATCGCAAAAATGACCTACATACGCATTGTTGATCTCGATGAGGTGAGTCGAATTGGTATTCATGACTTTTAAATTCTCAGCCATTTAGGGCCCGGAAACACGAAAACTCTCAAAAAAAGTCGCGATAATTCAAATAAACTAAGAAAATTACCAAACCATTTCAGAAAATCTCAAACTCGGTGGTTCCTTCACACATGCCATATATAGGCCTCGAGAAAAAGTTTGAGGTCAATACCACACCGCAAAGTGCATAGACCGCACAACCATGAGAAACCTAAGTGTATGTATAGGGTTCGGTGAAATAAAAATCACATGAAAAAGATGACCAATATGAAAATTGTAGATCTCAATTATTTCTAAAATTTTGTAGGAGACAATTTGTCTATTTGTAATCATTTATAGTTTACAAAATCAATTATAGTAATAATCATGAACTTTATTAGAAATTAAAAATAAAAGTAACATAAGACTCTAATGGGCCTAAACCTCAAAATTAACCCATTATTATGCTCTCACCCCATAACTCATGACCGTTGATTGAAGATCCAACGGCCTCAATTGCGCCCACAGTATAAAAAGCAAGCAAAACCCTAGACTTCTCTCTCACACATCCCCGCGCCGCTTTTCCCTAGCACGCGGCGCGCCACGCAAGCCCAGCGCCGCTCCTCCCTCAACTCCGCCCCCCACGCCATCCCAGCCCCGCCGCCGCGCGACCGCATCTCCCACCCACCAGCCGCTCCTCCCCCAAACTCCGTTGCACGCCACCGATTTGCTTTTTCGTCACTCCAGTGGCAAGAGTGCAATGACTTTGGGGCATTACGCATGTCCCATAAGGGCAAGGCGGCGTCCGACGTAACCTATAGCCCGAAGCGACCGCCGAGAGGTGTACACCAACCCCAACGTGTACGAAAAGATCCACGACTACACGGAGGCGGCAAAGAAGGTCCATGGGCCGACTTTGTGTCACACCCCATTTTTCGAGGTTCCTTAATCACACGTATTTGCGCCAGGATCACGCACAAATACGCCTAATTAAGTATAGATATGATATCAAAACTATACTTTTATTGCTATTGAGGAAGATATGATACATGGTTCGGGTTTACATGACTCGGCCATACGCCTACTATTTTAAACATATCGAGATCCTACGCAAAGACCTATAACAGGGGCTCCATTCCTACAGCAAGCTTGGAGTGCGGACAAACCCATGGACTTACTCCCTATTGCACGATCCTATAACTTCGGTCACAACATTCACATGTAGCTCCTTCACGGTCCCTCCGTCTTGGTATCTTCCTTGTGGTCCATCCTCGTGTCGTCCTTTGTAGCTCGATTTCCTTGGATACACTCCTACAGCTGGCATTCTAAAAATAGAAAATAGAGGGGTGAGTACTTTCGTACTCAGCAAGTCCCAACCGGAGGGTGAAAGGTTACCATTAAGGGTTTAGGCCCTAGTAGAGCATACTACTCTCACTAGTTCCCGGGTTAATTATCAAAGCTCAAGGTAACAGGTCACATACCAGATTCTCTTATGTGCTTCTAATCACGGATGTTCTGGCCTAGCATTTGCCCATTCCAAGGACGTGGCTATTCGAATAGATTTGAGTAACTCTGCAGAGGTTGTACAAATTTCCCCACATGATAGGCGTTGCCTCTACCATCGTCATGGTTTCGACAGGCCTAACGAGATTCCGTACCCGCTTGGATGCCTCCTAGATTTCGGTATAAATCCTACCACGACTTCTCGGGGGTTGGAAGACAATACGGTGATACCAAATCACCCACGGATTTATGGGTAATACCTTATTACCCAACCTATACTGCCCACCACAGACAATACGGTGATACCAAATCACCCACGGCTTTACGGGTAATACCTTATTACCCAACCTATATTGCCCACTACATACTCATATCATAAATCATTAATCATTGCACAAATGGCGTCACCACGCCCAAAACAACTGCTTGGGCCGTGGAGGATCACATAGCAACCACGCCAACTGGACCATGGGGCCACTCTCCCCATGTCCGCTCCCCCGATAGATCGTTGCCTACGCCGGCCACCTTGGATCGAAACTATACCTCAACCCAACAGGGTGTGGAATCAAGCCATCCCATACCGTGTGTGGTGCATGCGTATAATCGCACTAGGTAGAAGGTCCATGACCCGGTCCTTAGGGAGCGAGCTCTCCAAGACAGGAAACCCTTACTAGGCGAAGCCTGCCGAGACGATCCATCCCACATGAATCGCCCCAAACTCGCTTTCGGTTGATTAAGCTCAATTCTTAAATCACGTTCCATTTATGATTAACATCGATTAATTAGGTCAAGATTATGGGGGGTAAGGACTTGCCTCTATCCGCTGACGAGTATATCCAAGGTTCTTGGTCCTGTGTGCTCCGGCTCTGTGTCTTGGTGTAGTGGTGCTCCTAGGTTCCGTCGGGCGGTCGTACGATCTTGGGCGACAACAAACATGAAACACAATCATAGCAATAAGGGTAACAACGTTCCTACGTGGGTTAGCTCTAGGGGATGATGGTTAGATTACTATCTACTTCTATCATTATTCTTTAAGTTTGAAGTATGATAGGATAGAGAGAATTCATCCATCTAGGTGGTTCCTACGGGCTAGGTTAAAGAGGTGTGATGGCCTAAGGGAGAACCAAACCACATCAATGATGTTCACTATCAGGTGAACCTGAAGAACATGACATGGTTGGTTTCCTATAAGTCCACACGGGGTTAGCGACACACACGCATACGCATGTGTCTAGGGTTAGCAGGGTTAGGGAGCCTCTAATCTAGGGTTAGCCACACATACGCGTATACCCGTATGTCGGGCGTACCTTATGTGTGTAGAGGACATGTATACCCGGTGCGTGTGAGTCACAGAGTACACATACACAAGTATACGGCTAGGTTAGGGGTTAGCCATGCGTAGGTATATTCGATAGGCATGTACGTATATTCATTTATATTTCAAAATACCACTCCATGCATTTATATACATACATAACCTACCGCGTATATCTAGCATGTGGAAAACTACGTGTATGTATATTCGGGTACTCGTGTACGTGAGAGTGTACACGCATACAGGAATATACGGTGCATGGTGTGGTTAGCGGAAGGGGGTAAACTAGGGTTTACGTTAACTACGGTCTTGCGATTAAATAAAAATAAACAGGCACACATAAACTAGAATTTAAATGGGCATCAAATATTAGAACAAGGGTATGAATAGATAGGGCATGATTTTAGAGGAATTATAGAACTGGAATGGAGGGATTTGGAGTTGGAATGGAGAAGATATGAATTCCCAAAGTTTAATTAAGGAATTAATAAAGGGATTATACTTTGGAAATTATTTATGAAATTTAGGAAATGAGGAAACTGGAATATAAAGGCTTGGGTAGGGTCTGGAGTGTACCTAGTTTATTTAGAAATTTTCTGGGAATATTCTCGATGCATGGAAAATGGGTTTTCATCCTCCCGTGTGCACTTCGCTGGGTACCCGTAGCGTTTTTGGTGTGGCTGACGCGCGGGGTCCAGCTACTGTGTGGGCCGGCCGGTACTGTGCTGGTGCACCGATCTGGTGGACCGTTTCCTCCTCTCTGTGGTGTACGTGGACCAGGTCCATGGAAAGGGAAGGAAGGGGTGTGGGGTCTTGTTTGACCGACGGATGAGGATTGGGATGGCGGTGTGGCTTGGTGCGGTCACGAGCTCTCTCTCGTATGGTGCCCGTTCTCTGCTTTTCTCCCAATCCCGCGAAGCAGAGAGAGGAGGGAGGGATGGCCGGCGATGGAGGCGGTGGGTGGCAGCTACGGCGGCGCTCCGGTCACGGCGGGGTTGGAGGCTGTGTGTGGCGGTGCAGCAGCTTGGCGTAGGCGGCGCGGTGAGGCTTCTGGCGAGTGCGGGGCGTGCTGCTGGTGGTGTTGGGCAGGCGGTGTTGTGGTGGCGAGCAGCGGCATGGCGGGGGTGGAGCTGCGGCGAGCTGCGCGGCGGCGGTGTGCGGATGGTGTGGTGGCGGTGCGCAGCGGCGTCGGTGTGGCATGGCGAGGGGCGCGGCGCGCGGCTTACGGCGGAGCAGAGCCGTGGCGCGGGCGGCGCGGCGCGTCCGTGCGCACGGCGTGGCCGTGAGCGGCGCTCCGGCGAGCGGGTTCCAGCGCGACTCGGCGTGGTGGGCGCGCGGGGCGCGTGGGGCAGGGGCAGTGGGCATGGCCGAGGGCAGCAGAGCAGGGAGCGGTGGGCATGGCAGCCAGCAGAGAGGAGGAGAGGAGAGAGCTCGGGCGAGGAGAGGAGAACCGAGCTCGAGGGGCGAGCATTCCGGTGGCCATGGCCGGCTTTTATAGGCGCGGCGGGGGGCGCTCGGGTGGCCGCGATATTTTCCGGCAAGCCGGCAAGTTCCAGCGCGACGTGGCGTGGCCAGCTCGGCGGTGCTGTGGCTTCGTCGTCGGTCACAGCGAACGTCGGCGCGTGGCGACGACGGAGGAGGACGGGATGCTTCCCGTGTTCCAGCTCGGCAGTGGCGTCATGATGCGACACGACGGCGCGAGCACTGGCGAGCACGACTCGAGCACAGGGGATGTCGGCGCATGGCGACGCGGAACGAAGGCGGTTCGCCGGAGATTTTTCCCGGCATGGTCAGCGAGGTGACTGTGCCATGGTCGGCAGGAGCAGCGGCATCGCGTGCAGCTCGTGCGTGAAACAGAGGAAATATCTGGAGGAAGGGGATGGGATGGATGGTGGAGCTGACACGTGGGGGCCACTCGTCATAGAGAAGGGAGAGAAGAGATGGCTGCTGGGCTGGGCTGTTTTGCTGTGCCGAGTTGGGAGAGAGTGAGCCCGTGGCTCATTCCTTTTATTTCCATTTTCCAATTGTTGACTAGTATATTGTATACACGTATACACTTATGTATTTATACACATGTATATACGTGCAACCATACCCATGTATAAATATATATATGCTCAGCTATTATGAATTAATTATTTGCATATATTTCTATTCACATATAGCTAGGCATATACACGTTCCTGGGATGGCTTTTCTAAATTCCCCGAAATATAAACTAAGCACTTTGGGATGATTTGAGTGGGAAATTTGGGAAGTGGTTGGAGGCATGGTGTTGGATAAATCAAGGGAAGAGGATCGATGGGAAATATTTGGGGTGGTGGTGGATTGGTACATCGAGGAGAGGGTCAAGGTGAAAATATTCGGTGGGTGATGATCAAGGGTTATATATTTGATGGCGATAACAAGGAATAATTATTTGATGCCATAATAAATTCTAGCTCAAGCAAACATCAAGCAAACAAGCATATCAAGCAAGGCCTAATTTTCTATATGATGAATTTTGATGCAGGGTTTTCGAAAACGGGTTTTTGGTTTAGCGGAAAATAAAAGTCAGGTTTTAGTTGATAATTATAAAAGTTCAAATTTTTAGTGAATTTTAAAATGATGCAAAAACACGGGTGTTACACTTTGATCCGCTCGGTCGGGACATCGATGAGATCGTAGATCGTGATGACGGTGGGAGGAGGTAAGAAGCACGAACAGTTGTGGATTGCTGACGGCTGCATTGATAGCTCCCAACTAAGTCTCTCACAGATCCGATCACAGAGCACGAGCGGTAGCCTACCTATACACCCACGTCCTAGCGCTGCACGTCGCGGCGTCTCGAGGAACTCGGGTTATTTCTTTATCAAACAGATTTATTTACGCACCTTAATTAGGTTTGCATCACCTCTCCTGGATTGAAATACTGTAGGCCCAGCTAGAAGAGTCAGAGCGACAGCGGCAGGCGACGGTGGCTGCGTTTCGAGCCCAACAGGAAGCCAAGCGAAGCAGCTAGCGGAGCTTATGAACTACCTCTAGACTCCCCTGCCAGCTACACTGCTAGCGGCGTTTGCTCCGCCTTAACCTACTCCTGTGAGTATGAAATTGTCGTCAATTCTTCTTTGCTTGTGGATTCGGTTCACGTCTAACACATGCAACCTATTCTCCATTGTGCAGCCGCTTCGATGGGATCGAACCACGCGTCGCCTCCCCGCCCATGATGATCAAGGGTCTCCTTCGCCCGACTCCTTCGCCTGGCGTGCAACAACAGCCCCCTCCCCCTCTTTCATGAGCTTGTCGTGGACTTGTGGTACTTTATTTCATACTTTTGATAAGATGATGTGGAACTTGTTGAGTTGTGGAACTTGAAGTTGTGACACTTGATGACTATGAGTTGTGGAACTAAACTTGATGACTTGTGATGAATATTGGATCTACATGTGATATATATGTGATGAATGAGTTGTATCGGTGCATGGATGTCAAATATATATGATATGTGATCTATATGTTACATTTGTAAAGGTGGAATGGAAAAATAGAAATAAAAAACAAAAACTTGGTCCCTTCACCGAGTGGGGCTCTCAGTAAATGCCTTTCGGGCGCTCGGTAAATCTGGGGAGAGAGGGGTCTGCGATCCCCATATTCCCGTGTATATCGAGGGGAGCACTCGGTGAAAACAGCGCTCGGTGAAACTATGGTCGATTCACCGAGCGCGGTCATGGCCCTCGGTGAAACGACCATAGCTCTACCGAGCGCTGCATGAGCTGGCTCTCGGTAGAGATGGTGCCCCAGTTTTTTTAAAAAAATTAAAATCTACCGAGCGCCCTTCTGACAAGGCACTCGGTAGATATTGTTTTAAAGTTTTTTAAAATTAAACTTCACCGAGAGCTATATTAAGATGGCCCTCGGTGAAGTACCTACCTTTGGCGAGTGGAAGGAGGGGCTCTCGCTGAAGTTGACGTCGACAGTGGCAAACGCCGTCACCATCGGGCCAGTTGTAGCAAGATGGGGCTGAGCCCTCAGTATAGTTTGATAGAGGGTGCACCGAGAGGCCCTTTTTGAGCACTCGGTAAAACCCTTTCCCGTGTAAATTTTCACCGAGGGGCTTGTACCGAGAGCACCCCTCGGTAGATCCTCTACCGAGCGCTATTAGCTCTTTATTGAGCGTTTGTGGCGCTCGGTAGAGGACCGGCCTCCAGTAGTGAATAAGTTAATTTATCAGTACGGGAGATGTAGCATTTTGTTTTGATGGAGGTATGATTGAAGAGTACCGTCCAATAATGTTACATTTTTATAATTTTAATACTTAATTGACATTGTCGGCACTAATTTATATTTGACATTATTTGAAGACATGTGATGATCGCAATTTGAAATGTTCTCTACAACACGCTGGTCATCTCAATAATTTGACTATACATTCAATAATATGACGGAAGTGTTTAGTCATCTTTGTCGAACCCAGTTAGATTAGGGCGGAACCGACACGAGATCGGCAGCAGGGAGGAGGAGGGAGGCGGCGGCGATGGTGGCGGGGGGCGGCGTGGCAGCGCCGGGGCGGTGGTGGCGCGGCGCGCCAGGTGGCCCGAGGGCGGCGCTTGGGCGGCGGCAGCGGGGAGGGAGGGGGGCGGCGCGGGGAGAGGAGGAGCAGGAGATTGGGATAAATTTCTTTATTTGCTTGTTTCCCCGAAAGATTACAGCACCTTTACTTTTATAGCCCGGCTAGTGGGACTTGTATCTAAAACAATCTCTCTAAAGGTTTCCTTATAGATTGGAATACCTTTTACAAGCATATCCTATTTATTTATTTCCTAATAAGGGTCTCCCTTATAGATGAGATATCCCCTTGCACACCAAAAACACCTAAAGATAATCCTAGATATTTTCCTCCTTTATTCCCGAATTAATTGCCGAAGAATCCAGCGGAAGGGAGGGGCGGTGGCGGGGGTGGCGCAAGGAAGCCCAGGAGGGGCGGGCTGGCTCCGCGGGCCTGTCGAGCCTGTCCTCCCGGGCCCTATTATTTCCTGGGTCATGACACATGCATTTCTCATCTCAATCAATTGACATTCTCCTCAAGATACAACTTTGGCAAGCGTATTTTACATCACAGTTAAAGTTCACAACCAGCACTGCATTCACCATCAAAACAGCTGGTAGCGCTTACAATTCAGATAAGGCCGCCCTTGGCTCAAACCACATAGAACCAAATGTATGTGTGTATAAATAATGCATATGAGAATCTTATTACAGTAATTCTCAATTCTGGGTCCCTTCAAAAAAAAAATTCTCAATTCTGGGGGAAGTTGCATTGTGCTGTTGGACACTTCGCAGTATTATTTGTCATCTGTCGGGTTATCTGAGACAGTATCGTTAAACCAAGCTGAATAAAAGCCTAGGTTCGATGAAGGTTCTCCTCTCAAAGGTGTTGTGACAGCTTCGGCCTGGAAATAATCTGAAAGTTTCTTTCTACTAGTGCGCTTAGTGCTAGTAGGTGCACGTAAGCTGCCACTCCCACAGCCTAGCATGTGAAGAACATCCCGCATGGAGGGCCGATCATCTCGATTCCGCTCAATACATAGCAATCCAATCTGAGTGCATCTTGCTATCTCATCTTTGTGATGTTCTTCCTTGAGTAGGAGTGGATCTATAAGCTCAGTTGATCTTCCTTCTGTCCACAATTCCCGAGCCTGCAAAAACAAAAAAAAATAAAAGACTTCCAATGCTCATGATACTGATGGTTTAAACATCATTGTGTTCACACATGATGCCTAGATGTATTGTGCTATACGTCTGACTTTGACAGATCTACCTGTGAGAAGTTCAACACTGAAGGTGATATGGTTTATTTTAAATGAATAGAAATCGATGCACTATTTTGCAAAAAAGGATTATTTAATTTACTTACGAACTCATGCATGTAGATGCTATGTCCTTCTTGAGGAAATGAGACACGCTTTTTTTCCAGCAATGATCTCAATGAGCACAATACCAAAGCTATAAATGTCGCTCTTGATTGAGTACACGCGCTCGGTCAAGTATTCTGGAGCCAAATAACCTCTGGGAAAATTAAAATTAGATCAAAACCCAACACTATGGGATTACACTGTGTTGCGAGGGAAAATAAGCTCTAGCTGTGCCTCGGAGTATGTCTGTGTGTTCTAGCTATAAATGTCCTTTATGCCTCCTATTCAGGAAAAATAAGTGTTGCGAGGTCTTACACTGTGCCTCGGAGTATGTCTGTGTGTTCTTCATCTGCACCGGGAACAATAGCTCTAGCTGTGCCAAAATCAGTTATTTTAGGATTCATACCTGAATCCAGGAGGATGTTGCTTGATTTTATATCTCTGTTGAACAATTGGAGTTCCACAGTGTTCGTGTATATAAGTCAAACCCTGAGCGATGCCTTTGATTATACGGAAACGTGTTGGCCAGTCAAGAACCAACTCCTTTCTCATGCCTGCACAATACAAAGAAATTATAAATCCTGCATTATCAAGGGGGTACAAATTCGACACTATATATAGACAGTTGCTTGGCCAAAATGAATTAGTGATAGAGGTATATATGAAAATTAACATGCCATAAATATATTTATCCAGGCTTCCATTGGGCATGTACTCGTAGACCAACAGCATCTCTTGTTCTTCATCGCAATATCCAATCAGCTCTACTACATTTCTGTGGTTGATATTCATAAGAAGCTCAATTTCAGTTCTGAACTCCTGCGATAGTTTTTCTGGGTCACTGCGTGAACCAGAAAGTGAACATCTTTTGACCGCAATCTCAACTCCATTTAGTTTACCCTGAGAGGAATAATAGTTAACTAAGTTTAACATGAAGTGAACATCTATTGCAATCTTATCGTGGAGTCAGAGTTATGTATCCATGAAAGAATGAATCTAGATCTGGTTACCTTGTAAACGATGCCGAAGCCAGCACGTCCTATTTTATTTCGTGGTGAGAAGTTATTCGTAGCAGCCAGTAACTGGCTTAAATGGAACAACGAATATCCTGGGAAGCAAATTTTGAGTTTTTTGAATCTACTGGTTAGTGCCAGGAGTTGTCATCAGGATATATAAAGAATGAAGAAGGAAAATAATGAGTTTATAATCTACCCCTCTGTCTGTAAAAGAATCCAATTATGAAAAGCATGCCAGTCAAACAAACTCTTATGTGACCGTATTTATAGTGAAAAATATTAGTATTTAAATCTCTAAATAAATTTATTACGAAAACATATTCGATAAGAAGATAACTAATGTAATGATACTTATTTTGTTTCACGGTATTAATACTTTTCCAAATGATTTTAGTTAAATTTTACATTGTTTGACTACTGGGGATGCGAGAATTGCATTCTTTGTGGACGGAGCGAGTATCCCATAATTCTATGTGTGCAACTGTTGTGAGGATCTTCTACTACAGTGTCTTATATTAAATATATGTCGTGCATAATTAGACTTCACTCTATTTAGAACGGGGTTACATGATTTAATGCTGAGCCTGCAGTATGTACCTGATCTTCTCTCGTGGTGACTCAATCTTGGAACGGAAACAGCATTATGTGTTTCCCTGCAGGGCCAGCAGTATCGCCACCACATGCCAACAACTGCCGGATCATGTAAATGCGTTAACCTAAGGATTGTGGAACAATTCAAGTGCTGCTAACAATAACAAGAAGAGTGAGAACAGAAGAACACAGAGATGATGATGCAGTTCGAACCAAACCTTTGATGTTGAAGGATGGAGCATATGTCTCCCTGTCGCAGGAAAGCAGCTGGTGTTCATCCAGGCCGGTTAGGTCGCCATGGCTGATGGACGGATCTAGGCGGAGGTAATCCCTCATTTCCTCCTGCACCCTACGGAATTGCTTGGCCCGGCGCATGCCACCCAACGCGATGGAGAAGCAGCGATCAGTAGCGCTTTCTGGATACTGGCAGGATACGACGAGCTTGTGCGCCTGCTCGAGAGTGTTTTCCAGCCCCGCCAGTGCTATCTCCACAAATGGATCCTGCATCTTGCCCACGCTGCGCAGCTTCATGAGGAGATAGCTGACCATTCGCACCTGCTGCGCAAGCTGCTGGCAGCTAGACTTGTCCCGTCGAACCGTCGACGCTGCTTGAAGGATCATCTGCACGAGCCCACCAGCGTCCAGCACAGTTGCTAGCTGTGCCTGCACCGGCGGCGGAGTCATGGCCTCCTGCCCAGCTCTGATAACTACCTCCGCCATGCCTTATGCCAGCGTAACTAGCAACTTGAAATCTCGAATAGCACAAAGTCACAGGATCAATCGACCTCTGAACATACAGAAGAACTCTTTCTTAAGAAAAAAAAGAAGATGAAAAATAATGAGAAAAATCTTCGAGGAACCAGAAGGAGAATGGGGTAACAAGATGAAATTAAGAGGGGTAGCATAGCATCACCTCGAAAGTCTTCAACGACTAGTTCCAGTCATGCAGTAAACAAATGGAAATGCTTGAATGATTGTCAGTTCTGGATGCAGCTAACAACTAACATGCTCAGGAATAAACAGATATTGACTTCAGACATTATCTTTAAGCATAGGCAGTTGGACCTAACGAGGAGTTGAGAACTAACACGTCCAGGAATGTGCCAAACCTGCAAGAAATTAAGGACTATTTTATGGTACTTTGTTCGTCACCATGTATAGGTCGTAGTTGTACTTATAATTTACATGTACGTCAACTATGTATAGCCAATCACGGGATCAGCATTGTTGTGTCGTCTGTTGCAATTTTTTGAACCGATCAGTTACAATAAGTTAATTTATCAGTACCGAAGATGTAGCATTTTGTTTTGATGGAGGTATGATTGAAGAGTACCGCCCAATAATGTTACATTTTTTATGTAATTTTAATACTTAATTGACATTGTCGGCACTAATTTATATTTGACATTATTTGCAGACCTGTGATGCTCGCAATTTCAAATGTTCTCTACAACACGCTGGTCATCTCAATAATTTGACTAATTAAAATACATTCAATAATATGACGGAAGTGTTTAGTCATGCATTTCTCATCTCAATCAATTGACATTCTCCTCAAGATACAACTTTGGCAAGCGTATTTTACATCACAGTTAAAGTTCACAAAAAAATCATATTTTGTTTAAATTTGGGTTCTTTTGTATGTTACTACTGCTACAAAGAACATTTGTAGATACGGACCAAAAATAGCTTTAAGGGACTCCGACATTGATTGTGTGTTATAGCGTAGCGTCCTTGTGTTTTGTGAACTGTCCTGCGTCAAGGATCACCAGTTACGCCCCATTTTTGCACAAGGACTTTTTACACAACAATTCTTGTCACATGCTCGATACATATTCATGTTTATGTTTACATAGAAATGGACAAGGTCAGTGAGACGGTTTCACGTTCCTTGAGGAACAAACACCTCTTACAAGAGGTTGTGCATTAATATTTCCTTTCTTCTCACTGACATTGTAATTGAAGATTTTGTATTTGCTCGGTAATTTTGAAGTTGTTGGTGGCGTGAAAATAGAAGATAGGTTACTTAGTACAAAACATTGCATGCATCATGATGCCATCACATTATCATCAAAATTTGATGTCCATGATATCACTCTAAAACGACACAACAAGGCTGATCCGGTGATTGGCTATACATAGTTGACATACATGTAAATTATATGCACATTTAAACGGTATAGGAATCTTTGACATAGTTGACGTACATGTAAATTAGTTGTATCCGCATTTAAAAGGCATAGGAATCTTTCACTATCTAAGTGACCTGTATTCCTCCAACATGTCATTTGTCAGTATTCTCAAGTTTCTTCTTGTTTTTTTTTTTTTTTGGGAACTAAGAGTATACCCTTCTTCTATGACCACCTCCAATAGTTCGAGATCCAAGAATTCACCTCTGGAGCTTCGATGTCTACGGAACGTCGCCTGCAAACCGCTAAAACCATATAAGACCATTTAATCTTGGAATAAATCCAGAAAAATGTGAGTACTCTTGCCAAATAGTGGACTTGAACCTGGGTGAGCAGGTTCCACCACAAGGAACGTCACTGACTGAGCGGGCTCAGTTCTCAGTTTTTCTAGTTTCTTATGAGAAGACTTTCTTTTGTTATTTTGTCTTAAAAAGAGAATGCGAACGCACACATTCCTTTGTCTATAATTTGCACTGCTTGTTATTTTTATCGATATATAAACAACTTAATGTTTCTATCTACATATAAACACCAGAGATAGGGTCAGACTGGCTTCCACGATAACAGAAGACCAGCAATCGGTCACTTTGTAATACAGGGCTACAAGGAAGCTAGACGTCAGGAGAAGAAAGGAGGTCGGAGGTCACCAAAATATCAGGTCAGTAGCTAGTTTTCTTAAGCACGCTTTGGTTCTTATGAGAAGATATGTCATAATATAGTCCGGTGTACGTGTACACAGTCATCTTGTAGATATCACATATTGTGCTTGCACGGCAACGATGACAGATGCCATGGGCAGCCTGAATCAGATTGCAGCTGCTGCGCTAGCAATCAAGAAAGCAGCGGAGACGGTTCGCCAGAACAAGGCAGAGTGCCTTGCGATCGAGAAGCTCGTCGGCAGGGTCAGCGCCCCTCGTGCGGAAGCTCAAGGAGACAGACACGATGAATGAGCCAGAGATGGGCGGCCCGCTGGAGGATCTTGCAGAGGCCCTCAACGGTTCGCTCGAACTCGTTAAGAGCTGCCAGAAGAGGAGCTTCATGTGCCTTTTCTGCTCTGCTAGTGACCTGGCCAGTCAGCTGCGTCAGGCCCGGGAGGACATATCGGCCAAAATGATGCTTGGCGTCCTCGCCACCAGTATCCAATTCACCGTATTTTTCACAAGGATTCAGAGGATTGGTTCAACTTCTATGCACATGCATGCGCACAGGTGAATATTGTTGATTACTTATATCAGTCGTCACTTTATTTAGTACCACACTTAAATTTTTGTGAAACGATATAAGTATATTAGCTAGAATATACTTGTTAGTCCAGTAAAACCATATTGCTCGTGAATCATGAATAATGGTAGATTCAGTACATGGTGGCATGGTTGAGCTATGACTTTCTAAACACGAGAGGCATGACGAGCCGTTGTCTTGGCCCAAACACCGCTCATGGCATCCAGTCCGCCAAGATCGTGTTCTACAACAGCTTGAGCATGACTCTCGGAATATCTTTACTTGTTTTTCTTTGTCAACTCCTACTAATAAAAATATCTTTTTTATGTATCATTTCTATAATCTTTTTGATGGTTTTAATAACTCATTAAAGAATTATAGAACTATGTACTTGCATTAGCATGATAGACGTATACTTAATATTATTTTTGTGCCTTTTTTCCTTGAATATGCAAAAGATTTGCAATCATTACACTAAGAAGAAGCGCCAAAGGAGGTCGACCTAAAAGAGCCATAGCTAGACCATCCTTCTAAAAGAACTCACATTTCAATATTACATAAGTGGAAAATAACCAATACCGATGCAGTGGTGCAACATAGGTGGTAGGCTTGCATTTTCGCAGCTGCCTGGATGAACCCTTTCCACCATGGGGGGAAAAGAGCATCTAGTGCTTCGACCTTGGATGTAGTCAGGTTGCCATTGAAGATCCTGTCATTGGCCTACGGTTTCGATGCGGATGGCGCCAATGGACCATTGGTGTAGCCCATACGCTACATTATTAGGGCCTTACCTCGCTTGGAAACAAACACATGAAAAAGGGGCTAAGCCGCCAACCGCTTGCTCACGAATAAGTGGAGAGTCAATTTTCGTGAGTGCTTGCCTAGTGAAGCTCTCTTTATGGGCCACGCGGTAGACCAAAGTGGTGGTTTGCGGCAACCCATGTGGTGTGACCTAAGCCTAATCGTGCTCAGGTGGCAGGGAGCGAAGTCTGTTGCCATCAGAGCAGGGATACCAAGGCAGTCACTAGTTGTCGTCCAATAGAACACGACTGAAGCTGCAATCTCCTCCACCGTTGGGTCCATTGAGACCTCATGTGAGGTTTGCATGGTGTCCGAGAAGTGTGTGAGAAACAAGTCATGCTCGGCAAGGTCCCACACCTCACTAGTGGGCTCATAGTGATCTCTGCGGAAACAACATTGTAGATGGCACAAGTGTTCTATGCCTTGGCCTCACCCGACACCTATGACAATGGTAACATTGGCAACGGTATCGACTCCTTCTCCACGGCACCTAGTGGTGCTAGGCATAGCCTCGCCCGCGGGCGAGGAATCTCCGTACGCCCAAGCCTAGTGGTGCTATAGATAGTGTTAGGGCAGCCTATAGGATGCCAATCTATGTGAAGTGGAGAGGCAGCTGAGGCATTTATCATGTAGTTCTAGTGGGAAAGGTGGCACAGGACGCGGTGATGGATCCTAATCGAAGCCAACAGATCGGCCCTCGTGAAGGTACAATGCGACAGTCATCCGCGTTTTGAGCGGATAAACAGCACCGGACACTGGAAGCCAGTTGCGGACCTGGCCTATGATGACCGGCCATTAATGCTTCCCACAATCGTGGGCTCCCCTGCTTGGTATATGGTTCCCCTCCCGGCCATAGATGTGATCCCATGGATGTGTCGCAGACACGACCACGAGGGCGCTTGCGCCGCTTGCCAACACCGCCGGCCCCGAGTGGATTGCCGTGCGCCTTGTGACAATGAACGATCGTTGACACGCTTGTTCAGCTGATAGCAAGCTTAGCTATAGCTGGCCTCAATGAAACATGTCAAGGTAGAAGGCTGGGACTATTGGGGTTAGTCCTACATCGATAAATGATGGTGGAGGAGGACAACATATAAGGTGGATCATTACTCACCTATTAGGCTAGTGTTTTGGGTTGAGTTAGGCCCATGACCTTGTTATTTGTGCTTCGTGGGCCTGAGGGGGAGCGACACTGGTATGTGCGCCGGGCTAGCTCCAAGGAACCTAGGGAACCTGCCAGAGGAGATGGGCTCGGTTCCAGTAGTGGCATCGGAGCCAAGTTCAATAAGAACCTGCAACAAATCTGGGTAGGGTCACACACATACAAGGGATCCCGTTCCCAGAGAGCCCTGTCATCGACAAATGCATTGGCCACACATAAGTGTGAGTTAAAAAGAGTTTGGTACGATGTGTGACTATGGGGGAGATTGTTGGGGTTAGTCCCAAATTGGTAATTGATAGTGGGCGAGCACAACATATAAGCTGGTGCGGTCCTCACCTATTAGGCTAGTCTTTTGGGTTGAGTTAGGCTCATGACCATGATATTTTGTGGCTCCATGGAACTAAGGGGAAGCGACATCAGTATGTGGGCCGGGCCACCTCCAAGGAACCTAGGGCACCGACCAGAGAATCTGGGCTCAGTTCCAACAAGTGGTATCAGGGCCAGGTTCAATGAGAACCCATAAAAAATCTCGGTAGGGTCACACACAGATGAGGGAGCCTGTTACGGAGGAGCCCCCTCATTGATGAACGTCTTGGCCACACAAAAGTGTGAGTTGAAGAGTTGGGTCTGATGTGTGACTATGACAGAGATTGTTGGGGTTACTCCCACATCTGTAATCATTGAACCCACAACAAATCTTGGTAGGGTCAGATAGACGAAGGAGCCCATTACGGGGCAGCCCAATTATTGACAAAGGCCTTGGCCACTCAAAAGTGTGAGTTGATGAGTTGGGTCTGATGTGTGACTACGGGGCGATTGTTGGGGTTAGTCCCACACAAGTAATTGATGGTGGGGAGCACAACCTATGAGGTGGGGCGGTCCTCACCTATTAGGCTAATCTTTTTGGGTTGAGTTAGGCCTATGACCTCGATATGTGTGCTCCGTGGGCTTGAGGGTGAGCGACAACAGTACGTGGGCCGGGCCAGCTTCAAGAAACCTAGGGGCACCGGCCAGACAAGCTGGGCCTGATTCCAATAGGGAGGCGTTCTACCCCGTGCTGCATCCGAGGCATCGAGGGTCTATCTTTCTCTTCCCATCAATGATCCTTGGAATGCTACCTTCAAGGACGGTGAGGTTGTGGCGGGGTGACCGACCCGGCCCTATGGCGTCGGGTTGAGATCACCATGCTCACGAGCTCCCCATGATGGATTGTACCCCGGAGCCACCATGGCTGGGCTGAAGGTGTTGGCTCTACAACTGGTAGAGGCAGCACCAGTGGAGCAGCAGTGCGATCACTGGCCATATCAGCACCTGACAAGGGATCATGGCCGCATTTGGGTGGGAGCAGCGCCAGTGTCCACGCCTGCACTTATATGTGACTCACGCAGCTGGAGGAGCCCAGAGTTAGAGGAAGTCATCTCCGCGAGGCCAACTGGTTGCAGTGGCAGAGAGGAGGCGGTGCAAGCTCCCGGTGCTAATTTGTGGCTATGGGGAGCAGTGGAGTCTGGGCTAGAGTGGATCTGGGAGGGGGCAGCGAGGAGAGGGAGGGGACGGGGCGTGGATGCGCCAGAGAGGTGAGGTGGTTAGCCATGGGCCGCCTAACCCAAAGAGAAACTTTAGTGGAAGCCCCTAATTAAGTCCCTCCTCTATTTTTAAGAAGTTTGACAAAAAAATGAACTCCAATGTAGATCTGAAATAGGTTCCTATCTTTCATGTCCTCCTAAATTTTACTCTCGGGCCCCTGAAAATAGGAGGCCATATTCATAGAGTCGAGGATAAGATTCCTCTCGCTTGGGCACCTTCGCGTTTGGGCGGGTAGCACGTGGTGACGCGGCTCTCGGCGGGAGGTCTCCACGGCAGCGGCGCTCCCCCTCCCATCATCATTCCCCCTACTCTTGTCTCGATCACGCTCCAGTACGAGCCCCAGGGTGCAGGTGCCCCGAGCGGCGGGCAGCGGCAAGGCGTGGCGTCCCCGGCGCTCATCGTGGAGTCCGAGGTGGCACTGCGGAAGTCCTGTGCCACGGAGGTGCTTCGAGTGAGGAGGCTGCCATTGGTGGTGACGGCAAACTTGGTGTTGTCGAGAGGAATTCCCGGCAGGGGCGCACTTGTTGATGTTGTGACAGCACAGGCTAGAGCAGGTGCGGGTGGGGCATCAAACAGGCATGATGGCCTCGTTTGGGCCTCTTTTTCGCTGATAGTCAAGTCCCACCGGAGATAGGGTCTTGAACTGCTTCTTCCACTAGAGTCGGGGAGTCAATTTGGGCCCCTATTTTTGCAAGCCGGCATGCAAATGGAATTTTGAGGCCCGAATTTGTAGGTCCTGACTAGAGAAGCACTATCTATGGGGCTCTTTCCCTGTTCCCCTAGTCGATCTCCTCTCCTCCTGTCCATTTCTGCCGGGCCAAATGTGTCATGCTGGCTATTATGCCAAGATCCTAGGCACGCCGTGGTCCTGTGCAGACACAACCCATGTGCATGATTACCATTTGTCCATTATACTATGTAATTAGTCCTTGTGAAACTCATTGGCTTCCAGGTAAAACAATTATCCAAGTAATAACCTAATCAGATGTCCAGTGCAAATCTATATCTATATGACTACTGAATATTCGGAGAAGCAATTTGGGATTATAATATTATCTGAATACATATGTACATTTCAGCTTTCTATGATGCAATCCCAAACGTATGCCTAGATTTTTATGGTCCCATTTCTTTAGCATATTTGCTACATACTCCATCCAGTCACACAAAAACGTGCGCGCATTTTTTGTGTTATACAAGATGGTTTATATGTAGTGAAACTTCCAAAAGTTTCATGTGTCACTGTAATTTCAATAATTCAGGTTTGTAAACATCAAATCATATATTTATATATTTATATTGTTACTACCACCGGTTTTGTTCAAAAAACAATTGGGTACCATAAAATTCTAGCGGGGACAATATTGCCATAGAAACTTTGATATTTTTAAACGAAATAGAAACTTTGATATTGCTCACCGAATATGGGTACCGTAAACTTCTAGTGAAATCAAATAATGAATATTGTTTCATAGTTACTTTCTAGCGGGAACTGTATGCATCGATGATGTTTATTGTGTTTGTGCTAACATTGAAAAGAATTTTCTTTCTCTGATTTGCAGTGCTAGATATGAAGTGCCTGGACGTCAAGCACCCTCAGCCGTGTTACCCACTGGTGAGGACACAAACTCTCTGTACAGATGGCTATATGGCCACCTATAAACTCAATTTATTGATGCAGACTAAATCAAACTAGTTCAAAACATTAAGGTGAAACCAAGATCGTTTCTTAGAATTTGTAAACCGGTCAGCCCTCACGGTCCTGCGTCCAAAAGTTTTTTTTTATTTTTCAATAGCTGAGAGCCGCGACCTTTGGCTTAGCCCAGCTAACCGCTCCAAGGACGATAATTTCCTTTTTGTACTCACTTTGTTCGATATTTGAGACTCCAAACAAATCTATATCTCTTATAAAGTTAAACCTGTTGTATGATATACATCTTCATGCAAGGTGTCCACATTATTCCACTAAGTACATGTCATCCTTTATTGATTTAAAAAATATTCATGTCTTTATGTCGTGTGAAATACTTTAAATGTTTAATCTACTAGCATATAAGTCATTTACATACGCTATTTGTTTCATCACTTTTCAGAATACTCTATAACATACTCTATAACATACTTTTCATAATACTCTATAACATACTCTATAACATACTTTTCATTTACATACTCTATAACATAATCAAATATTATATTGGTTTTTCGTCTATTGGCTTACTGAATTTTTATCGGATCTAATAAAAAAAATATGCAATGTATACAGAATACCAATATAAATGCTATGTATATAATAGATTTAGTTTTTAGAAAATCCCATGGCGACGCACAAGGTATACTTCTAGTTGAAATCTTTCAACAACATTGTATTAGATCTCATTGAGTATTACAACTTTGATTTTGGTCCTTTATCCATTGGACTTCGTTTGACAATATTAAATTTGGAAATGTGAGAAGTTCAAAATGAATTTTAAGAGAAAAAAAGTATCTCTTCGAGGTAGGCAACTTTGGTTTTGATAATTTCTCCACCTATGGTCATTTGACCAATTCAAGAAATTGAATTTTAAAGTGTGAGAATTTCAAACATAATTTATGGGCCCTAGATGATTTCAAATGAAAGTCAAAGATGGAAAGAGAGAGAATGGCTCTCTAAGATTATATGCACAAGATATAGAAAAGTTATTCGATAATTAGAAAACTACTTTTACTCAAATGACTCTCCAAATGATTTGTAAAGAGTATATTTTAGAAGGGGCATTGACATTTCTACCCTCATTTTCAGTTGCAATGGTGATTTTACCCTCGTTTTTTTTTAAACTTTGCATTTTTACCCCTCACTTTTTCAAAATGAAGGGAGAGTCTACCTCCGTTACGCTATGTACACATAACGGTGTTAAAAAGAACAACTTTGCCCATCCGTTTTTACCCCTGTTCTGTTATGTCCAAGTACACATAACGGGAAAATGGGAAGGGAGACGAGATTAGTTCCGTCGCTGGGGTCGCCTTTGCCATAGGGAGAGCCTCCACCGGCCGGCGGGTGCGCTGCTGCAGAAACCCTAGCGCTGGGGCACGCCGCTGCCTCCCATCGCTACGCTAGGATGTGAGATGGGAAGGGAGAGGGCGAGCTAAAGGGTGGCGCGCCGGGATGACCGCGGCGCGCCATGTGCTCGCGACGGAAATTACCGCGACCGCGGCGTCCTCTAAGCGAAGGGGTAAGGTGAATTCACGGGGGTATTTTTGTCTTTTGGCCCACCCCTCTTTTTCATTTTTTCGCCATTTAATAGCAGTAGAGCTGACGTTGTTAAAAAGAACAGTAGATGGAGCGTTCGTTCAGAAAAAAAAAAAACGAAGGAAAATCGCAAAGTTAAAAAAAAAGGGGGCAAAATCGCCTTTGGGGTTTAAAACATGGGTAGAATCACCAATCTCCTATTTTAGAAAGGCTCTTAGAGGCCATTCAAGCTGCCTCTAGGTTCTAGAGGCAGCGCAACCCAACCATCTCTAAAAATCTATTCTAGACACGGCTAATTTCAGAAACCATTTTTAGATGTAGTTTTAAATAGAGCCGTCACTTTAAAATGGAGGCGTTTATGAAAACCAATTCTGTAGTAGCATTCGTAATTTGTCTCTCTATCTTTTCCCTTACTTTTTCGTACATTCACTGCATTACTAGTTAGGCAAGATGCGTCATGTCATCATCAACCTTAGGTGCACCTTCACTGGTTGCTTAACATCAGAAGTTGTGGTACTCTTAAAGTTTTCCATTTAAGCTGAATGTTGGCGTTTATGTTTTGTTTCGTAACAGGTCTATCAAGATTCGAATGGTTTGAGTTGAATGTTGCTACAAATAACTTTTCAGATGCCAACATCATTGGAGAAGGTTCTTCCGCTATTGTCTACAAGGTACTCCAGATTGCCTAGTTTATCACAATACAATCGCCGACATTCACACATGCATATACACCAACACTATGAAAGGACGTACACTCTCTACCCCTATGAGTGGCTTCAAAGACTGGATCGTCAAAATCTTAATATTGGCGAAATCACTATATCACTACCGGAATCAGTAGCTTTGCCGAAAGCCCCAAAAATACCGGCAAAGGCTTTGCAGACTGTAGTACTCAGCAAACGTCACATGGCAAAAAAAAAATTCTCGACGAAGAGCTCTTTTGCCGCGTGTTTTTTGTCGAGCACTTGACAAAGAGTTTGTCGTGTGTTAAACTGACACTTGGCAAATAATTTTCAGAAGAAATAAAAAACTGACACCATGTCCGCCACCGTCACCACGTCCGAAGCCCCCACTAACCACCACAACCACCATGTCACCCGCCATCATGTCCCTGCAGCAGCCTGGTCCGCATGCATGCTGCGCGCCACCCGTGGCCCTGTCCACCGTTGGCCCTCGACCCGATGCATCGTGCCATCAGTGGTGGAGGAGTCCGCGTGTCGTGGTTGGCATTCCGCAGGTCGTGCCACTCAGCTGCCCGGGGTCGCCATGTCCGCGCTGGCATCTCATGATATTCAGACTTCGTTTAGTTTTATAAAAAATTAAAAGTCATTCGAACACGTTCATGGTTGTGTATCCTGAACAAGATGTCACTTTTATACTCATCTTTTCTATTATTTGAATCACTTGCAGTTCTGATTTGACTTGATTCAAAAAATTGCTTGAAGTGCACTTAATTAATGAAATATAGCAAACGAATACAAAATTTACCAAATTTTAACATGCAGTACCACATGTTGTATGTGGAGAGTAGAAAAACTCTGAAGGTTGGGAAATGAAAAAAAATATTTCTTTCCCCCTGAGTGCCGAAAAAACACTTTCGACGAAAAGTGCAAGTTTGGCGAGAGGCAAAAACAAACACTTGGCAAAGAGATTGTTTGTCAAAAAAAAAAAAAACTCAGCAAATAACTTGTTTGCCGAGTGCTCCAAGGATTGCACTCGACACATGCATCGCGTGTAGATTCCTTACCAAAACAGCTATAGATCACATGTGATAAAGTCCTAGGCACACTCTTTTGAATTCACCCGCACGGGACCTTTAATCCTAGGTGGAAGGCCCTTAGTCGAAGTTGGTAACACCAACAGTTGGTATTACCAACTACGACTAAAGGTTGCATGACTTTTATGTCTGGGTTGATAACACCAACCGTGGCTAAAGGATGACTTTTAATCCCGGTTGATATTATGAACTGGGACTAAAGGGTCTTCGGTGCCCATGCCGGCAATAATGCCTCCTTTTTGTCCTGAATTTTTACACAACCGAGACTAAATGTGTGTACCGAAAGTCATTTCTCTACTATAGTGTTGTTTAAAAGGTGAATCATAGAGGGTCGTTGGTTTCCATGCACCCTGTCTTACATACTCTTAAGTCAGCAGCAGCGACCTTTTCTAGGGCTCACTGGTTTGCCTAACCACCCCACCCCCCCCCCCCCCACCCCCACCCCCCACAACACTTTTTCTATATTTGTCTGGACGGCATAAAAGTATTAATTAAGCTAAGAATGTTTCAAATAAAGGAAGCTCTTAGTGAAAACAAGGTCATACATGAATTTCATACATACATCTCTTAGACCTTTCGACTGCATAACGAAAATCCAAACAGGGTAATAAATTAAAGTTGTGGCAGATGCTAATGACTATCTATATACACTCGGAATACGATTTTGTGTGCAACCTAAATTGAGGCATTAAACAATCACCAAAATATTTATGCTCCAAGTTCACTCACAGTGCAGACTCTATGATAGAGTCTACGACCATTAATTACGCTGCCATGTAGGCGATTTGCTGATGTGGCAGAACATTTATTGAGAAGAGAGGAGAAAAATTGAGGAAAAGATGTCTAAAGTAGAAACAATGTCTATGCATGGATCGAGATGGAAGAAACGAGTGTAGACTGCATTGCGAGCGCATCGTTGGTTTCTTCTCGGCATCTACAGATCCCGTGCGCCAAACACACCGCGGCCACCTCGCCTCGGCTCACCCTCTGCCGGTGCAGACCAACTGCGGCCGCCATCATCACTGTGGTCGGAGCTCACGCAGCTGCCCTCAGATCCACGTGGATCTCCACTCAGCATATGCCTGGAGAACAGAAAACGCTCTTGGAGCCTCACGCGGCTGTCATGGATGAGAGCGCCGCCGTGGACATTGTGTGGCCGCAGTCGGGAGCTCGCCGCCATAGCCCGCGCGACCTTCCGCAGAGGTCGTGAGGATCGCTATGGACCTGGTGCGGGATGCCGCGGATCTCCCCGCCAGACCTCGCTCGCCAACTTGCTGTGGATTTCACGCCTAGCTTGCCAAGGACCTACCTCACGCGCACAGCTAGGAGCTCGCAGCCTCCGCCACACGAGCCGACGGCCACTTGCGCTGACCCACCGTTGTCGGCACGTGCCTCCGTGGAGTAGGACAGACCGCAACCCGGCACGTACGCCCCGCCCTCGATGCGCACGACTCGGACGCGTCCACCGCGCGCCATCTACGCCGCCGCGCACCTGATGGACGCGGGCTCCACGCTTATGTTCATCGATCAACGATTTCTATACATACGCTCGTGGAGTAAAGGATCCAGAGAGGAATGGTTAACGATTGGGTTGATTTTTTATTCGACCCAGTGGCAGAATAGTAGCACCGTGGACTATGGTTTCTTTGACACTGAGTCCTAAGCTATAGAAACCACGGCTGATTTCTATACTAGGAGTGCCCTAGGCCCCGAACATTAGCAAAAATATCGGATAGATCCAGTCGTCCATCGAAGTCCCCATAAGGACATGACCACAAGTCATGCTCAACTCACATTTTTCCTAAAAGGACAAAATTAAACAAACGAATACAATCCAAGAACAAATTCAGATCGTACCAGCAATAAGAAAAGTTGAGAAAATCAACGAACTGGACTATCTTGTGACTGTTAATCACATTGAAACCCTAGAAGAAAATTGCACTTGCCAGGGACCCTTTTTTGGAATGCATGAATTTCATCGGAATCAGTCCATTTTCAAACAGGGAAGTCCTCTAGAATCCAACGAAGGTCGAAATGCCTACAACCTTGACGCTTCTATCCCACAGGATGATTGCGTTGAGCCTTTTTTTTTTTAGAGGTCGTTGCGCTGGACTTTGACTCTACAGATAGTACCTCTGGCTTGTAACTCTAAACGAATGCATTATTTATTCTCCAGATTTGAACTCGCACTGCTGGATGGTCTCTGGTGACCATGCACCATGCACATGCAGTTTAGCCAATCAATGCCGAAACCTTTTGCGTTGGTTCTTAAACTCTTGTGTTCGTTTTACACTGTTAATGGTGAATTGTTCCTAGCTAGTCATTTTGTATATATAAAATGAACGGATCACATACCCTCGTCCTCAATTTGTACTCTCCAGGGTTTACTACGTGACGGACTCGAAGTTGCCATCAAGAAGCTTCCAGTTTCATCTGACCATTCAGCAGAGCGCATACATGATGAGCTCAGTATTGTTTCAAAGCTCGAGCACAGAAATATAGTTAGACTTGTGGGATATGGCCATGTAGAAAGAGACACAAACAGGCGATTCGGAGCTGAAGAATCACTTTGTTTCATGGTCCAAGAATACATGCCAAATGGAAGCTTGGAGAAAATTATCAATGGCATGTGCTCCACAGAAACAATTATCAGTACAATCTTCATGCATATTTTGCACCTATTTTATTTGAATATAACTAATAATTGCTTTTTTGTAATACTGTATGTCGCAGGGTCACAGCTTCACTGGACCTCCCGCTTCCGGATAATTCAAGGGATGGTCTATGGCCTACATTACCTACATGAGCAGCACATTATTCATCTTGACTTGAAACCGAGCAATATCCTCTTGGATGATTATATGAGCCCTAAGATTAGTGACTTTGGAATAGCTCGAATGTTTGAACAAAGTGATCATGAATTTGCGACACAAACCGTTGTGGCTGGCACCATGTAAGACATCATTCTGCCACAGTAATTATAATGTATATTAACTTGAGTTCATGGCATAAGCATGTTAGGTTTGTTCCTTAACCCTAAGAAAATTGTTTTTAACTACTCAGGGGATACATGGCTCCAGAATATATTATGGATGGCAGATTGACGACGATGGTTGACATATATAGTTTCGGCATGATCCTCCTTGGGACCATTAGTGGTATGTGCAGACACAAACCGCAGCTCAAAGATTTGGTTGCATGGGTAAGAATGCCTAACTTGTAGTAGCGACATTTGCAAGCAATGTATATGTATATGTATATGTATATGTATATGTATATGTATATGTATATGTATATGTATATGTATATGTATATGTATATGTATATGTATATGTATATGTATATGTATATGTATATGTATATGTATATGTGTGTCATACAACATCTATCTGTCACTATTTGGTTTTCAGGCTTGGGGTGCGCGGCAAGCTGGGCTTAGAATGAAGGAGTTATTTGATCCGTCACTGTATGGCGACTCTCAGCTGGAAGAGATAGAAAAATGCATGGGGATAGGGCTCTTGTGCACTCAGTATGATATGAAAGACCGGCCCACCATGCTGGACGTTCTTGGGATGCTAGATGGCAGTAAAATGTTGTGGACCCCGATCAAACCAGCATACCTCCAAAAAAGGGTCAGGTCAGGCAGATTGTAGTGTGCAGTTAAATTACGCGTGTGTACAATAATTGTACGTGAGCAACTCCGATCAATACGTACAGTATATTTGGAAGGCAGACGAGGTCGTGAATTCTGTTGTATGCCTGTGTATATAGAGATCATACTGAGAACATTATATTGCTGGTTTTGTAATCCTGTAACTGCACAGTTATATGGCTTTTGTCAATTGTAATTTTTTCTCCTTTTTTGTACTCCGTCGATTTTCATGGACCATGTTATCTTATCGGTGGCGGTGCTATCTAGCCTATTCGAGGTGTGGGTGGGAGGCTGGCAGCGGTCGAATAATCCATTCTAAGATCGCAAGCAAACTTATGGAAATGTGATTTCGACTAGCTGTCTGGCATGCTCTCCTCTATCTGGTTGCCATGTACCAAACTGACGTCAAAGAGGATTGTTCAGGATATGTGTAACATCAGTTACATCACACCTGACGCTCAGGTCGACGCTGGCTAACGCTGGTGGCTGGGTGTGTTACTTTGGTATCAAAGCTGCTTTATCCTCGTCCCACTTCTCTAGTCGCATTTTGAACCTCGGATCGTAATCCCTGGTGGCAAGTCGATGTCTCGTATTGGCCACTGCCAAAGCTTATGTTTTCCCATAGGTCCATTCTGTCGTTCGACCTGGCTCAAAATTGGTTATGGGGCAGCGTCGTTCCAATGGTGCTGCGGCATGACAAGATCCAGCTTCATGAGGCGCGTGTGCGTTTCTCTGTTCTCGCGGGGGTACACGGCTGGGGCACATCAGGATCTGATGGCGCGGCGAGAATGAGCGTCGTTAGTTTATGTGACAAGCTTGTTCATCGACTGGGGGACTACTTCAAGTAGCTAGGGTTAGCCACGGTGGGTTACTCCAATCTTGCTCTTTTTCTTCTCTATAGTACACTTGAACAAACAACAAGGGTTGTGGGGCACCTATTCCCATTTAAATTTTCAAAGTTGTCTTGTTCAATTGTGATGCAGTAGCATTTGGTGGGGAAGGGTTCGTTGATTTTGGTTGCCGGGCCTTGTTCCCATGTAAAATTCCTCGATCATCCCTCACTTCTAGGTGTTTGGGATTTTGACGGGCATGGAATACAGGAGGATTCATCCAAACCTACTACATGCTCACAACTGGTCTGTGGGTTTTCCTTCATCGGTCACAACCACTTGGGCTTGCTGCTGGAGGCGCGGGAGGAGCTCGCAGGTGGCGGGCCGGTGGTGGCGGGGCCGAGAAGAGATGCAGCAGGACAGGGTGGCCTGAGGACGGAGAAGACGATGTCCGTGGAAGGCCACGTCGGAAAAGAAAAAGAGGTTTGGGAAACGATGAACGAGAAAGGGTTCACTAAAAGAACAGCAAACGGCGTAGTCAACATCGAGTAGAAGCTTCTGATGGTGGCCGAATTCGCTGGGGAGCGAAGGTTTGGCTGGAAAAGCTCGCCGGACGTTTGCTAGAACCATAGCTGAGACGAACTTTGGGGTCCGATCTGCGAGGCTAGAAGTGGCAGCTCGGGATGGCATTTATATGCATCTTATTTATTCGAATATAACTAGTAAGTGCTTCTTCGTAATACTGTATTTCGTAGGGTCACAACTTAATTGGTCCTCGTACTTCCTGATAATTCAGGGGATCCTTGGCCAGGGCCTACATTACCCACATGAGCAGCGCATTATTCATTTGGACTTGAAACCAAGCAACATCCTCTTGGGTCAATCTATGAGTCCTAAGATTAGTGACTTTGGAATAACTAAAATGTTTGAACATAGTGATCGGGAATTTGCGGCACAAAAACGTTGTGGCAGCACTATTGGAAATGGCAGGATGCTGCCTGAAAGATAATAGAATTGGGTGGAATGGATTGATTTACGAGGATTACAATATGTATGTACATATAGGTGTGCCGGATCACTGCTAGCCATAGAATCTAACATGCCTAGTCTACATGATCAACTAGGGAATAGGATGCATGTAGAATAGGTCATATACTCTAACATTCCTCCGCAGTCATAACGGGAGCACCGTAAACTGTGAGACTGGAGAAGAAGTTAAACTGACTCCCCCCCAACAGTCACAAGTTGGCACGGTGCAGACGTTGCGATTGGAGAGAAAACCTACGAGACTCATGCAAATGATAGCCCTTGGTGCCAATGTCGACGTAGCCGAGCGTAAGTGCGTACAAGCCGTGGTCGATGAAGCCGTGCTGAAGATGCCGCGGTCAACGTAGTTGTGGTCGGGTTGCCTTGTCGATGGAGTTGCAGGCGCACAAGGGGCGCCATGGTGGTGACGGAGACGCGTCGAGGCAGTCGTCGTGGGAGGAGGCGATGCCGAAGTTGACGATGTTAGGGTCGTCGTGGACGTAGAAGAAAGGCGACGACGCATCGAGGCAGACGGGGCGGGAATGGGAGGGTCGATGCCAAAGTCGATGCAGTCAAGCCGCCTGTGCGCCGTGGCGGAGCTGGATTTGCCAGATCCAGAAATGCCTCGGGGACGAAGGCACGCTTCGGTGTTGCCAATACCGAGCGTACAAGGGAGAGGGCCCCAACCATGTGGTTGTGCTGGACGAAGAAGAAGCAGTGCGGTAGCGACGCATCGGCGAGTGTGACTCAGCGATGATGCGAGGGCCAGCGAGCGATGCTCAGTGACGACGAGGTAGGCGGCAGCTCGATGACGAAGACCCAATCAGCAAGACAAAGACCTTGTGCGGATGGAGGCGGACGCGTCAGCGAGCACAGCCCAGCGATGACGCGAGACGCAGCACAACCGTCGATGCACAGGGGACGACGGTGTAGATGCAACGGCGAAGTGGACACACGGGCGGCGGTGCTGCGGCCCGAAGAGGCGACACAGCAGCAGCCCTGGTGCTCGGAGAAGATGCGCGTAGTACTCGACGATGGTGTCGATGAAGTCGATGCCGATGACGGAGTAGATCGCGCGGGGTCGACGGGCGGCGGGCGACTCAACCCCGATCGGGTGGCGCAAGCCGCACAAAGGGGCGCACAGGCACGTGTCGAAGGCCGACGCAGATCGACGTGGTGGAGATGGGCAGATCCACCCAACAGCAGCGACACGCTAGAGACCTTGCTGCCACCATGGCAGCGCAGGGTCAAGGCGTGTGGCTGGCCTGGCCGCCACCACGACGGCTCAGACAGGGCGAAATCCATCGGCGACGAAGATCAGGCGGCAGCGAGCACTGGATTGCGTGCAGGAAACGAGCAGAGGCTATTCGGTGGAACCACTGCATGTGTAAGCGGTAAAATAGGTGTTTATTTTGGGTGTGGTTGCATGCACGGGGAAGGACATGCAGCGGTTGCATGGAGACACGAGGGAGGATCGTGGCTCACGATGACTAGGCAAGCGATGCTAAAAGCGGCCGAGTGCTGCATGCACGGACCGGATGCGGAGACGGCGGCGGCACAGACCCCGCAGCGTGAAGACCGGAAGCCCATGCGACGCCGCGAGGCGGACGACGCGGCTTCCCGCGCGCCCCCGGCAGCAGCCAGGCGGCCCGACGCGGGCGCCGCGCCTCGGTCAGGAGTCCTCGCAACGGCGTCTTGTGGCCCGACACGACCTCGTAGCGCAGCCAGGCGGACGTGGCGCACCACCGCAGCGGCGGCCAGGAGGACTCGGCCTCGCGGAGCCCCCGACGCGGGCGGACGAACAACGCCACGCGGCCTCGCGACGCCCGACACGGAGACTGCAGCTCCGCCCGCCGAGCCCGATGACCTTCGGTCTTCACGGCCCAAGGCACGCGCGACGCTGGCGGGAGCGAAGTCGGTGACGGCCTTCGATGGATCGCTCGACAGGGTCGACGCGACGCGCGGGCCGATCGGATCGGCTTGACGGGTCGACGACGCGCGCGCCGATGTGGTCGGAGCTCGGCGGGCGGGATCGCGGGCGACGAGGATCACGCGACGCGCGACGCGGGGGGAGCGAAGTCGGTGACGGGCTTCGCGCCGACGAGGATCAAGGCCGCGGGGATCGGGATCACGCCGCGAGGCGAAGTCGGATCGCGGGCGGGTAGGATCACAGCGCACGGATCCTGCGCTGAGGCGGCGCCTCCCGACGGCGGCGGCCCCACGGCGACGGATCCCGAGCGGAGGAGGTGGCCTAACGAAGGGGTGTTCCGATCTGCTGCATGACGACGGCGATGGCAGCCGGATCAACAGGATCGGGCGCGCTAAACGGGGCGCTGCCCCCGGGCGGAGATCGGCTCTCCCCGGGGCACGCGGTGCGAAAAGCGGCAGCGGCTAGGGTTAGGATCTAAACCTAGGCGAATGATACCATGAAAGATAATAGAATTGGGTGGAATGGATTGATTTACGAGGATTACAATATGCATGTACATATAGGTGTGCCGGATCACTGCTAGCCATAGAATCTAACATGCCTAGTCTACAGGATCAACTAGGGAATAGGATGCATGTAGAATAGGTCATATACTCTAACACTGCCGAGTGCCAGGGGCATTGCCGAGTATCAAATTTGCAGAAAACACACGGGAAATAATACTTTGCCGAGTGTCAGGCCACCGTGGCACTCGGCAAACATGGCAAACATGGCACTCGGCGAAACCTTCTCTTTGCCAAGTGTCAGGCCGTCGGCAAAAGATAGCACTCGGTAAAGTGACCCGAAATAGCATTTTTTTAATTTTTTTTACATTCCACCTTGACAAACAGAAAATATCACATAATAATCACATCCATCACATATATATCACATCAGTCATATATATAACCAAAAGCACATATATCACAAATTCAAATACATCACAGCTTTGCCAACTGCAGCGACCATGGCACTCGGAAAAGGATCTAGCTTTGGCAAGGGCCCTGACCATGGCAGCCCTAACGTGGACGTTCGGTAAAGAACTTCCCAAAAAACAAAAAGAAAAGTTCTTTTGCCGAGAGCGACAATCGGCAAGGAAATTTCAAAAGAAAAGTTCTTTTGCCGAGTGTCTCTCTCCGCAAAGGAATTTTAGATAAAACAACCTAAAGAATTCTTTGTCGAGAGTGACAATCGGCAAAGAAATTGAAAAAAAATGAAAAATTCTTTGCCGAGCGCGACACTCGGCGAAGTGGATGTTACCAGCGTCTGGCCGGGGACGCCGTCTCACTACTACAATTTACAAGTTTCCCTAGCGTTAATATTCCTAGGGAAGCCTTCAAAACGGTAGGGGAAACCATTTCCCTAGGGTATTTGGTAGGGAAAGGCCCTAGGGAAGAATTCGACGGGCTTCTTTCCCTAGGGGTTTCATCCCCTAGGGAAACTTCCTCAGCTGTCGAGAACAGTTTCCCTAGGACTCTTTCCTAGGAATCAGAACACTAGGGAAACATTATATTATATATAGAGCAGATTCGTATTCAAATTCAAATGTACAAATATTTTAAATACAAATTCACATTCACATGGACCATAATTAATACTCATTTCATCCAATCCATAACTACAAATCCATACATTTGGATTTATAATATTATCACAAATCCACAAATCCATACATTAGGGTTATAATATTACCACAAATCCATAACACAAATCCATAAATCCAAAAAGAAGCACGGACAAGCTGATTAACTACAACTAATGGTTTCAAAAGAACGGAAATTGGTCTTCCTGTGCCTCCACCACTTGCATCACTTGCAGTTCCATTCACTCCACTTGTAATCTCGTTCGCTCCAGGACTTATCCCACTTGGATGGCTACGAAATGAGCCAAAGGTACCAGCCTATGAGATTAAACAAGTCTAAATTAGAAAAATATTGAATTGTGCAAAGAATTTAAACAGATTAGTGTGCAAAGCGACTGTCAACTATGATGAGGACATCCTCCACTATTACTCGTTGGCAAAGACGCAACACTAAATGGGGGCCCAGTTGTAGTCGGGCGGCGACCGTGTGAGCCTCTGAATAATCTCACCTTGCTTAACTTGGGAGGAGGAAGCCACCTTAAAAGGGAGAGCCACCCTTCCCCTATCGGACTAGTCTTTTAGGGTGATTGGGCCTTTCCCCGAGTGGGTGTGCATAAGAACTGTTGGGGTCCAGGCAGCCTAAATTTGTTGGGCCTCGGCCAACCCCACCTGGGCCAGATGTATCATTTGGTATCAAAGCTAGGCCCTTGTTAAGGGGGTGGGAATGATGAGGACATCCTCCGCTATACCCGTTGGCAAAAGACGCAACACTAAATGGGCCAAGTGGCCCAATTGTAGTCGGGCGGCGACCGTGTGAGCTTGAATAATCCCACCTTGCTTAACTTGGGAGGAGAAAGCCACCTTAAAAGGGAGAGCCACCCTTCCCCTATCGGACTAGTCTTTTGGGGTGATTGGGCCTTTCCCCCAGTGGGTGTGCATAAGAACTGTTAGGGTCCGGGCAGCCTAAATTTGTTGGGCCTCGCCAACCCCACCTGGGCCGGATGTATCAAACTATCCATAAACCTTGAACTTAGATCGATGTAAGAGATAACAGACCAACGAGATCACATAAATAAAAAGGTATCATAGGAAAGAGTGGCCTATTTGTTCAGTTTTAAAACCAAGAACGAATATGACAGTTAGTGCTAACAGGAGCTTACAGCACTTCAGAAGCATAGGACTATGGCTAGGAAGTTTCCCTATGGCAAACAGGAGCTTACAGCACTTCAAAAGCATAGGACTTCACAATACCTTTTCTTTGCAGGACAATTTTAAAGAAAAGGTGCTGGCACAAATATACTGACATCTATTCCTTGAAAAACAATATTAATATCAGTATTCTTAAAACCCAACATCATATATCCTAAAAATCCTATCAATTTCAAAACTCATTATAACTAATTTAACTACAGCAGAGAAGAAGCAAGAAAAAAAATCATTTCTCACCTTCAAGCTAAGAGAGCTTTCAGAACCCAACAAATTTAACTGTCCATGGAAAGAAAGGTAAAACCAATATTATAGTCCAGATAGAGATGGCAAGTACTACAACATAATTATAGAAAAATGTGATATAAAACAACAAAATAATATAAGGGATAAACGAAGTACCTGATCTCAGCATTATTATCTCCTCAGAATTTGAATGTGACACATCTGACCTCCATAAACCTTTGTAAGCTTTTAAAATGTCCTCTTCTTTGACATTGTCTCCTAGCAGCCATGTACACTATAAGCTAACAGTCTGGTACTACAATTAGCACAGTGTACATAAGAGAGAAGAAACAAGAAAAAAATCATTTGTCACCTTCAAGCTTTGTTTGCACAATGACACAAATGCAGATACGATCCTTTTCTATTCCTCTTCAGACATAACTACAATAGTTCAGCTTGTACTCTGACAACAGAAAGAATTGCTTGTACTCCGACAAGAAAGAACACTCCCTACCTTACTTGATACAGCTAATGACATGTAACATACCTATCCAGTCAAGTGTAATGTAAAGAAATACATGATGAATACATGATGAATTAACATTTTCACAGCTATTCTTGAAATACATGATGAATTAACATTTTCACAGCTATTCTTGAAAACATGCTTGAACTGAATAAATAGCAACAGGGCTAGTCTATCTTAACATCTAAAATACATGATGAATTAACATTTTCACAGCTATTCTTGAAAAAGAGGACTGCTAGACAACCAAACACATGTACCATAGAACTGCAACTCTGAAAGCGCATGTGGCACACATCTCTGCTAATAACAGCACACATCACAGCTAAACCACGTATCTATTGTCATTGGCATATCATCGAACATGTTCTGGGCATGGAGGCTACCAAATTTACCTACACGGAGAGCTGGTGCAAGTGGATCATGGAAAGCATGGAGCAGTGTGAGAAGAGCTGGTGCCCACGCCCATGCGGCTACGCACCCGCGGGCCGGCACCTTCACGCGGCCACCCTATGGCCTTGTGCTGCGGCCGAAGGACCGCCCCGCGCCCGCAGCCATCGCGTTGTGGATCTAGCCGAGGAGAAGAAGAAGGGTGGCCGACTCGCCATGGATCCGGGCTGGAGGAGAAGAAGGGTAGCCATCCTATTGTCGATCCTGGTCGGAGGGAGCGTAAGGGTGGCCACCCCGTTGCCGACAAGGAGGATCCACCACCGCTCCAATGCCGAGGGGAGGGCGTCGCCGGCCCCCGCTCGACGCTGAGGGAGAGCGTCGCCGGTTTGCTGCGCCGACGCCGAGGGGAGGCGAGTCGCGACCGCGTGGGGTATGGGAGGGAGCGCCGCTGGCTCACCGCGCCGAGGCAGAGAGGAGGGAGCGTCGCCGCGTGAGCGACGGGAGGGAAGCGGCGGACTCAGTCTGGGGTTGTTTTCTTTTGTTTTCTTTTTTTTTTAAGAGCGTGGAGAGATTTTTGGGCGCCAGCTGGAGGTCGAGAGGAAATTTTGGACGCCTTGAGTTTAGGGTGCCAGTGAGAAATTTGGTAGGAGAAATTGTGGGGGAGAAATTTTCCTAGGGAAACTGACATGCAGCAGCGTAAGGGGGGGGCTGCACCTGTTCTTTCGACTCTTCCCGACCAAATCGCTGGTTTCGTAGGGAAAGAAAACTTTCCCTAGGGTTTTGCTTACCTTTCCTAGGAAAGCTATGTTTCCCTTAGGTGCTCATAAAACCCTAGGGAAAGGAAAAACCCTAGGGAAACTCATGAATTCCAGTAGTGTCTTTTCTTTGCTTTGAGTGCCCGACAAATGGTGCTCGGCACAGAGCCCTTTACCTATAAAAAATTTGTTGAGTGCCCTTTGCCGAGTAAGACACTTGGCAAAGCCTTTGCCTAGTGCAAAACAGGCTTAGACACTCCAGTAGTGCAGGCACAATGTAAGACATCACTCTTCCAAAATGTACATTATTAACTTCAGTTCTTGGAATGCATAAGCAACTAAGGTTTCCTTCTTTCTCTCTTTGACTTGTTTTTAAATATTCAGGGGATATATGGCTCCTGAATATATTACGGATGGCAGATTAACCACAATGGTTGACAAATATAGTTTTGGAATCATCGTTCTTGAGGTCATTAGTGGTATGTGCCATCATAAACCACCGCTCAAAGATTTGGTTGCATGGGTAAGTATACCTAACTTGTAGTGGCATTTACAAGCATATTATGTATATATATATTTCTGTGTCACACAACATCCAACTGTCACTGTTTCCTTCTCAGGCTTGGGGGGCGCAGGATGCTGGACCTAGAATGCAGGAGTTATTTGATCCGTCATTGTATGGCGACGACCAGCTGAAGGAGATAGAAAAATGCATGGGGATAGGGCTCTTGTGCACTCAGTATGGTAGGAAAGATCGGCCTACCATGCTGGACGTTCTTGCGATGCTGGATGGCAATAAAATGTTGTGGACCCCAAGGAAACCACCGTACGTCAGGTCAGGCAACAATAATATTATGTCGGCCCCAAAGAAACCAGCGTACCTCCGAAAAAGGGGCAGGTCACGCAGATTGTAGTGTGCAGCTACGGGTGTGTACAAGTGAGCAACTCCGAACAATACGCAAAGTATATATTAGGAACGAGTGAGGAACTCAGACGAGATCATGAATTCTGCTGTATGCTTCTGTATAACAACATTATATTACCTGCTTTGTAGTCCTGTAACTGCACAATTATATGGCTTTTGTCAATTGTGATTTTCTCTTCTTTTTTTGTAATGTTTCGATTTTCATCGATCATGTTATCTTATTGGTGGTGGTGATCTTCCCAAACCGAAGCATATTCAACGTCCTCCAGATTCTAAGCAGATACATGACCAGATACGTCTCAATGCCGGACTTTATTGCTACGGTGCATGACAGCGGCTCCATTCTAAGATCTCGAGCAAACTAGTAAAGGGGATTTTCTCTAGCTGTCTGATATGCTCCCCTCTTTCTGGTCGTGACCAAATTGATGTCATAGAGGATTGTAGAGGATATGTGTCACATGACACCTAACACATATCAGTCAAGAAGATGGCGCGGGGAGAGAAAAGTGTCTTCTCTACTTGCTTAGCGTATTTGTCAAATTACATTTCCTATTTGTGTACTGTCACGTGTGCCCAGATGGCCACAGAATGTAATGGCACACAAGTGCCAAATCTGCTTGGACACCGGCATTCAGACATTCCAATTCACAAACGTTCAGGCAAAGGCTGTCCTCACCAGCGTTCTTCCCTGATTCTCTATCCTTTCTTGCTCGAGCGCTCATGTTGGCGGCTATCTCCGGCAGCTAGGGGTGTTACAGTGGTCTCAAAGTTGTTTATCCCAGTACCACTTCTCCGGTCGGTGTTTTGATCCTCGGATCCTAATCCCCTCCGGTAGGTGTTTTGATCCTCGGATCCTAATCCCCTGTAGCAGGTTGATCTTGCCTCTTGACCATTGGCAAAGTTCATGAGATCCCACAGGCGCGGTCCATGATGCGGTTGCTCTTGGTTCAACACTGGGTTGGGGGCAGCATCGTTCCAATGGTGACGCGACTTACAAGATCTAGCTTCAAGATACGCGGGTGTGTTTGTCTGTTCTAATGGGGTGCACGACGGCGACGCATTAGGATCGATGGCACGGACACAACCAGCTTCATCAGCTTATGCGAACACATGTTGATAAGTGCCCATGATGTTCAGTTTCGATGATGAGCAATTGTCAACACTCCCACATTTTTATTCTATTTTCCTTTTCTTGGTTACCCGACTATGATGTTCAGTTTCGATGATGAGCAATTGTCAACACTCCCACATTTTTATTCTATTTTCCTTTTTCTTGGTTACCCGAACCCGGCACATGAGATGTGTCGTGCGGCGTGGTTCTTGGCTTGTGCTATGCAGGCGTCGAGCTCGGAGACAATGGTCGACGGTGAGGTGAAGGCCAAGGAGGATGTGCCGCACCGATGAACCGGGAGCGTTGAAGGACCAACGTGAGGCTTGGACTGAGGGACCGGATTGCCGGGTGGCTAGCCGTGGTGGCTGACACTTGGGACATCGACAAGCGAAGGACACATGGAGTGACCATGTTGACTGTGTCAAGACGACGGACGTGGTAGTCGAAAGCAGGCGGCTCTAGAAGGCTTGGTAGATGGACGATCGAGGACGGCGGTGACATGTGTTGAAGTGTGTGGGACGCGTACAGGGTACCCTACTCATGGCCCGGTTTGGTGGTTTGGCCCTCAAAACCATCACCGGCAGGTTTCACGGGGTTGGGCCTCAGAGGTCACAATGTTGGAAGGATGACATGTGACGGTATCGGGGAGTTCGTGTCGAAGCGAAGCTACTGGTGAGGAAGGCGCGGTTGCCGTCGGATCAATGAAGAAAACCTTTGCACGTGTTTGGGCTGAGTACTTCATGTGATGACGCTTTTGTCTTTTGACGATGCCAATATATACGTGAAGGAGATGGTTGGGCAGCTATCTTTGGAGGGTCACCCATATGTGTTGCTTTGAGTGGAGGCTAGGGTTAAAGAGAGCTGTGAATCTTGTTCTTGAGCATTTTTGTCATCCTACCTTGATTTGAATTAATCCAAGAATCAATTTCGTACTTATCTTGTTCCCCTCTCCAAATCAGAGTTTTTCCATTTTTGCGATTTGGTTCGTTATTTTTGTTCCGATTGATGCTTTGCCGATTGATGAACTAGACCACCCAGTGAAATCCTTCAACTCCACTCGTGCATCAAGATCTTGGCCGGATTTCTTTTTGGAAAAAGTTTGTGTTCTTGGCCTTGATCTGATTTTTGCGGAGTTTACGCTTACCAACTCCGTTGTGGTGGCCTGTTCAAAGTTTGGGGACGAATCCTTTTGATTTGGTCAAGTTTGGTTCGATTACTGTGAGCGCCTCGTTTCTTTGTTCTTGCTGTGAGGCTTCTGTTCGGGCGGTTCAGGGGGGATCAACGACCATCGGTGCAGTGAGCTTCTTGCTCGATGTGTGGTGGTGCTAGCGGGTGAGCCCAGCAGCACGTGAGTGCTCCAGTGTCGAGGGCACCAGGCCACTCGTCAGTTCTCTGTGTTTCTTGTTGAGCAGCTGTGTTCGTCAGTTCTGCAGCCAGGGAACCAGGCATTCCAGCCCCTGCCCCAGCGCCGTGCGCTCCCTTTGCTTGTTGATGCAGCTCTGCTCTCTTTCTCTCGCTGCTGCTCAGGTCTGTCCGCAAGCTGTTCTGCTTGCCTCACCGTGAGCTCGTGCATCCAGCACTGAATCGCGCAGCACCATGCTCTCCTGACCGCTGCATAGAGCTAGCTTGACTGCTTGCCTAGGCCTTGAGAATGGCACCAAGCTCTTCTTATTGTGTGTCTGTCCTTAGGCTTGAATGGCAGACTAGCAATCGAGGATGACCGCTTGCAGAGAAGGCAGAGTGCGGCGCTTGAAAAGGAATCAGAGGAGGATGCTTTGCTGGACCTCCTAGCTGATGATGAGCTACCGATTGAGGATCTTCTATGTGAGCTTGGCAAGGCCACCACTGGGCCGATCTCTAAAAATTGTACCGTGCCGTGCTAGCCCACAGGCTTGAGTAGTGGCCCAGGCATGGCCTACACCTCCTGGCCATGCCAGTCTGGGCCCGCAGCATCTCAGGCCGTGCCGTGCTAGGGCCGAACCAAATTTGTGTGCCTCTGGCAGGGCCACCGTGCCTCGGGCTACATGGCCAAATAGGCAAATATACATTTGGGAGCGTGACAAAGCTCACCAGGCGGTGGATGGACGAGGTAGCTGCCAGGTTGCGGCAGTGTGGGTGGCCATACTTGCTGGTCGTCCGCTGGCAAGGGATGCAGGACATTGATGAAGATGAGAGCAGCCGCTATGGCTCGCCGGACTTGGAGAACACCTAACAGAGCCATCAGCAGGGATGAGTGCTGAACTGTTGTGACTGCGACCAGTTCGAGGTCCTGTCACACGCGACAGTGTGGTGCTTCGTCTCGCACTGCAGGTGGAACTCCACAAAGGAGGCCGTGGCGTCCTGAGTGCTGAATCTGCTGATCGTCGGTGTGCCAAACTCGTTTGACCAGCCGACTAATGTGTACTTGGGCGAGCAAGAGGAGAGCGAAACAGCGATGGTGTGGTAACAGAGACAGAGCTGGCAAGGTGCTTTGAGCTAGTCATGGCTGATGGTGCAATAGCAGCGGCGATAAGGGAGAGGATAAAAGGATTGAAAGAAGCAGCAGCGAGTACAGCTTGGAGAGAAACATCCGTGACTTTGTCAAAACAATTCCAAGCTCCTGAGTCGTCTTGACACATTTTGCATCAGACGAAGTGTCATGTCGAAATCAGTATAATGAAAACCGCAACGTACAGGTACGGTCCTTTGGTGGCGACGACTTCTTTTGGTTGTCGTGCGATGCCGCAACCGTACTTTTGGGCGTTGAACGCCGTCGCCGGCCATTCAGGGTCATCCGCCCTTTCCCTGCGACGATCAAAGTTCTGTTCTCCCGTGAGGTGAGGTGAGGCAGAATTGCTTAACGGTCCGGGCTGGTCTACTCGGTCAACAGGCTTGAAGTGGCCCAATCTAGTAATTCACTGTACATTTCTATTTATTCTATATTTTCCAACAAGAAAATATAAGCGAAAATCCCGTTAAATGAACAACATATATACCATTCCATGTAGTGTGTTTGCATCGTCATTTGAGCAGCAGATAGCATCATAGCAGAGACAGCAACCTCCCTTCAAGCCGGCGACTGAGGGCTGGTGTGCCGTTGCACACGGCAACTGACCAACAAGCTCCCTCATCATTTCAGTACTATTTGACAATGTAGACTTCACTTTAGTTCACGAGTCGGCAAAATAAGCTGTTTAAATCAAAATTATTTGGTGATAGACACTGAGTGACAAAGAATTAGGCATAATGGCACGACAGCACTAGTTTTCCTTCTTCATGAGACATCAGTACTGCCTGTATGGCCGTTGTCGACATCGTCTGAGCAACAGCTCAAGTATGAGGAGGTTTCATCATCGCTGTCGTCTTCAGTATTCAGCCCTGCACTATATGTATAGTAGGCATCTGATGATGACTCACCCGCTCCGCCCAACGTAGTCGTCATAGGCAACATCATGCTCTCTACACTATAGTAGGCATCTGATGACGACTCACCTGATCCACCTAACGTAGGCATAGGCAAGATCATGCTCTCGCATTTTAGCATCATGAGAACATCGGACATTGTTGGCCTTTCTGCTCGATTTTGTTGAACACACAGTAGTGCTATTTGAAGGCATCGTAATATCTTGCTTATTTGAGGATCGTCACGCAGTGATCCATCTATCAGTTCCATAGCTCTTCCAGACGACCATAATTCACAAGCCTGCATAAATTCGTGCTCAACACAGATAAAAGAAAAACCTAGCAGAATACAACTGTAGCAATGAAATTGGGCAAAATTATGTTGGAGGCAAAGATGTATTTTGGGACTGGTTTCCATTACTTTGGCACACCCCAACATGGGCTGGCTGCTTAGTACATATAGATAGGTTCCTTACAAGGGAAGCAAGCTAAGCATATTCTAGGTGCTAAAGTAAGATGCTAAAGTAAAGGATAAGTGCTGACACAGCAGCTACCAACTACTCTAAATAATATCCTAGATAGATATGTATGAACAGAAATTGAGGATTCTTTTTTTGTGTACGAATTTGTTTACCAGTATTATTGATTAAGCATACCAAACATTTGAAAAATGTACTTACATGCCAAGCCAAGTGTCTCATTGATACATCCTCTAAGGCTGATCCCAAGTTGCCATCTATAGCATGACGCGCACAAATTATCTCGAGACATGTAACACCGAAGCCATACACATCACTTTTGGCTGAGATAATCATTGTCCTATAATATTCCGGATCAAGGTAACCCCTGCAATAGAGTTTGACAAAAAAATGATTCAGCAGGCCATGTATGAACAAAGAGCCTAATGTTAAGATGAATCGGTATAAGATGTACTCTTACATAGTCCCTTTAACATAATCACACTCTTTCTCATCTTCATCTGAACTTAATATTTCAGAGCTGCCAAAATCAGTAATCTTAGGAGTCATATCACAATCCAACAAAATATTGGCCGATTTCACATCCCCATGAACTAAACGTAGGGAATGCTGGTGTAGATAAACAGCACCATGGGCAATGCCTTCAATTATATGAAAGCGTAAAGGCCATTCCATGGACACACCTGCTTTCAACTCTGCAATAATGATCGGCAACAGTTAAGAGGGGTGATCATCAAGAATGAACTGGAAATAGTTCGGGTAAAGTATACCATGAATTATATTGTGCAAACTTCCTCCATGCGCATATTCATAGACTAAATCCTATTGTCACATTCAGTGCAACATCCCAGAAGTTTGATAACATTTGCATGTTGAAGTTTTGGGGTAATTTGAACCTCCTTTGCAAATTCTTGGTCAACAGATCCATCAAAAACCCTAAGGGTTTTTATCGCAACATCAGCCCCATTTTGCAATACACCCTGAAAATGAGGAAATACAAGTCTAGATACTATCAATCCTTACCAACGCTCTTCATAGCTTACAAGGTGTTTGATCCCAAAAAAAAATGATATTTGGTTCTACAGCATTGTGACCTCCATAAAATACCACTGAAAGATTTTGGCCCCATAAAATACCTCTGAAAGGTGCCACCGTGAACTGAAACGATCACTCAGTCAGATTTTAGCAACTCAGCAGTTAACTAAGACCATAATACCCTCAAACCTACAGAACATCTAAAAGACATCACTTCAGCATACCGTGGATCAAGCCACAGTAGCTGGCGGTGCGATGCTGCCTGCGCATGGGGAGCGGTCCACAGTGGCCGATGGAGGATACGCAGTTTGTGTGCAGGCTGCGCTCGGAGCCCGCGCAGAGTCGGGAGGAGGTGCCATGTGGGCGAATGGTAGTTTCAGTTCATAGTGACACCTATTAGTTGTATTTAATGTGGCCAAAATCTTTCAATTGTATTATATGGAGGTCGCAACCTTAGGATGCTAAGAAATCCATTTTCCCTGTCAAACTGTGAGGAAGATATGAAATTTTGAGGTTCTCAAAAATACAAATGCAACTTGAAATAAATAAATGCTAAAACAAAGTAAGACAAGAAAAGAAAATGAATAAATAATTTTGAAAGGTGAATAATGTGGTTATTAATAAAAACAGAAAAAGCAACTTCTAGTTGGTTTTTCTGTAGTCTTTAGAAAAAAAAAACAGCCTATAGTTCAAATGACTTTATTTCCTCACCTTATGAGATATACTAAAGCTGATGACTAATGCACGAAATGTAAGTACTCATTTATGTAGAAGAATAGTAGTGGAGGACCCTACTGAAATATTAAAGATAGCAATATAACTATCCAAAGGTCTTCAAGACCAAAACGTACAAAGGTCATTAAAACATTATAGAGAACAAATAATGCCATAAGAAAAACAATGAGGCAGAAACTTGTAACATGCTCTTCCTTTCAACAAAACCATGTAAGTCATCAAATCATATTAACAATGAATAATGAAAAGGATAGTAGAAATTTATAGTATACTGTCACAAGAAAATGCAATTTGATAAAAAGCAAGAATGTTCAATTAGTTTTTGTCTTTTTGATAATCCATTTATTATGAACCTTTTTAAAGTAATAGTGTCAATTATTTGTGAATGTAGGTGTTAAGGCGTCAACTAACAAATGATGAATAAATAGTACTAGCTAGAAACTAAAATATGGAAGCAGACCGCTTAACAATTATAATAAGGAATTTCAAGCAGTACACTACCTTGTAAACAGAACCAAAACCACCTCTTCCAAGTAAAGTTGAGAAATTATTTGAAGCTGCAACAAGCTCAGCAAACTCAAAAACAGTAAAGCCTCCTGGAAATAGTTCAAACATAGAATAAATCCATTAAATATTATCAGAAGGATTTCAAGCAAGTAAATATACCATGTAAACATAACCACAGCAAATTTTTTCCATGTAATGTTGAGAAATCATTTGATGTTGCAGCAAGCTCAGAGAAATCGGAAGCTGTGAAGCCTCTCTGAAAAGAGCCAGGAATCCATACATGATCATCAGTGTTGCATCTGAGTTTCTTTACTACTGTTATTTTCCTCTATGCCATTAGGCTTTGACCTTCTTTCGCAATTACAGAGGATAAGGTATGGAACCATGTTTGAGTGCAAGAGCCCATTTGCAACCAGTAAATTCTAAGTGCAAAAAACACTAATATGCAGAACTAGTGATAAAAGGGGGAATGTCTTTCCCTTTTTTTTTTGTATTGTACAAGTACATTAGTAGACTTGACGTTTTAATGAAAATGGCTTAATATTTCTAGAGTATACCAGGTTGTTCGTGATCAAAGAACCCATGGAAAGATTGAGATCTTGATGGCTGCCTTTGAGCCCACTGAAAAAGCCACCTAAACCGACGCCTCCTATTTGGTAACACTTCAGTATTCCCATAATCTACAACAGTGTTAGAAATAATGAATAAGCATGTCATATATCACAACATAATTTGGAAGCTGGATACTTTTGGAAAACAAGAATAATTATATGATTTGTTTCTTTATCACCAAATGAAGGGTCATCATGGTGCTGTTCTTGCACCACAAATGGCTCATTTACTGCACCGACTTCTACTGATCCGGTGTCATTGTCAACAGATACACGTGCTTGGTTCCTGAACATTGTTGATACCAAGTTGTTAAAATGCAAAAAGCTTAAATTTTAGGAAAAATAAAGATTTGTCAATCATGCTTGTCTAACTCACATTTAAAACGGAAATTAATGTACAAAAGAACTAGGAATTTTAAAGAATCCACAAAGCTAGCTAGCGCATGTACAAGAGTAGGACTTATTAAGCAATCTGACTCATTTCTACTGCAGACATCTCATTTTTTAAAATTCTATAACTAATTGATAGTTGACATAACCGTTGAAGTTTAAAAAGAAACTAATTCTCCAAGACGAAATGTGCCAGGTTGTTTAAATAACCCCTGTTCTTTTTATTTTTGAAATCCAAACAAATGATAGTTCTGGTGTGCCATTTTCAATTTTCTTGTGTCAAGCTTTTTAATAATAATAACAATTAAAAAAGTTTGCAAATCTATAATTGCCCCTAAGTTTTTCGAAATGCAACAAAGTCAAAGTTACCGAACTAGATATTTGAATACATGATCCACAACTGTTATTAGGCAAATAAAAGAATTGAGTCCTGTTACTATGCTTAAAGAATATAATGTTAATCAGCCTGTTTGTTTGAGGTTCTGACAGAAGTTGCAATAACTAGCTTATGATCACAACACAAAAGGCTACTTAAAATTTTGTTTTGGAAAAATCAATTTAATAGCCGCTTGCTTATCAAATAAAGGTACCTTTTGAAATTTGCTTATAAAAATGTTCTTTTCTCACTAATTTTCAGTGCTTTAAAACCATACTGAAGCCAACAAAAGTCAAAACAAACATAGCCAATATGTCTGCGCGAGTGACAAGGCCATTACTCTTACTCCTGTTGTAATTTTATTAGTAACTCATGTTGTATAAGACTATATAATGAGAAGAAAGGGCCGTGGTTTAGATATGGCAAAATATTCAATCCAAGGAACTTCCGTTTATTATCTCAACAGATTAAGCACTGCAACATGTGACTAAGATGGACAAATGTCTGATATTATCACAACATATAGAGGAGAAAAACTGTATACTGTTAACATTTTACCCAGAATCAGGGTTGGCGTTACTTGCAGATGACTCCAGTACGTCTTCTGAAGCCTGAAATGACAAAGTATCCTTTTAGAATAATAATGAAGAACCAGGAGTTAACAGAATATTGTTTGTTCTTGCTTGATGCTTCAAGCATAAAAAGTATTTTTTTTCACAGTGAATTACTAAACATTATTCCTGTAGATCTGTAGATGGCAGTTAAACAGAAGTGTGTAAAAAACTCATATGTGGTCATATTTCCTTTATATATATATATATATATATATATATATATATATTTTTTCGAAACATATTTCCTGTATATATTATTGGATTAACAAACAAGATGTAACACTTCATATGTACCAGAGCTTGGGCGACTGAAGAATTCAACAGTTATATCATGAAGTCCTAACACAACAGGAGTCTGATGCAACTACTTCAGTATTTATACCTGTGGTTGGGCGAGCGGAGGATGCAGGGTTATAATGTCTCAGGAACTCTCTTGTGTCGATGTGGCTGACCATAGGGTAGACGTGGAGATATGAATTGATTCTATCTCGGATGTCACGGAACTTCTGAGCCTGAGTTCCTGCCATGACGAAGCGATACATGATGTTGCTCTGTTGGCAGGACACGACTAGCGTGTATGCCTGACGGAGTGTGTCTTCTAATCCGTGCAGCGGTCTCTGGATCTCTGGGCGCTGCATCGTCTCTGACTGCTGAAGCTGAAGCACTTGTAGGAGATCTCCAATCATCATGACATGGTGCATAAGTTGTTGGCACTCCTCCCTGTTCTGGCGAACAGTTTGCACAGCCTGGACGATCATCGTGATGAGGCCACCAGCGTCGACTCCAGCCAGCTGTGCGACAGTGGCAGCCTGGCTGAGACCGTTCCATAGTGCCATCGATCATGTACTCTGTTCCTCCTATATGCACCTGTGGAGAAGGACAACATGAAAGCTGATGCAAGATGAGAAACAGTAGCGTGGAGATGAAACTAAAATTTCTAAAGATTCCTCAATCTGACAGGTAACAAACTTTTTTTTTGAGCATCTGACAGGTAACAAACTGAACAGTCTACTATTGATGGAAAACAACACATAGAACTTACGAGTGCAGACTGCAGAGTAAACCACTGGCTGAAGAAGTTTGGGCACTTGATCATGTATTATCAGGTTTTAGTCGATCGGCAGCCACCACTGAAACCGCGTTGGCCGGCCAAAACTTAAACTTCCCGAAGATGATCGATTCCATCCAAGAAAAGGGAGGATACATCCACCGCGTGGCGTCCGTTGACCTCAAAGGGGCAGAAAACCAAGTCCACAAGCTTCAATTAAACAAATTCAGAAACTGATGATAGGTAAAACGTGGACTAGCTTCAATCAATTCAATTAAACAAATTCACAGACTGATAGGTAGTTTTTGCATTCGGTATGACTTCTAACCTCCCGCCGGCCGCCGCTGCAGGCTCGGGTCCGTGGTGACTTGTGGGAGTAGGCCAGATATGTCACGGCGGGTGTCACGGAGGAGCATCCGGCTACGGAGTAGAGAGGAAGCCAAACCGAACGGCGTTAGCTTATCGTTTATTTGAGACTGTCTTGTGGGCCTAAGTGCCAGCTGTTAATGTACTGACCAGTAGGGCCATCGTGCCAGTCCGGTGCCGATATGAGCAGCCCGTGTCGTGTAACAGACCATTGCGTTTTATTCTGAAATCGAAACTGAGCACGACAGAGGTTCCTCCGTTCGCCGTCGGGCGTATTCATCCGTCTCTCACGCCTCCCGGCGTCCGCCGGGGGCAACGGGTGTTCAGTGTGGTATCAAAGACCAGTCCATCCTCGCAGCGGCGCGGCGCGTCTCCGCGCGCCCGTTCCTGCTATTTATCCGGCTCATCGACCACAGCAGCGGCGCCTACTTCATCGACTTCATCCTGCTCCTCTCCACCACGGTGAGCAACCATTCCCGGTCCCGCTTACTGCGGCCGGGTAGTGTTTCGCCGGTTGCGCCGATCCGTTTTGGCGGTCTCGCCTCGCAGATACCACTTGTTCGATTGAATTCGATTTGGCCTCGCGATTTTTTCCCCATTTGGTTTCGCTGAACTGGCGTCCACAAGGCTCCGGTAGGGTTCACTTCCGCAGGATCTGTGGCCCGAGTAATCCGCGACGGATCTAGCGGCTACCATAAATCCGACCACGGAACGAGTTCACGAACCACCGCGTTGTCCAAATTGGTTTCTCTCGAGTTCTTCCTTCAGTACAGGTTCACATAGCCGATCAGGGTTGTCAGACGTAGTTCTGGCGTAAAATTCCTCAGTCGTTGATTGTGTGATTCCTGTGGTGGCGTACGGTGGGGAGTTGTCCGACGGCTCAGGTTGCGGAACAAGTTTTCGCGTAAAATTCCGAGGCCTCGCATCAACTCCAGGCGGCGGTGACGGGAGCACGCTGAGCTAGGGGAGGTTTCGACTGAACCTTGCGTGTTTTCCAGCAGTTTGAGTTGTTGGGAATTTCATCACATCAGACACCACGGCCTCGTAAGACAGCACAGCCTTCGCCGCAGCACGCAATTCATTTTGCAGCAGATGGCGACCCACGATGAAGAGGAGAAGGAACGATGGGAGGAAATGGCTGAGAATTTTAATCTGATGTTCCAGCAGCTCACGAATCTGGGTACCATTCAGCAGGAAGTGAAACAGCAACTGAACAGTACCATTCAGAAGGTGGAGCTGTGTACCACAGAGCAGCAATACATTGCTGCACAAGTGCGCGCCAATGGTCAGCAGTCAAGAGCTGACTCTGCAAAACATGAGGAGAAACGGAGTTCCAGACAGTGAGGATTCAGAAATCATGGATGATGATGAAGGAGAATTTGAAAATGTATTTGCTAATGGGAAGGCACCAATGGCTACTGGACCATCACATCGTGTTGCAAGACACAGGCCACCACCTCGAGATGAAAGGGCTCCACACAGAGAGGACACTTTCCCTCATCATTTGCTTCCAAAGATGCAGTTCCCATTCTTTGATGGTACCCAACCAAAGATATGGCTGGACAAGTGTCTGAATTACTTCTCTATTTACAAGATACCAGCGGCTCTATGGGTGGAAGCAGCTACAATGCACTTGCAGGAAAATGCAGCTAAATGGTGGGCAGACATTCAAAATGACTCACCGTAACGTGGGATGGCACCAGTTTTCACAAGCTATTAAGGAGCATTTTGGCGTTGATGATTACAGGTCAGCCATCAATGACCCTCTTGGACCTCAAGCAGTACCACTACGGTGGAAGAGTACTTTGTCCAATTCAAGTCACTACAGATGATGTTTGTATGCATGGATCTCCTTATGATGATCTTTTCTTTGCCACACAATTTGTGAGAGGCCTCAAAGAGGATATTCGAGCTGTAGTTGAACCTCAAGTGCCTACAACCGTGGAGAGAGCAGTGGTGATATCCAAAATTCAGCAGAAAATCTTGGATAGAAGCAAGAGCAAATTCCAGCCTAGAAACCAGCAGGCAAGGAACCAGTTGCAGAAGACTGAGGGCAAACCCACAAACAATGTTGGAAGTCTTTGGCGTGACAGACAACTCCGAGACTACCGCAAAGCCAACAACCTATGCTATCGGTGTGGTGAGAAGTATGAACCGTGCCATGCGTAACACCGCTCCAAGAGGGTCAAGCCACGCTTGAATGCATTAGTGGTTAATGACCTTGACAGAGAAATAAGTGAAGAAACATTAAATGAACTGGCTATTGATGAGGTTCTTACTGAAAATTTCTGTCATTTGCCTATTAATGCTATTGTCGGTACTCGCCTTTGGATTGTATCCGATTAAAGGCAACCGCTCAGAACAAAACAATGCTAATCCCGGTGGATAGTGGCAAGAGTCACGTTTTTGTCGGTTGCTCACTTTGCCGACTTAACCAAGCTCACTAGATCACCCGCGGGCCAATCATCAAGTTAAGGTTGCAAACAAAGTGAATGCATCCAGTCCGGGAGCAAATCCAGAATATGAGATGGTACATTCAGTGGTCATACCTTCTATTCTCGATATGTTGGTGATGGATCAGTTGCCCTATGATGCCATATCGGGTTATGACCGGTTAGTCAAACACAACCCTATGAATTTTTGACTCGATCGCTAAAATCGTTTCATTTTCCACATCGTGGCCAAACAATTACATTGAAGGGCATACAGCCAGCTGAGATGACATTGAATAGGATATCAGTGCAAAAAATGTGTAAATCATTAAAGGGAAATGAGGTATGGGCTTTTGCATTAGTTCACCAACCTGGGGTATCTCATTTATCCAAAGAGCCAAGCAACACCATGATACAAGAGGAAGTCCAGGACTCAAGCATCGCAAAAGATCTTCGACATTTTTCCAGATCCACAAACTCTTCCTCCTCATAGAAGCTATGATCATGCAATTCCACCGCAACCAAATTCCACACCGCCAATGCCGGGCCATACCATTACTCTCCTCAACATAAAACCGAAATAGAAAATCAAGTGAAGCAATTGCCGGAAGTCGGGTTGATTCAAAGATAGTCACAAATCCATTTGCCTCTCCCGTGCTACCGGTAAAAAGAAAGATGGACGATGGAGATTCTCGTGTGGATTACGTAAAGCTAAATGCCATGACAATTAAAAATAGGTTTCCTATGCCTATAGTGGAGGAGATTTTGGATGAGTTGGCAGGATCCAAGCTATTCACTAAGCCGGATATGAGAGCCGGGTACCATCAAATTAGGATGTTACCACAAGATGAATACAAGACAAAGCATTCAAAAACACATCGTGGTCACTATGAGTTCAAAGTGATGCCATTTGGTCCGACTAATGCACTCGCCACATTCCAATGCATCATGAACCAATTGCTCCAACCCTTCTTGAGGAAGTTTGTCTTAGTGTTTCGGATGATATGCTAATATACAAGGGTCGGACAAAGAGGATCATCTGGAGCATATTCAAGAAGTGTTTGAGATCCTTAGGGCCAATAAACTATATTTGAAGGCCTCCAAATGCACTTTTGCTCAACCACGGCTAGAGTACCTAGGCCATATTATTTCGATTAATTGGAGTTGCTAATCTGACCGCAAAAACCCGGGATATGCTCAAGTGGCCTGTTCCAACTAATATGACCGAAGTTAAGAGGATTCTTGGGCCTCACAGATATTACGTAAAATTTGTGAAAAATTATGGTGCTATTGCTAGACCATTGACTCAAGTGCTTCGACTCAAGACTTTCCAATGGGAGCTCAAGCTCAACAAGCTTTTGATAATCTCAAGGTGGCTATGAGTTCTACTCCTGTTCTTGCCCTACCAGATTTTCAGAAGCAGTTCCAGGTGGAAACTGATGCATGTGCAGAGGGCATAGGGGCTGTCTTGATGCAACAAGGACAACCAATTGCTTATTTAAGCAAAGCATTGGGGGAAAAGCACAAACAGTTATCTATCTATGAGAAGAGTTTTTGGCCCTTCTGATGGCTGTCCAAAAATGGAGGACATATCTTCAAAGACAAGAATTTCTTATTCTCACTGATCATAGGTCCCTGGCATACCTCAATGATCAGAGCCTTCAAACTGAGTTACAAAGGAAAGCCATGTCCAGGCTAATGGGGTTACAGTTCAAGATCCTTTACAGACAGGGCAAAGAAAATGTTGCAGCTGATGCTCTCTCAAGGGTGGGTCATCTAATGGCTACACAAGTTTGTTTCCCAAGTGCAACCACAAAGTGGGTGCAAGAGATCACAAATTCATATGCAACCGACCTCAATGCTCGAGAGATTATTGGCACAATTGGCTCTTTCTAGTCCAAATGACCATGGATATTCCTTGGAGAATGGCCTCATCAGGAAAGGTTCCATCATTTGGATAGGTAGTAACTCTGCTCTCCAAACTAAGCTGATTGCTGCATTTCACTCATCTGCAATTGGGGGCCATTCTCGAGTTAATGCTACCTATCAAAGGCTGAAGAAGTTGTTTCTCTGGAAGGGCATGAAAGCTGATGTTGACAGTTTTTGTGAAGCAAGGTGTGACACTTGTCAAGACACCAAACATACTCATACAAACCCCGGCAGCCTCCTACACCACTACCGATTCCAGATTCCGGGATTTGGCAAGACTTGACAATGGATTTTGTGGAGGGGTTACCTAAATCGAGGGCTATAGTGTCATTATGGTGGTGGTCCATTGTGCTCACTAAATTTGCCGTGTTCTTACCACTCAAACACCCCTTTACAGCCCGCATCGTTGCACATCTTTTCTTGGACCAGATTGTAGCCATACATGGGTTCCCCGCCTCCATGGTCACCGATCGAGATAGAATCTTTATCAAGAACTTCGAAACATTTGTTCACATTGTACAAAACAATTTTGAATGTCTCAACATCTTACCACCCCGAATCGATGGCCAAACCGAAAGGGTCAACCGGTGTTTGGAGATGTACCGCGTTGTCTTTGTCCAAGATGCTCCTACCACATGGAAGTCATGGTTACCCCTTGCACAACTGCGTGGTATAACACTTCTTATCACACAAAGATTGGGTTGTTCACCATATCTTGCTTTGTATGGCACAGTAACCAAATTTGGGAGGAAATCCAAAGCATCAACAAAGACGAGACTATGCCCGATGTTACCGAGTTGATTGAGCAACGCAAAGAACATCCGAAATGTTGAAGATACTGATTAGCAAGAGCCCGCATGGGATGAAGATTCAAGCCGATAAGCACTGGGGTGGACAGGTCTTTCAGTGGGGGATCGGGTACTCCTCGGGCTCCAACCCTACACACAATCATCATCCGTCGAGTCACGCCCATTTCCCAAGCTAGCTTACAAGTATTTCGCCCATACAAGATTCTAGAGAAAATTGGTGAAGTTGCATACGATTGAGCTACCAAGTCATAGTGAGATCCATCCCTGTTTTCCATATCTCCCAATTGAAACCGTTCACTCCTAACTATACCCCAAGATATTCCGAAAGTTACCTACTCTAATCGATATTCAAGCTTCAAAGAAGCTAGCCCAGAGGCAATACGCAACGGCGTCTTTCCAAGAAAGGTAATCATCTTCGTTCCTCGTGTTAATAACCCGGACAGATTTCCGGCGAGCTCCGGCCACATGGGAGGATTACAACGCCGCAAAGCTCGATACCCGGCGGCACCCGCAGGGGGACAAGCAGCTTCTCAAGGCGGGAGGTGTCACGCGGTGTCACGGAGGAGCATCCGCTACGGAGTAGAGAGGAAGCCAAACCGAACGGGCGTTAGCTTATCGCTTATTTGAGACGGCGTCTTGTGGGCCTAAGTGCCGTTTTGTTAATGTACTGGACCAAGAGGGCCATCGTGCGATCCAGGTGCCGATATGAGCAGCCCGTGCGTGTAATGCACCACGCGTTTATTCCAAATCGGAAACCGAGCACGACGAGGTTCCTCCGCTCGCCGCCGGCCAGATTCATCCGCCTCTCACGCCTCCGCGACCTGGCGGGGGCAACGGGTGTTACAAGATAATTGACGGGGCTTCGCCGGCCCGCACCGACCCAACCATCGGCCGCAACCTCTCGAGCCGAACTCGCCGCCGCCTCCCCTCCCGCCGCTCCCGGCCGGCCAGCCTATCGCTCCTCCGCGCCATTGACGGCATCCGGGCGGGTCCGTCATGGCGCAAGGCACCGGAGGAGACAGGAGAGGGAGGGGTTGCAGTTCGGGTGCCGGGGCGAGTTAGGGCGCAGGCTCGGCCGCAGGGACGATGGGTGGCTCGCTCGCCTCGGGTTGGTGACGGCGCGGGCGGCGGGGGATGAAATTGGAGAGGAGCCGGGCAGCCGCTATGAAGTTGGAAGAGAATGCGAATGGGGCACGAGTCAACGAGGTGAGAGAGGTCGCCAATACTAGCCGCCGACCGCCGGCGCCGGAGGCCACGCCGACCACCCCCACTGGGCCGCCCACCACTTTGGCGGCCCAAAAGCCCGTGTCGGTCGCCGCCTCATGTGGTCGCCGCCTTCGTCCCGCCGTCACCTCGCCGGACGAGCTGCCGCCGATTTAGGGTTCCGCGAGATCGCCGTCGCTTTGGGGTTCGCCGCCCGCCGCCCTTGGGGTCCGTCCTCCCCTCCCCCCCTCCATTTCTCCCCGGACATAGAAAGAGCCCGGCCGGCTGGCCGCGGCCGCCGACACTGGCGGGGGCGGGGGGGCTCGGCCGGCGCGGTGAGCGGGGGGGCGGGCGCCGCCGAGCGCCGGCCGGTGGAGAGACCCATCCGGCTTGGTATGGGTCGGCGGCGGGGAGCCGAAGGTTGCCATGGTGCTGGATTGAAGTTTCTGGAGATGGGCGGCGGCCATGGCGTCGCCGAGGTTAGGTTAGGAGAAGAAGTACGGGAGGGAAGGACCGCCGCCGCGCCGGCGGCGGGGCGGAGCGGCGGGCGGGGCGAGGACGAGGGGACCCACGGTTTGACGACGATGCTTAGGCGGGCCACTAGGTGGGCCGGCCGCCGGGCCGCCCGGTCGGCGCGCCGACCGCCGGCGTCCAACACGCCCCCGAGAGAGGTGGTGGCACTGGAGTGCGTGGGCCACTGTCTAACCTAGGGCTGGGCCGTGACGCTGTGTAGGCCGCAATTGGGAGCTTTGTATTTTTGCCCATTTTTGTTGGAATATTTTTTACCCATTTATATATATAAGATGAAAGAACAAATTGATACAGGCAGGCTGTTAGAGCCGTTTATTAGCGTTTGTAACTCATCTGATCAACTCCATAAATAAAGAGAGTGGAGTTCCCTAAAAAAAATGAGATGAAAGAAGGAATATGTATATTGAATTATAGCTGAGTACACCATCAACTTACAAGTATTTTGTATACACTACATTCAGAAATTGATCATCTAAATTGTAACCATGTTTTATATACCTTCAAATCCATATCTGTACGACACTTTGTATGGATGAGCCCTCAACTTTTGTGATTTCCGTTGATCTTTGGGTCGGAGCCCACTCTCGGTCCCCCTCTTCCAACATGCATATGTTAGCTCTTGTTTTTCTCTTATTTTGCCCGGCTACCACCATGCATGTCATGTGGGAGGCCATGTGTTCACCGAAAAACCTGCAATTATTACACTAAAAAAACATAGTTTACAAACTAAGTATCAAAATCAAATTATGATTGCATTATTTCATTTCATACAATACAAACTTGAAATAAGACGTCCCTTGAATAAATTTCTGAGTTAACGACATTGTCTCAAGAAAACAGAGCCATTCTGTATACATGCATGGTCTATTTTTCTCAATGTTCTGTAGGAAGCCATATGATGTCTCGGCGCGTATTTTGAGATCTTCACTTAGCATATGACGATGTTTTCGAACGCGGAATCCTTTTTATTGTGTATTTTTGTAGCCCTGTGTAGCATGTTTCTTTTCTTTTTTCTTTTCTCTCCATTTGTTATGTGCACTGCCGCACAGAATGTCTCTACCGAGCGGTATATCCTTTACCGAGAGCCCAACCCTCGATAACGCGGGCGCTCTCGGTAGAGGGTGAATTCACCGAGAGCCAGCCCTCCGTAAAGCTCCATCCTCGGTAGAGTTCACGCCCCGCATCTGGCGCTGGGCTAACACGCCTCTGCTGTCAACTCTACCGAGAGCGGGACACTACTACACAAACGACTTCTATTCTCGAGGCTAAAAACGTGGTTACTCCCGGTTAGGGATTGAACGGGAATAAAGGTACCTTTATTCCCGGTTGGACTCTCTAGCCGGGAGTAAAGGCCACGCTCCGGCCGCCTCAAGTGCCTAGGACCTTTACTCCCGGTTGAAGTCTCCAACCGGGAGTAAAGGTATCTACTCCCGGGTGGAAACACCAACCGGGAGTAAATCCAAACTTCTACACCAGGTTAGGCCTTGTTTGGCTGCTCAAGTATCAGCGTGGATCAGGCCGAAACCACGTGGGTTGTGGGTCAGAGTTCAAGTCGGGGTCAGTTTCCATGTTGGGCCAAAATTTACATTTGGCTGCTGGAGTATCAGAGTGGGTGAGGGCCCAAAACACGCCGATACACCGGGAAATGAAAATCCCCATCCGAGCCATGGAATCGCGTCTCCTTCTTCTCGCGCAGATCGCTGCTCACCCCACCACGCCGTCATCGCTGCCACGCCGCCGTCGCCCGCCGCCGCTGCGCCGCCGACGCCCGGCCTCCTGCTCGTCGTTGCCACTCTGATCTCCTCCTCCTCGATCCGCCCCCGTTGTCGCCCCCGCCGCCGCGACATCGTCGTCCTCACCAAGCCATCTGCAGACCTAGTCGAATCCGCTCCGGTGAGCCTCTCCTCCCTTTCCTCGTCCTTCCATCCCCGCTGATTTGATGCTTCAATTATTGTAAGTCTAGGGTTTTGTTTTCACCTCTCTTCTCCCATGGATCTTGTCAGAAAGCCGCTCTTCCTCTTCCGTTTCTGTCCATGTCCTCTTCTCTGTGTTCTCCCATGTATCTTGTCAGAAAGTGTGTTCACTAAAGCCAACAGCTGCAGGATAGGAAGTGGAGGAGAAGGAAGAGGAGGAGGAGCTGCTTCGATTCGTCGCTGCGCATCCAATCTGCCCCAGCCCCCAGTCCCGAGGTGAGCAACGCCGGCCTTTCCTCTATCTAGCAGGTGCCTGTTTTCATTTGGGTCTACGTATGGGGAATTGAAATTGATTTCAATTTAATTTGGACTTGGGTTGTTTCAATCGCCTGCTTGCTAAAGTAGCAAAGAGAAATCCCAGCATCGTCATGCTCGTGCGCGAGGTTTCTCGATGCCATAGATAGATTATGGTTGTCATGATGATGATGATGATGCATGGCAGCTGCCAACTGCGTGCTGCCAAAGATAGATTATGGTTGCCATTTGTGGTGTGATCGTTGGTGTTGTACACAGGGCAATAGGCCCTCAGCAGTTTGGCCAAGGCTAGAAAACTCGAAAGACAGTGGGGACAGTCAGAGAAGGGTCATATGGTGACCCAACTGCGCGTTGGAAAGACATATGGACTATCTATGGAGTTGCCTCATCAAAAGATGGGCCCTTGCAAGAGGCGCCAACTAAGACTAGCGGCAAGCGTGAGCTTTTTGATGTCTGGGAAAAAATACCGTCAAGCGGGAGTTTGCTTCTTTAGATCATTTATTTATGTTTCCACGTTTATTTGTTGCATTTCTTAGTGTATGCTTTACTTACCTAGTCTAGCTTGCTAGATTAGTTGATATCTTTGGTATCTATGGTGCAAAACTCTTTTGCGTTAGAGATTGCAATACTTAGAGAGAAATCTAGTTCACATCTAGATAGAACATGTGTAGCTTTTTAGTAGTATTTTTTTCCTTGGTTTTAAAATGACCTAATTCAAGTGTCACACTCGGTCGAGTCGCCCGATAAGCGGAGTGGCTGAATATTTAATTATTATATAGCTTTATTAGTAAATTTATTTAGTTAAATTAAAGTAAGCTAGAAAAAGACTAATGGGCTGGGCCCGTTAGCAGTGTAAACCCCTCATATAAATATGGGGGCAACTATTATGAGACAATCAATCAAGAAAAAATTTAGGGTTTAACCCTACCTTACCCCGCTCTCTCGCCGCCCCCCGGCGCCGCCGCCCGCCACATCCGCCGCCGCTGCCGCGCAATCGCCGCCGACACCGCGCCGCCGCCGCGCGCATCGTGGTGGTGCCGCTGTGAGGCGCCCGCTGCGCCGCCTCTGCGCCCGCCGCCCGGCGCCGCCGCCACGCCGCCGCCACGCCGATCTACGCCACGCCACGCGTCTCGTTCTCCTCCTCTCGTTGACCGGGAAACGGGTTGTGACAGATTGGTATCCGGAGACCGACGATCCAATGGCCTCTCGACCGGAGCATGAAGTTCATGGAGGACGCCAACAAAGATCATCAACAATTACATCACGACCATGGAGGCGAAATCGCCCCATCATCGCCTGGGCACGTTCCGCCCTCCAAGCGTTTTCTTGATCCGTGGACACCGATGAGTCCCCCATCCGCCGCGCTCCGACCCAACAATTCTGACCATCGACCGCCCGATTTTCATCTAGAAATTGCTACGAAATTTTCACGTAAATTCCTACGACGGCACCACAGACTCCCCTAAAATTTCTCGTAAAATCCCAGCAGACGGACCAGCAATAATGTGAAATTATTTTTTCCGAGTATGATGGTAAAGGAGACCCTTCTCATTGGCTGTATAAATGCGATAAATTTTTTCTCGCTCAAGGCATCAAAGATAATGATCGATGCAGCCTTGCTTCGTTCCACCTTCAAGGGAACGCATTATCTTGGTTTATTCGTTGGGAAATGAAGTGGGTCGCCCGGCTTGGCCGAATTTTCTGCAAGCAAATAACGAGCGCTTTGGATCACCACTTCATAATCATCTTGGCGATCCGACAGACCTCACGCCTAACCGGGAGACTTGGACAATTACACAAATAAATTCACAAAGAACACTAAATAAGGTACAACACCTCCCTTCCAAACAACAAGGTTATGCTATATATTCTTTGGGTTAGCACCTCGATTCGGATAGGCGTCTAACCGCACCATCCACCGATATGGAGACCGCTATAGCACTCGGCTAGATCTCTATATAGCATCACGTCGACGTAACTCAAAGGTAAACCATCGGCGATATTCGGATGTTTAAATATCAGTTCATGGATTAACCGGCATATCTCGCTGCCCTACTATGCAATTACTTATCAATATAAATGGCACCAATTTATTGGCTTTATTGGATTCTGGTTCAACACATAATTTTTTGGACTCGAATTGGCTAAGAAACTGGATTTACCAAGTTCTATCTCACATCGACCCTCCGAGTCGCTTTTGCTAATGGACAACATATAACAAATATCGGGAGGTATGATGATGTTCAATTCTCTATTGCTACGAAAGTTTCAAAGCGTAATTCTTTAGCATTAAATTGGGTGGCTATGATGTTGTCTTGGGTGTGGAATGGCTGAGCTCTCGGGAAATATTATTTGGAATTTTAATAAGCTCATTATGAAATTAAAGGCGCAAAGGACAACCGATCACATGGCACGTCTCTCTAAAAAGCGAGATCCTCCACCGGGTATTCACATAATTTCTTCGATGTGCCAATGGATCCTCTCGTTATGCAAATTCCAAACTTTTTCAAAGAGCCTTGGGACTCCCACCTCGGCGCGTTATGACCATCGAATTCATCTCAAGGACCCTACTCAACCAACCGTCGTTCGCCCTTATCGCTACCCTCAGATACAGAAGAATGAACTGGAATGACAATTGTCCGAAATGCTCTCCCAAGGTATTATCGGGTATAGCACCGCCCGTTTTCATCACCGTCCTTCTTGTCAAGAAACATGACAAGACTTGGCGATTTTATGTTGATTATCGGGAGCTCAATAGTAATACCTTGAAAGACAAATTTACAAACTAGACAATTGCTGAATTGTTGGATGAGTTAGAAGGTGCCAAATTCTTCACCAAACTAGACCTACGCCAAAGTTATCACCAGCACGCATGCATTCCCCGGACATCAAAAAGACAGGCTTTGAACACATCATGGACACTTTGAGTTTTTGGTCATGCCATTTGGTTTATGCAATGCACCTTCAACCTTTCAAGCTTTGATGAATGATATTTTGGGACCTTTCCTACGGAAGTTTGTGCTGGTTTTCTTCGATGATATCCCCGATTTTCAGCAAATCCTGGTGCGAACATCTCTCCCATGTGGAAGAGATCTTCAAGGTACTAGCATCTCACAACATTTTCTTAAAGAAATCTAAATGCCTCTTTGGTCAATCACAATTGGGTTATTTGGGACATATTATTTCGATGTCTTTGAGTAGCCGTTGATCCCGAGAAAATTGAGGCGTTGGATGTTGCTTGGCCAATACCTACGACTTTCCGCGAGTGCGAGGTTTTTTGGGACTTGCAGGTTACTACGTAAAAATTATCATGGATTATGGCACAATTGCACGACCTCTCGACAGATCTTCTTAAAAGGATTCATTACATTTGGACACCTCTAGCTACAAATGACCTTTGAGCATCTTAAGAGAACATTGTCATCGACACCAGTCCTTGGCTTCCGGACTTCAATAAATTGTTCGTCGTGGAATGTGATGCTTCCGCATGTATGGGTGCTGTTTTACATCAAGGCAATGGTCCAATAGCTTACTTTAGCAAACGTTTGCTCGATAAATACAAAAAGTTGGTACGCTTATGAAAGAGAACTCATAGGGCCGGTAAAAGAATCAAACATTGGCGACCATATCTCCGGGGCCGCCCCTTTATTATAAGGTCGATCATTACGTCTTAAATACATTACGGATCGCGTCTATCTACTATTCCTCAACATCAATGGGTTAGCAAATTACTTGGTTATGATTTTCTTGTGGAATACAAACTCGGTAAATCCAATGTGGTGGGCGATGCATTATCTCATCGTAACACCGATGAATCTTCTATAATGGCTATTTCGGAAATTCAATTGGGTTTGTTTGACCCGATTCACGTGAGGAAATTGCATTTTTGATGAAGCCATAAGTCTTATTGATTCCATAATCAATGGTAAGGATTCAAACATGGGAAGTTCGTAATGGGTTGATTACGTTCAACAAAAAAAGGTATGGCTTTCACAATCATCCAAACATCTTGAGACCATCCTTCATGCAATTTATGACTCAAACTCATGAGGGAATACAGTAAAACATTGCATCGGTTTCGTCAAACTTTCTTTGTTAAACATGATAAGCGCATTGTTAGCAATTTTGTGAATGATTGCTTAGTATGCCAACGCAACAAAACTGAACACCTTCATCCAAATTTGGACTTCTTCAACCTTTACCAATTCCGAAAAGATGGGGAGGATATTTCTATGGACTTCATCGAAGCTCTTCCGAAAGTTGGCACCAAATCGGTAATTTTACCAGCTTGTTGATCGTTTATCCAAGTATGCCCACTTCATACCCCCTCTCTCACCCGTACACAAAGCGACTTCGGTTGCTTAGAAGTTTTTCTCGAGATTGTTAGATTACATGGATTACCAAGGTCCATTGTTAGTGATCGAGATGTGGTTTTCACAAGTCAATTTTGGCAAGAGCTCTTCAGATTGTCTAATATTATTTTATCACCAACATCGCCTTATCATCCTCAAGCGGATGGACAGCCGAGGTAGTCAACAAGGTTATTACGATGTATCTACGCTTAATGGCGGTGACAAACCAAAGGATTGGGTAAGATGGTTACCTTGGGCGTAGTATTGTTATAATACTTCATATCATACATCAACTTAACAACACCATTTAAGCTGGTCTATGGGCGTGACCCCCTACAATCCGATGCTACAATCAGGGTGAGACAACATTACTAGCAGTAGATGCCTTATTATCTCAACGTGATACTTTTCTCAATCAGACAAAGGTTCGTTTACAACTGGCTCAAGATTATTACCGCAAACACTTTGATGCTAAACATACGGATAGACGGTTTAAAGTGGGTGATTATGTCCGCTAAAACTTTTATCCTGATGCGCGCAACTATATCACCATTATACAAAGGCAAGCTCTCTCCCAAATATTTTGGACCCTTCCGCATCAAGCAAAATTATTACTCGATTACATATGAGTTGAATCTACCTACTGGAACCCGCATCCACAACGCCTTTCATGTCAGTATGCTTAAGCCACACCGAGGGAGATTCCACCGATATTCCAGAGTTGCCACGTATTCACGAAGGTACACCGGTTCCCGAACCCGAGATCATGCTTAAATCACGAGTCCGGCAAGGTCGCCGAGGTGCTCATCAAATGGAAGAACAAGATACATTTTGCAGATGCATCATGGGAGGATGCTGAATTATTCAACAAAATATATCCGAATTCCGGCTCGAGGACGAGCTGAATCTCAGCGGGGAGAGATGTCACACTCGGTCGGCCGAGTCACCCGGGATAAGCGGAGTGGCTGAATATTTAATTATTATATAGCTTTATTAGTAAATTTATTTAGTTAAATTAAAGTAAGCTAGAAAAAGACTAATGGGCTTGGCCCGTTAGTAATTGTAAACCCCTCATATAAATATGGGGGCAACTATCATGAGACAATCAATCAAGAAAATTTAGGTTTAACCCTACCTTACCCCCGCTCTCAAGCCGCCGCCGCCTCCGTCTTGCGCCGCCGCCGCATCCGCCGTCCGCCGCCGCAACCGCCGCCGACACCGCCGCAGCGCCGCCGCCTCGCCGATCGACACGCCACGCCACGTCTCGTTCTCCTCCCTCGTTGACCCGGGAAGCGGGTTGTGACATCAAGCCCCGCGCCCCCTCTTAAGCATCATGGAGTCCATTCAACCCCTAAATTCTCCAAAACCAACAGACTCCATCGTACTAAATAAACGAAGGACACTTACATTGCTTAAAGAAACTTACTATTACTTATGTCAACACATCAAGCAACGCAAAATGTGAGTAATAGGGAAAAAATGTGTGATGTGATCACAACATATAGAGGAGATAACCCGGTATTGGGAACATTGTCTGGGGAGTTAGGATTGGCATGGCTCACGATGACTCTGGCACCTCTTCTAAAGCCTGAAATGGCAACTTAAGATTTTAGATTAATTAACAATATAGAAGAACTAGGAGTTAATTGTAATTATGTAAATGTATGGTGACAATGTGAGTATAGAATAAACAGAACATTTGTACATATTAATTTATTAATAAACAATATGTAACACTTCTTATCCTTATATAAGGCTTAGATTTTGCCTTAATTTACTAAGGTGTTCACCTAATGTTTCAATCAGAGGCAAACAACCCCAAACATCTCATCTGCTGCTTCAAATCCTAGTTTTCGAACCGGACCGGAGATCAAACGGTGAGACCTTCGGTTCAATGGTTCATTGGTCCAACCGTTTTGAACCGGTTGAACCGCCCGGTCCATTAAGAATGGACGTTTCATCGAACCGGTCACAAATACTTTGAACCGGTGTATATATATATGATTTAATTAATAATTGACATTCAAGCAATACATATATAATATATAATTGACAGATACAACAACACAATTTAATTGTACTGCGGCCTCACAGGCTCACACATTAAAGTATAGCCATAGCATGACATTGTCTGAAATAGAGGACTCACGAATATATGAAGGACTCACGAATTATATATACAAAAAAAAATATATGGAGGACTCACGAATTGGTTCAAAAAGACTAAAATAGTAATTCAAATATTTACAGTTATCAAAATAATCTCAAATATTGAAATAGAGTGTACCGTTGGGAAGGGCTCATCAAAACAATCAAGATGGATATGATATTTATTTAATTAAGAGCTCATATATAAACTTATATCATTTTTCTGAAATTTAAAACGTGATGCCCAAAGTCAACAAATGCATGAACGTAGGCTGTACACATGCAAACGTCACTCTCCAGATGTTCACGATCCTCCACAACAGCCTGGTCCCACACGTTTTACTCAAAAAAATCCTGGTCGCACACGTCCACATGCACAGGCAGGCGGAAGTAGCATCCAGGATTCCAGGGTGGGCCAGCGGCAACACCCACATGGCAGCAAGAGACAGCAGCGCGGCAGCAAGAGACAGCAACGCGCGCCACGAGAGCAAAGCCACAGACCGGGACGGTTCACACAGAACCGGCCGGTTCACGGTTCTGCTAAAAACCGGCCGGTTCAACCGGTTTTTAGCGGTCCGAATGCATGGGACGGTCCTTTAAGTGAACCAAACCGGTGTAGGCTCGTTCGGTCTTTTAGCGGTCAAACCGCCGATCCGGTCCGGTTCAAAAAACTAGGCTTCAAATGACAATCTGAATCTCATAGGAGGAATATGATGACAAACAAACGACCACGGCATGACTCCCCGCGTTGCCTCCGCACAGCGGCTCGGGCAGCGAACACTAGCCGCCGCCGCAACTCCACCCTCCCTTCCCTTCGCCGCCAAAGGGAGTGGCCGAGAGGCTCGCATGGCTCACTATGATGGCGGCGGCGAGGCCCTTCCCCGCAAGGTCTCGAGCCCCTTCGTGAGGGATGCGCCGCTTAGCGGACGGGGCGGCTAACGCTGATTCGACAGGCGCCGCAGCGGCTCCATCGCGTCACATCGTTGATCCTCCCCTCCACCCTCTTCAAGAGTGCTTCGGCAATGGAGGTCGGCCCGCACTGACTCCATGAGCCCGTGGTGCCATCCTCGGTGGCTTTGTGCCGATCGATGGCGGCCGCTGGATCCGTTCCCCCTGGGCGGATCTGCGGGCTCTTGTCTGCGACGACGGCGACCTAGCCCGGCTGCGGCAAAGGAGGCGGCGATCCCCAACATTGGGAAGGCGCCGAGAGGTTTCACAACTACTTCGTGACAACATCTTCGTTCGTGTTTTCATATAGTTACGAGAGACTAGAGTCACCTTGGCTTCAATTCGAGGATTCTCTTACTCGAAGGCGGATTCCATCTACACATTGCTCCAGGTGGATTATGCACGTGTACCTAATGGCTACTTTGTAGCATGGTATCTTTGGAGACGAGGTTCAAACGGTTTACTAGTCTTGCATTTCATGGCCGATCGAAGTAGGTCAAGTATGGCCTGCATGGAAGCATTGACTTGGTAAGAAGGGGGAAGCAACACCGAAAGTGACTTCGTTTTTGTGGTACTAGGTACTTGATTCATCGGCCCCGGGAAGAAATTCCTAGGTCGACCTTAATTGGTTGTACCTAGCAATGGCCTTGCCAAGGCATTGTTTGGGTTAAGATGAATTACTCCCTCGGTGAAAACCTCGATCGGCCTTTATTGGTTGGCTCACTTTGCAATTTCGGTTCATACATGTGTCGTTTCCTCGTTGGAGGCGATATCTTCGGGAGCCTAATTCGTAGTCGTTTTTTTTTTTTTTGAGCATCAGCCAAATTTGTAGTCGAAATGTTGCTATGGTTAGAGATGGAGTGAAGGTGAAGACATATGTTGTAGTTTGTTGCGGCAAGAATTTTAGGTCTTGTTGTTCTTGGAGGTGATGACATATGTTGTTCTTTTATCTCGTTTCTTTCTATTTTTGGTTGTGTGCATCCTAGTTATGCAGAGGCCGGGTTGGATCTTAGTATGATTGTATCACCTTGACGTAATTGTCTAAGATCAATAAAGTTTCCCTTTCCCCCCAAAAAAAATGATGACAAACAAATCCAAACTTGACTCCTATCAGTTTTAAACTTTTTAATAGAACCTGGTGTGAGCATTCACGAGTATAGTATAAGTTTGCAAATCCCCTCCCACCTTCCCGGTGGTTATCACCTCGTGCCCCTTGGATCTACATCCCGTGGCCGAGATTAGAAGTGTGCATGGTTTGCGTATAAGTCGATGTGCACATGATATGTTCTCATAGTATAAAACCTATGGTGGCATAAGGTGTTGGCACTCCTCCCTGTTCCTTGGCCTCCCCGTGCCTTGGCCTGAGGGCAGAGAAAATGGCTATTATAGGACTGCAACCGTTTGGTTTATATCTATAATAGGACTCCAAACGTTGTTTGCTCCGAAATAAGACTCTAAATGTTTTTAATAAGCTATTATATATAGGATTATGATTCCTTTTAATCTCTTTTCTCATCTAAATACATGTATTTCTCATCTAAATACAACTAATACTTTAAATGAAAAAATGCATCTAATTTCTGGTGGGTGCGCTGCTGGACGGTCCTGTTGCTGGACGCTGTTGGCCACTGCACTGCTGCTGACCGCCGCTGCACTGCTGCTGGCCGCTCCTACACAAGTACATACTGGCAGATACATGATCTTGAAATTGAAGGCCACAGTACGATCGATCGTTCCAGTTCAAAATGGGCGTGGATCGGTTCGGCCCAAAGGTTCTTCGAACCAGCCCACAAAAACGATCCAAATGGGCTCCAAAACTGACCCATTACGGCAGCTAGGTTCAGCGGTTCGGACTCGCTCGACCCTTTGGATCGAGTGGTTCGATCCACTCCCAGAGACGACGGCGGCGGCGCCGCCATCTGAGCCACCATCTGTCTGTCCCTCCCTCTATCCTGCCCCACCAAGCCAGCGAACGAAAAGATCCCGCCATGGACAGCTCGCCGGAAGGACCATCCGCGCCTCCCGCTCACCGGCGCAAGGGGACCAGGGTGCTGCCGGAAGGAGGCGTCGGAGGAGGCGGGGACCGAGCAGGCGGCGCCGGCAACGGCCGAAGCCATCGCGCTCTCGCCGGGGAGGCTGCTGGCCACGAACGACATCTGCAGCTACCGTCTGCCGGTGAAGTCCCACCCCGTGCGTGACTTCCTCTACTCCCCGCCCACGACATCCTGCTCTCGTGCTCGACGACCGCGACACTCGCTCGTCGGCGCCGTCCTCCTTCCGTTCTCCTCCCGAGGTAACAGAATGTCGTCCGCCGACACTCGCTCGTCAATGCCCTCTGAATGTTGAGATGCAAGTCCTCAGTCAGCATTGTTTTCTTGGTGACTGGCTTGATCTGCTCTGAAGATGGATGGATGGATGAATGGGTTTTCAATTTTGACACCTGCTGTAGTAGTTTGTCTGTACATACGTGCGTAGGTATTATAGTTCACTAGTTTGTCTGTAGTTCTTGGCTTGCAACCAGCCAACCTCCATTGCCGGTAGGGTGCAAGCAACAAGCAGTAAGTACCAGCAGCCAGCCAGGCCGTTGCAGGTCAAAATATATGCATTCAGTTGTGATGTCAATTGAGGTCCCTGTTCACGGATGGCTGCTATTTTCTTTCAACTTAGCATGTTTCAACTTAGCTGCTCCACGGCAGAGGAATCTCAGCTGATTCTAGAAATCGTCCATAGTTAGTACAGCAGCAACTCAGCAGCAGCAGAGTTGGGATGGGATTGAGTTTTAGTTCAGACATTGTACAGTTCATGTTTATCAATTGTCATCAGTGCAGACAGCAGTTTTTTCTGAAACTGTAATAGTGAGCTTTACTTCACACACATACAGTTTATTCATCTATGTTTGTATATGAGCAGGTGAGAGAGGAAGGAACATTGAACCAGAGAATTTGCCTCAGTCCCCCCGCTACTGCTACTACGACACCACAGTCTTTGAGGTGAGAACCATTACATTATTTGCTTCAGTCTTGGCATGAGTAGTGTAGGCAGGCAGCCTGCCTTGTTTTGTATGTATAAAAAATTTGCCTTAGCTTGAGTAGCTTATCCTAACACTAGGTCTGTAGTACAGTTGTGCATGTTGATTCTAATATACCGGTCATCTTTTTACCTGCAGTGGATTGAAGAGAAAACGAACACCTCGTCAAGCTAATGTGCCTGAAGCTGAAAGAGCACAAGTGGCAGAAAGAGTGTTTGTTGGTAATGAGGCTGAAGAGGATGTGGGTTTGGATCAAATGGGTGAGGGTTGGTCAGAGCATGCTTATGGAGGTGAAGATTCAGATGACTTTGACAGAGGTTATACTGTTGAGGGGGTAATTGAGCCACATATGATTGACGGATTCCTGCACGGTGAAGAAAATAGACAGTTCAGATCAAAGGTTTGGGAGGAGTTCACAAAAATTCGTGTTGGTGGTGTCGTCACCAAAGGACAGTGCGTGCACTGCAACAAAGAGATTAGTGCCAAGCGTGGAGCAGGCACTAGTGCTATGTCCACACACTTGAGGCGTTGCAAAGCTAGGATGAGTGTGAATCGAGTTGTCAATCAACTAAAGTCTACTGTCATGTCTCCAGAGGGAATAGCTCTGAAAGATTGGAGATTTAACCAAGCTACCTCTAGGAAAGAGTTGGCTCGAATGATATGTCTTCATGGATTTACTCTGGCTATTGTGGACTATGATGGTGTTAGAAGGTTTGTGTCAAGCTTAAATCCTGTGTTCAAAATGGTCTCAAGGAGAACAATTACAAATGACTGCTCAGAGAGGTATCATGAGGAAAAACAAGTACTGCTAGATGTTTTGAAGAATGTCAATGGCAGAGTTTCACTAACAATGGACATGTGGACCTCTGGAGAAAGTTCAGAAGTATCAGAGTGGTTTTGGAGAACCAAGTTCCTGAAGCAGATGCAGAACTTGCTGAGACAATTCAATATATGCAAAGAAAGTTCAGAAGGTACTGGAAATTGACGTGGCTGCAAATTGCATTTCCTGTCATCTTTGATCCACGATTCAAGCTTAAATTCATTGATTTTCGTTTGAAACAAGCCTTTGGGAGTGACGCTGAGGCAAAGATTGAAATTGTGAAGAAGACCTTGCTGGATCTATTCAAGGATTACTCAGATAGTCAAGAAACAACACAAGCACCTAGTGTTACAGTACAGGCAAATCCAAGTGGGAGATATGCTGATTGGGATAACCATGTCAATCTCAATACCCAACCTACCAATGAGGTACCTTCTGAGCTAGAATCTTACTTATCAAAACCTGCCATACCGCGAAGTGATGGATTCGATATCCTGGGTTGGTGGAGGAGCAATGCACTGGAGTATCCAACTCTGTCCCGAATGGCTAGAGATGCTTTGGTGGCCCCTGCTTCATCAGTTGCATCCGAGTCAGCATTCAGCCATGCGAAGAGACTTATCTCAGATTTTCGAAGCCGCTTATCTCCAAAGACTGTGGAGGAGTTAATGTGTTTACAGGACTGGTTCCGTGCTTCTGGTTCAACCAAATTCAATATGGAGTCGATTGATCATTGTCCTATGGATGAATTACATGTGGTGCCTATCTAAACAGTGAATTACATGCTGAGAATGATTTGGCTTGTCCAATGGATTTTATAATGACGTCTCTTCTTAATTGCCTCTGATATGTCTACTTAAGCCTCTTGTTATTGTTGTGCCTACTTATTTGAATCTCCATTTGATCTGTACGGACATGTGCTTGTAGTTCGATTCTCCATGTACAAGTTAACTCATGTAGACACGTGGTACTCAAAAAAGAAGAAGAAAAACTCCGGCAGGCAGGTCTGTACGTGCACATGCAGTGGGTGTGGGTCGAACCTTGATATCCATTGGTCCACCTGCATGTCTCAACTTAACAAAATGGATCACCCGGTGCTCCAAAAGCTAGCAAATGGATCGATGGTTCGGGGGCGGTTCAACCTAAGGTTGACCCACGCCCATTTTGAGTTCCAGTTGATACGTAGCGGTGATAAAAATACATGTATTATGGGACAAAACCATGTATTTATGTGGTAAAGGGAATCATAATAATCCTAGAATACCTTATGAAAACGTTTGGAGTCCTATTTCGAAACAAATAACGTTTGGAGTTCTATTTTTTTTTTTTTTTTTGAAAGCAAACGGGGGAGAGCATCCCCACCTTACTTCATTACCCAAACAAGTCCGAAATGGACCAAATTCAACCGTGAGCATTACAAGAGAGGAGATACAAGCGCCACTTCTCAAGTTTAGGCACTAGCTCAAGTTTCGAGTTCTATTATAGATAAACCAAACGATTGGAGTCCTATAATAGCCATTTTCTCGTGAGGGCACTACGGAGGCCACAACTGCGCTTGTTGATCATGCATTGCATCTTGTAATCGTCTCAGTTACTTGTATCCATGATAGGTGCATTAGTTTACTTCATTTTCAATTGAACATGTTAACACGCGTAGATTCTTGGGTGTCACGGTAATTGCACACGTGCACGCCGAGACCGTGTCTTTAGGCTCTCCCCGCCAACCGCTAGCATGCCGTGCATATCGCACGGGTGACCGCGAATCAAGGCACACTGTGCAGCTTCCAATGGTGGCGGGGGTAGTGGACTCAGGCCTCGATAAGGCCAAGTGGAATGCATCCAACAAGGTGCGCCATTCGCAGTGAAACAAACTCGCCATCTTTCTTGCTCTATGTTCTCATTCTCATGTGTGTCCACGGTCACTGCGTTCCAGGTAACGCCAGGCAGTGATCTGTTCGTAGGACGGCGATAGACTGCCGGTTCTACCCTCCCGGCTGTCGCCATCGCACCACCACGCCGCTGACGGGATCTGGCAGGGCAAATCGGTGGTGGCTCAGCTCGACAATGGTGACGGCGCGGCCCAGGGATGGAATTGGAGGAGCTGGCAGCTGCTTGGGCCTTGGGACTGGGGACGGCCGGCGCGAGTCCAATGAGTCGGGATGTGAGCATGGCTGCTATTCCTTATTGGGCCGTGACCTTGTGTAAGTCGCACATGGGAGCTTGCATTTTTACCCCAAAATAAAATGGGAAAAGTCCACTTTAGCTCTCTCAACATTCATAAAAGACCGATTTTCATCGTTCAACTCCAAAAATAAACAAAACACATCCCTCAACATTTGAAACCGGACAGATTAAGTCCCTGATCTGGTTAGAAAACCATAAAATTAAAAACTAATTTTGTTGTGACTCTAGATAAGTAGATCTACATGGTGAACATATAATATGATATGGTTTAGTATAAAGTTGCTTTAGATCTATGGTTTTCTTAATTGGAATAATTCATAGATGTTGTTTCTTTGGTCCAATGGTGATGAAATATTTATTGCGGGCTAATTATTGTATGCTTGAGTTGTAGTAAAAATTTCATACTCATTGAGTTATGAAAAACTTAGTTATAGATTTATTTAGGTTTAAGCTTGTTCAATCTAAATAAATCTATAACTAAGTTATACATGATCTAATGGGTATGAAATTTTTACTATAGCTCTAGCATACAATAGTTAGTCCATCATAAAAAGTTCTCCACAATTGGACCGTTGAAACCGTGGCAATGAATTATTCTAACTAGTTATAGAAAATCATAGGTCTAAAGCTACAAATGTAAACTGTATACTAAACCATACCATATTATATGTTCATCGTAGATCTATTTATCCAGAGTCCAACAAAGTTAGATTATCCATTTTATGCTTTTTCTAAGATTTACTATGATTTGTCAAAGATTCGGTTGAATTAAATAAAAAACGAAATGACAAAACCGCCTTCAAAACCACTTATAACCAGGCCGCGATATAATGTGCACGGTTTCAAAAGTTGAGGGATGTGTTTTGTCCAGTTTTAGAGTTTAGGGATGAAAATTGAACTTTCGAGAAAGCCAAGGGGTCCTAAAATGGACTTTTTCCAAATAGAAAAGAGAAAAATTATTTCATTGCCCCTTAAAAATGCTTCTTAGTGTCATAGCCCAAATCCATCGGGCCGTGGGTAGCGTCGGGCGTTATTTGGCGCCCTAGCGCCTGAGCACATTGTTGCGGGGAAGAAGGGGAGCGAGGGGCGCTACATGGCTGGTCGCGGCGCGGGCGCGCGGGCGGCACGGAGGGGCGGCGGTGGCGTGCGTGGGCGTGAGCGAGGAGAAGACCGAGGCTTAGGGTTAAACCCTATTTTATTTATTTCTTTCTTGATCCGAAAAAGGATACATCTCCCTTTATATTTATAGGGATAACACAACTTGACTCGCAAGTAATCCGGAATCTTCCTAATTTGACTAAACTTAAACCCTAAGTAAGGACAAAAACGGGACAGCGGGCGGCGGCGCGCAGGGCTGCGCCCCTCCTTGCACGCTTCGCGTGCCCTCCCGGGCTTTGTTGGGCCGGGCGGCGGTGGCATGTGACATCTCTCCCCTTTGTTGCAGCTTTGATCATTCATCGATGTCTCTCGGGAAGGAGATATTTGCTGGAGTCGTGGTGGTCGCCATGGTTGTCGCACGAGATAGCCCCATGGTGTAGCTAGTGTTGGGGGGCTTGTACCTGGCCGTAGCGATGAGCCTATGTTGGAGTCGGTGTCGATGACCATGCCAATGTCGATGGCCATGTCGATGTTGAGGGCGTTGGCGCCGCTCATGGCGTCGGCGATGTCCAGGACATCGGGGTTCACATCGGCGACGTCAGTGTCAACGTCGGGTGATGTCATTGTGTTGCCCATGCTAGTAATGACGTTGGCGCTCCTGATGTTCCTAGTGTGAAAGATGATGTTGTTGGTGACTGGGGGACTTATCTGCGCTGTTGTAGTCATCGCGGGATGTTGGACTAGTTGGGTAGGCTTTTCTCGAGCAACTGGTGGACGTTGACGGTGGCCTCGATCTGATCTCGAACTGATGCGGGCTGCGACAACGGGGTGTCCTTGGGGTGGGCGTGCCCGTTGCTTGTAGCGTCGATGTTGTAGGAGGGGCGACATTGGTAGCGCCCGTAGGGGCGGCGGCAGCGGCGGCGGCGCCCATAGCAGCGCGCGTCGTCGGGGGGTAGTCGTGGGTGGCGGAGCTCGTGGTCGTGGCGTCATCCTTGGTTGACGAGGCAGCTTTTGCTGTTCAGCCTCGCTATTTCTTCCAAAGATGCTGTCATCGCCTTCTCATACTCCTCGATTTCGGCATAGAGCCGCCATGAAGCGTGGTCGCCCATGCGCTGGCCATTGGATCTTGAAGGCGGTGGTGAGGGCCAAGGAATCGTCCCGGTCTCCTAGTACCACGTGTCCTTTCGGACGGGTCCGCGATTGTCTTGGCGGTGCGGTGGCGGCGGTGGTGCCAGGCGGCGCGCGTAGATGCTGGCGGCGGCGGTGCGCGTCGCGAGCTTGGGTGAGATCTTAAAGACCGGAGCTGATGGGTGTTACCCCTTTAATTATTTCTTGATTAAGATTCAACGGAGTATATTTATAGTCGAGAAGACTTGCATATGAAGTAAATTTGTTTCCTAAATTATTGTTATCTTGCATGTGAAGTAAATTTATTTTATTTTCTAAATAATTTCTGCGTAAGATAACTTAATGATGAAGATAATGATATGACGACGGGCGGACGGCGCGGCCAGCCACAGGGCAGCAGCCCTGGGCGCGCACGCACGGCCCCATGGGCTCTCCGGCTGTGACAAATAGCAGGGGTGAGTATTCTATTTAGCAAACTAGAAGAATATACTCCCGGGCGTTACGGCGGGATTTTCTTAAAAATAAATCTATTATAATAAATAACTTGTGTAGATGACTTGTATGTTAATAGATTAAATATTTTTAGTATTTAGAGATGACATGGGTATTTTTTTGTAATTAATAATGGATGACATGGACTTAGTAGAGAATGATGTGGACCTAGTGGGGAATGATGTGGACACATTGCATGAAGAGAGAGAACTCACTTGGTGGAAAATGATGTGGACACCTTGCATGACTAGATAATTCATCTATTGGGGTTTATCTTTATAAGAGTTATAGATACGATATTATTGTCCTTAGTCAATGGTTAGAATACTTATTAATTGGCCCTAAGATGTCTGTAGTATTTTAGAAAATGTAGGGTTTAGTTGTTTTTCTACAAAAGTTCGGTGAGGTGAACATTATCGTGGAAGCTTAGAAGTGTTTTCCGCACAACAAAATTTGTTTAAGATGTCGTAACAAGGAGATGTTGGTTTGTCAAGGTTGTGAATATATTTTAACTTGACCATCTAGTGTCCCCGTCGGCCTGTGTACACTTTGCAGTTGTGCAACTTGCTTACATATCATTAGTTGAGACAAAGCGTTTGAAAACAAATCTGTAAATACATCACCTTATTGCTCCTCCACACGTCTCCAAGCAGATGGGGTGGTTGGTCCCGTGTGCAAATGAATCATTGTTGTGAAAACGTTTTGACATTGTTCTCCTCCAAGAAACTAAGCTCTCCCATGTTCCCCACTTAAGCTCGCATCTTTCCTCCACCGGTGCCTAAATGCTTTCCGCTTCAACGCCTCTAATGGTGCCTCTGGGGGGTATCCTCATTGCCTGGTCGGGCCCTTTGCTTTAACCTCGTCTCCTCGCCTTTGCCACGGACAATAGCTTTGTCCGTTCACCTCACCTCATCCTCTTAAATCTTGTCTCCAAGACAATGTAAAAGGCATGACCGATTTGGGGCAACCGGTCCCGTTCCCCTCATCGTCATCTGTGGCGACGGGAGGCGCGACCGCCACCGCCAGCCCAAGCACCTCCTCCATAGGCCCCTCCCGGCCATTTGCCGCCACCGACTAGAGCTTGACGCGGCCCGCTGCTGTCGAAAAGCTCTAGTAGAGCAAGCTCCACCACCTCCCTCATTTCATCCCCTCCTCCCCCATAACAAGGTTTGAATTCCCAGCATCTTGGACTGCCGGCGATGGGCGAGGAGACCATCGAGCCACCGGATCCGCCATCTAGGGTCCCGATTTGGCGCCGACAAGCCCAACATGCAGGCCCTCTTCGTGGGAGCGGTGGTGCACTAGAAGGCCGGCCGAGCTCTAGATCCACGATAGTTACGCCGCCCGCCGCCTCCTAGGGTTGCCTCTCGCGAAAGAAAAAAAGGTCGGGCGACACCGCCTCCACCGCCCGTCCGTGCGGCCCCGCTCCCGCCTCCGGCCTCGGCCGGTGGTGGACGAGGGAGCGGGGTCCATCCCTTCAACAGGCTGTCTTCGTAGGGTCTTCGTCGAGTCCTAGGTCTAGGGGTTTGCTCGTCATCGATGTTCGGCGGTGGAGTTAGGTTTTGGGAGGAGCGTGGCTCCTCTGCGGTTTGTTTTTCCTAGTGACGTCGGCGTGCGGAAGTGAGCGACGGCGTAGCGGAATAAATTCTCGCAGCCTTCTTCCGTTCTTCGACGGCAATCTTCTCGACGTCCACGGAGAGCTTGGGGAGACTTGTCTAGGAGTCGAGGGCCGGCGCATCGTTGTCTTCTTCGGGTGATGATGTTGTTGACCCTATTAATCTCAAGGAAGATGTTCTTTGGTGAAAATCTAAACTTTGCTCGGGTTGCCGGCGGTGGAATCGAAGGATGCGTCATGGGTGCGGGAGTTGGCCGATGCGCATGGGAGGCGATTTATTCGGTTGATTCGCCTAGAAGTATGCCTTTCTGCGGCCTCCACCTTGTGGAGTTTGGCTATGGTGCCCCACGACGATTGGGAAGCGGCCGACGGCGGCCCGACGAACGGATCTCTACGAAGGTTCGAGGAAGATGGCGGAGTTTTGTACTTCTTTGTAATTTTCCTTTTCTTGGGATTTCGTTTGTAAAAGGGTCGGTGTAATGCACCAAGGTTAATACATTTTCCTTCTAAAAAAGCTCTAGATCCATGAGCTCGGTCCGGATCCGCGCCCTGCGGCGGCGGACACGCGCTTCACTCGTCGCCGCGTGCGTATAAGGTTGTTGAGGTCGAACGATGCCCCCATCCTCGGTGGTCGTGCGCTGCGCTTCCTAGTGGCCGGGTGAACCCGTCTCTGCAACGGCAACAACGGGGCTCTACACACCATCCGGCGACGACCGGACCTACGGAAGATGCGGATGGTCCCCCCTCTCTCACACACCCATCTGAGGATCACCTACGGCGACGACCGGCCTCCTACTTGACGGTGGTTGTGGCAGCTCCGTCTTTGGTCTTTGGCGACCCCGCCCTTGGGTGTGCTTCCGAGGGAGGAGCACTACTATGGGGTTCAGGGTCTATGGTGCTGGCGTGGCGGCGGCCAGCCTTATACACAGTGGCGGTGGTCGACAAGATCCACTACGAGGTGTGATGCTCCTCATTGCGGCCTTAGAATGGCTTTGGTGCCCCTGGCCCCCTTGCGGTGCAACTAAGCGGAGGGCATTGTGGCGTGTGGTCCGGCCCGGGCGGGTGCTCCCGGCGGTGGAGCTCCCGCGACGGGCATCTTACGGGCCGCATCGTGAGCAGCAGGTCGGCCTGGACAGGATCCTTGGGTGAAAGCGTGTTGGCAGTGTCGGTGCGCGCCTCCCACCGCATGGGCGAAGTCCGGTAGTGGCCGTGTGGTGTGGTGGCAACCGCACACCTCCTTCGCCTCGGGCGTTGATGTGTGCCGATGCGCGCCTCCCTCCGTCCTTGGCGAGTTCGGGAGTGGCTCCGCACGGGGTGGCGGCGCGCACGCGTTAGGATGCTTATTGGCGCGCGCCTCCCACCATCGCGGGTGAATCTGGACGTGGCGTATGGTCCGGGCGGCGGCCAACAAACCCCTCGCCCGGTGAGGGCGGTTGTCGGCGCACGCCTCCCTTTGTCGCGGTGAGTCGAGAAATGGCTCCACGCGGAGTGGAGGCGGCCGACAACCCCTTTCTTTTTCGATCTTGGCATAGACATACGCCCGGTGTGAGCCTCCCATCATCGCGGGCGAGTCCGCTTAACGGCTCTGCGTTGTGTAGCAGCTACAGGCTCTCACCTTAGTTCGGAAGTGAAGGTTACGCTTAAAGCTCAGCTCAGATCTTTCTAAGCTAGCAACGAGATTCTTCTTCCCCTCGGCTCAAGGCTGGGGCGAAAGCCTCGCCAAGCTTCTCGCTTGGCTAATGATTATTACGTTACGACGTCATTCACCTCGCTGGAGGCATCGTTGAAGAGATCTTGTGCCTTGGTGTAGTAGTTTCTTCTCTCGAGATTGCATGGAAACTGCAAAGAAATGGCGCCAAAGATTCAAGGAAAAGAAGAAACCTATTGCTGACAATTGGTGTGCTTTTTTCCCGGCTGTATTACAGCCTTAGTTTTCTCTGTACATTTTGGGTGTTTTTCACTCTTCTTCGCCTTCCTTGTCTCCACAGCTTGTGTGAGACCAAAGATGTAAATATTACTTTTGATGCGGGCCGTTAGGGCCAGTAACATGGACCTAAGACCATTTGGGAACCAATTTCATGCGTGTCAACTTTAGACTATGCTGCGTGTTCAGGGGCAGAGATGGAATTACGAAAATTTAATAGATGTGCTCCATCTTAGTTGCAAAATCATAATTTTCAGCACACCTGTTCAATGTCGTCAAAGTATATAGACGCAAGTGGTGCAACTTGCATATCAGCCTCTCACGTTACTTATGTTAGGATTAGGATATTAATATCCATCATAGGGCTGAGGCCATTGATTGATTCGCGCAGCTACCACCCATACATATATAGCAATCTCATTGGAGAAAACGGCTCCTTCGGTTTGTCATGTTGTCGACCGAGTCGAGCCAACAGAAAGGATCGATACAGGCCATCGCTTGCTTTGTCCAAACATGAAAGAGAAGGCAGAGGTGAGAAGAAAAACAAAAAGACCTACTAATCGCGTATCAACTTCCATTGCGAACCTGCCTTTGTAATTTGTACCGTCTATTTTGCTTCTATTTAATGGTTATGATGATGGTTGAAGTCTTTGAAATGATATAGTTGCTCAATTTTTATGGCTTCATTATTGAAGTTAATAACAATATTCTTTCAGTGGTAGGTGACATGTATGTTCGTGGCTTGATATATACTCCCTCTATTCCAAATTATAAGACGTTTTGGCTTTTCTAGATACTTTAATCTAATTATGTATCTAGACATAGTGTATAGCTACATGCATAGCAAAAAGAAATGTATCTAGAAAATCAAAACGTCTTATAATTTCGAATGTAGGGAGTATATTATATTATTTAATAGCACCATTATTTCAGTAGTAAGTGATGTGTCTGTCAACAATGAGATGCATATGTTGGCTCCATCAATCTCAAGATCCATTTGCCAATACTTTCTTTTGAGGAAAAGTTTTTGTCCAATATTTGAGTGGTACTCTTAGGGATAAGGTTCCTTGATATGCATGAATAGGTGTTTAGTGTGCATGCATATAGGTCAGTGTTTATGTCTAAACATCTCTCTATTTGATTCAAGGTTTATATTATTTTTATGACCACACAGTAAAACTTGTGTAATAAGGCCGATCTTGATGAAGATTTTACGGGCATAAAATATGGTGATCGGTACTGTATTGATAAAAGAGATATGCTAACAATTTCATGGGAGTATAGAGAGTTTCATGGGCATGCAAATCTGCTGCATTGTTTTTCAAATATGGGGGTGTTGAAATGGACATATTAAACACCCAGTTGAGACTGACCTAATAGTAGGGGTGCATATTCTTTTTAGAAAATGAAATATTACAGCGGATCCTTGTTTTAGTACTTATTGATCGTGCAAGATGGTGTAAGTATTTTTTTCAGAATTTGTAGGGTTTTGATGTTTTCTATAGAAGTCTCATGAGGTGAGCATTAATGAGTTGTAACGTAACAAGGAGCTGTTGGTTTGTCATGGTCGAGATCATATTTTAACTTCAACAGCTAGTGGCCCCGTCATCCTGTGTATCTATATGTACTTTACAGTTGTGCAACATGATTAGATGTTTAATTGATTCAAATTATTCGCTTGAAAACAAATCCGTAACAATTATTATAACAACCACCACATCTCTTGGAGACCTCGACTAATAAGGTGATGCAAGTTTGTGAAATTGAGAAAGGAAAATTAAATAGTCATAACAAGCTAGGAAATTTCCATTGACCATCTAATAATTCTGGACCATCATAGTGTGTTCGTTAGACGTACTTGGTACCTAGACAAAATGATTTTCGGTTTCAGTAAGATCCATACGTCTTTGCTCACCTCAATGTTTGTTACTCCTTCCATCCCAAATTATAAGACGCTTTTGTCTTCTCGAGATATATAGCTTTTGGAATGCACATATTAGCTACACACTATATCTAGACACGTAGTACAAATAATGCATCTGGACAAACCAAAACGTTTTAGAATTTGAACGAAGAAAATCCAAAACGCCTTATAACATAGAACCGAGGGGGTACTGTTCTGACATAATAACAATATCGACATATAAGACCATTTGGAAACCAACTTCATGAGTGTCAAATTTAGGCTCCTAAATCGTGCCTTGAGTAGTCCGTATGTCAACAAACGTGTTACATCTTCGTTGCAGAAGTACTAATTTGCAACACAACAGTACATGTGGTCAAAAATATATGTATGGATTCATGGGGTGCAACATGCATAGGATAAGATGGGTTTTCATCAATCTCATAATCAGCTGCTAATGTTATTTAATTTGGAAGACTTGACGACGGTGGGTAGAGTGCTCAGCTGTGTTTCCTAAACTAGTCTATCATTTATGATATTATACAAATCCATCACGGAAAGCTGAGGCCATTGATTGATTTGCTCAACTACCCCCATACATTAGAGTAAAATAGATATATATCTCATCGGAGCAGACGGCTTCCTCCGTTCGTCGTCCTGTCGATTGAGTCGAGCCAAGAGAAAGGGTACCATACCGGCCATCGCTCGCTTTCTATATAACCACAGACTTGAAGGAGGAGCCTAGACGTGCGAAAATTTCTCCATGGATCTAGTTTGCTCATCTGATATGATTTTGTGTTGGCTAATCTGAATATATGCTGCGCATGTTGCAGATCATTAATTCTTTTTACAGCGTCCCGGCCGGGAGCCTGGATATGGCCGATATTGCTTTTGGCATCGTGGGGAAGATTGTCGAAGTTGGGTTTGCCATCAAGGGAGGCCGTGAAGACAGTTCAACAGAACAAGGAGGACTGCCTTGTGATCGAGCTGCGTGCGGGCAGAGTCAGTGAATTCCTCGAGAGGCTTGAGGGGACCAAGTTGATGGACAACCTGGCCACGAGGGATGCACTGGAGGACCTGGAGAAGATCCTCAGTCACGCCCTCACGCTCGTGAACGCCTGCCAGGAAAGGCACATCGTGTGCCTCTTCTGCAAGGCCAGGGACCTGTCCAAGAAGCTGCGCCGGGTACAAAAGCAGATAGAGGAGAGGGTTATGTATAGTGTCTTCGCCATTCAAATCACTCTCGTCCTAGATATTGAATGTCCTCAACCACAACAAGAGGTAGGGGATATGTACTACCTTGCCTTGCTTTCATGCATTTTTCTGACACACGAATTCCATTCTTTCAATTTGATGATGCATGACCTATCACAACCCTATCACAACAAACTCATCACAATTACACATGTCCAAAAGGGCCAAGCCCTACCACATGTAGTATTGATCCTTCGAGTTATTCAAGTAAACCGGTGCACATGCTATAAAACCAGCTCCAGATTGGACAAAACAGCCCACCCTGCTCCGAGGTGCTAAGTGACGGCTTTGATGAAGTAGTAGGTGAAACGAACCCCTCCCCCGCGTCGCCGCAACAGGCGATCGATCATAGAATTGGTGTTTTACTACAAGAAATGGTGTTTTACATGACGTTTATTGGTGACGTTCTAAAAAACCATCATAGAATTGTATTGTCTGTGACGATTCAGCCATGAGGTGATATATCTATGACGGCTGGTTTAGTTATTGTCATGGTTGGACATCGCATCATATTTCCTTCTAAACGATGCGATTCGAGTATTGGATATCCAGTCTAAGATCGGAACCCTCGCATATAATAGCATTGGATTATAGCTCTAGATTAAAGGCATTTGCAACTAATGACGCTTATAAATTTTGATAGCCCGATGGTAAGCTCCTTGATATTGTGACCGTGCGGTTGCTTTTTTCCATTCCCCTTGATGGCTTTTTTTTTTGTTTTTATTTTCAATTTTTTAATATATATTTTCTTTTTTATGTTGCCTTTAAAAATAACTAGCAAAAGTGCCCGTGCGTTGCGACGGTAGTGAATCTTATCGTAGAATAAAAAAAATACAAAGATAAGGGAAGTAAACACAGTCTAAGCAAACCATTACGCCTCTCTACATGCTTCACGCTTCAGAACTTTTTATAGGTGTATTATCATGAAAAACATTGGTGCTATTTATCTTTAATGCATCGTTAATCCATTATTATGCAGGCAAGCATTTTGAACTAACAGTTGCCTTCCCTTTTTCATGATAAAGGGCTGACCCATTTGCAATTTGTATGTAAGTACGTAAGTATGTCCATGATATCATGACTATGAAGGCCACCCGAACTTGTCATCATCTAATCTCGCTGCTGGTCCAGTTCGTCCATTTCTGGCCCATGGATTCCACGTAACAGAGACAGACAGATTATGGGCTTTGTTGTCCTGGCTTAGAGAAAGAAAGACAGCCCATGGGCCACGGTCTAACTTCAGTGTCAAAGTTTCTGAAGTCCGGTCTGGATTCCCCTCAAAGAACGACAACCCGGTTCTGTATATACGCGGTATATCGTAGGAATCGCGGACAGAAATTTTACCTTGGCGGACAGAAAATTCCACGGCAGATTGCTGGTAAATTTCCACGTTTTATTATTAGGTATAGATTATATGTAATATCGTATATAATATACGTACATGAGTTGGCCTCCTCTTTATTGCTCGTGAGAACTTTTATATTTCCCATCTCATGTTTCCTTTATTTTTTTTAAGTTTATGCTCCGTGTTTTAGCAACAAAAAATAATTGTATGGAATACGTATATACATTAATGACTTAGCCTCCTCTTATTGCTCTTGAAAACACGTACTGGTAGACTGCCGAACAGCAGCATGACCCAGCAGCCCACCAAAGCCCATTATCGACTTCAGTATATAACGTTTTGTGAAACCTAACTCCAGGACATCGTCCCCACTCCCACATCCTCCAGCCGCCACCCAACTCCCCATCCCTTCATCCTCTACGTCGTGAGTCTTCACTCTTGAGCGCGGTGCCCGGCGTTGCAGGACCACCGGCCGACACATGCCCCTCTTCTCCACGACGCGCTGCACGGCGGCCTACCTCCCGCCCGCTCAGATCCGGCGACCTCCCCTCCCTCTCCACTCAGATCCGGCGCAGGTACGACTCCCTTCCTCCCTCTGTTGCTTTTCTCTCCTCTCTATCTCACTCACCCTCTCTTAATATGTCAGGGCGGTGCGTCCGGCCAGAGCAGCGGCAGTGGTTTCGGAGGAGGAGCGGCGGCGTTTGGTTGGTTCGGAGGAGCGGCGGCAGCAACGCGGAGGAGCTCGGCGTGGACCACTGACGCGTTCGAGCAAGTCATTTGAGTTGTACCGAGAAATCAACATCTTAGTATTGTAGCTACTTTAGTGTACCTTGGTTGTTGCATTAGTACTTCCTGTAAAAATTTGTACAGATAAATGTTGATGTGTCATGGAAAAAGATGAGCAATGTTTTGTAGCAATGTTTTTTTTTTGAAACGAATTTTTTGTAGCAATGTTGTGATATTCGGTACTAATTTGTGATATATATAGAAACTAATTTGTAGCAATCTTGTGGATTTTTGGCACTAATTTGTGACGTTCTTTTCGTCACTATGGTGTGGATTTGGGCTTGGATATGGGCTCGGTATAGGAGACGGGCAACTAATTCATGACAGTCACAAATGTCGATCTGTGGACGCTCAATTTGGTTCAAGCAAATCTATGGCGTGAGATACATGACGGAATTTTCTATCGTCATGGGAAGTTAATCGTGATGATTTTTTGGTATTTATGACCAAACCGATTGTCATGTAAAACACCATTTCTTGTAGCGCGACTCGGGGCGACCCCGCCGCCTCGCATTGGGAACACCTCCGCGCGCCCCCGTCGCGCCGCTACTCTCCACTCCACGATGGTGGCGGCCACCGCGGTGCCCACAAAGGGGGCCTCCCGCGGCAGCCCCCAAACCTCCCCGCAACTCTCCTCCCCTTCTCCTACACTTCGAGCTTGAATAAAAATGGCGGTCACAAGGTCGGAGCGAGTAGAACGCAAGATCCGGGGCCTTGGGCCGATTACCGTGGATCCAGCGACCCTGTCCACGAATCCAAAGATATGGGGCGGCGGCGCGACATGGTGGTGCTCAGAACAACCGCGGTGGCGCCTATGGTTGCCCAGCGGCCCGCTCCCTCCCGTCCCTCGCAGCCCCGCACTAGTAGGGTCGCCGAACGACGGGAGGAGCACCCTGCTCGGGCGGACGTGGCGTGGCCGCGCTGCTGTCGCGCCCCCTACCCTGTGTGTCCCACCGGCGCCTCACCAGGCCGCCGAGTCACGCGGCGAGGGCGCCCCCCATCGTGGATCCAGACGTGATTGAAGGCGGGTGCTTGTCGGCATCCCACACCGGTAGACCTCACAAGCGGCACCAAGGCCCAAGAAGGAGAAGAGGTCCAAGAAACCCAACATTCATCTCGCAGGCCCGAATGGGGCGTGCTCACCCTACAAGGCACGCTCTTCCGGACTCTGGTGTTAAGTACCAAGGTGTGAGTCGGATGCGTATGAAAATTATCAAACTCTAATTCCAAACTCAAACTCAACGGCCTTCCTTGCCGGCGCTACCTACTCCTCCTCCTTCCTCCTTCCCGTAGTCGTAGATCTCTCGCCACTCGACACCGGTATCGGCTCTCCGGGTCAAAGACATTTGGAGCCCTCCCTTCCCCACCCCCACTTCACACGGCGAGCCAAGGCGCACGGCGCCATGGACCCAAACGTCGGGCCATGCTCGACAAAAAAATTCGATGAGGTCTTCCACCACTTCGACACGATCGAGTCCAAGTGGGGCGGCACGCTCGCCGGCAAGTCCTCGGCGTCGGGCGCTCATCTCTCAACGGATCGGTGGTGGCTTACCGCCACGAGACCCCTTCCGCTGCCCTCAAGGATGTCACGGACCGCGTCGCCGCATGCAGGCGAGGTCACCGGCGTAGGCGCGGACCACCGCATCACTGCGTTGGGCGTCGCGTCGCTACGCCGGCCTTTGCACGGTCGCCACCGGTGGAGTTCTACCGGTGCTTCCGGATGCCTGGCGCCGCCCGGCTCCTTGGAGGAGTACTCCACCGCCCACGCAATCTCGCCCGGGCCAACCACCGGTGGGCCCTCGGCGTCGGCGAGCGTGGCGGCGATGGAGAGCAAGGTCGGCGACCTCGAGTTGAGCCGCCTCTCAAGATCCGCGACGAGCGCGATGATCGCCTAGAATCTCGAAGGTCGCCTTCAAGGTGTTCGATGAATGGCGCTCGTGGGTGGAGGCCACGTTCTCGACATTCGTTGGGACATTGGTCCCCGCCGGCCGCAATCCACGCGCGCCCATGTATAGCGACGCAACTTCGTCATCGAGGCCGCCATCATCTCTTTTCGTAAGCCGGCCGCTACGGGGAACCGCCTCCGGCTTCCACATCGGGACACGGGCCGCGCACCCCACTTCGGCTTTGACCATCGCGCACATCGCCGCCCGGATCGACCGCCGTATAGGGGTATGGGTCGGTAACAACCATAGCGCCCCCCGACCCAGTATGATCAATTCCCTTCCCCAACTCCCCTCGCATGAATCCCATCCCGATTCCTAAGCCTCCAACTGATCCTCCTACAAACTAGTCTCTCCCCATATTCCGGCCGAGTTCAACACACTTACCCCACAATTCAACCCACTTCTCTCCCATTCATCTCAAATGCCCCAATTTAGCCGACCCACTATTCCCAACATCCGGATCCCTACATGTCTTCACCAGCTCAACCAATTTCCCACTACCATCACCCCTTTCGAGACTCACATACCATTCCCACCAAACCATCATACCAATACCCACCCACCACACCTCGGCCGTCTTCCAAAGCTAGACTTCCCCAAATTTGACGGCGAGGACGCACAATTCTGGATAACCTGCGCCAAAAACTATTTCGATATGTATGCCGTCGAATCACAAATATGGATTCATGTTGCCACCATGCACTTCACTTTGGGCCCGGAAGCGGCCGATCTGTCGAGTCCCGCTTATCCACTACAGATTGGCCTACGTTCTGCTCTATGATCCATGAGCGTTTCAGCCGAGACCAACATGAGCTCCTCATTCGTAAGATGTTCCATATCCGAATGACTACCACAGTCTCGGATTACGTCAACCCAAACCTCAACATCCTCTCATTTATCCAGCATGTTGTGGATGGTCTTCATGATGACATCCGTGCAATTTTAATGGTTGCCCGCCCTACAACACTCGATGGTGCCTACACTCTCGCCGTGTTGCGGGGAAGAACGAGGCGAATCATACCGATGCAAGGATTTCATGAGGCCGAATGGAACATTTCCTCCGTGGTTTCCTCAAAGTCGGGGTGCTTCCTCATTGTCATCCCCGCCGGCACGTCAAGCTGCTGACAAGAACCCCTCTGATGACAAGTCTCAGCCACCCCGCGCCCCTGCTTTCGACAAGTTCAATGCTCTCAAGGATTTCAGGCGCGCGTGTGGTCTTTGTGTTCATTTGTGGCGAGAAGTGGGCTCAGGTCACCGTTGTTCTCCAACTCCTCAGTTGCATGCATTAGAGGAGGTATGGTCTTTGTGCCAGGATGATTTTGATCTACCAGTTGAGGATACTCCACCTGAGCAAGAAGAAAGTCCCCAGTTATTCTCTGAAATGTTAGTGGCTGTTCTCTCCACTCCCTTTGCTCCTAAGACAATGCTATTGTCGGTTGTCCTCAATGGGCGTTCGGTGTCTATTTTGATCGACTCAAGTAGCAGCCACTCCTTCATCAACTTCGGTCATTGCCGTGACTTGCCGGGCGCCGGCCGCTAGCAAGTACCAATGGGTGTCAAGGTTGTTGACGGCTCTATTCTTTCTTGCAATTCAGAACTGCCTCATACCGAGTGGTCAATTCAAGGCCATCGTTTCCACTCAACCTTCCGCATCATTCCCTTGGGCACTTATGATCTCATCCTTGGGATGGATTGGTTGGAAGCCTTCTCCCCAATGGAAGTCGATTGGAAGGCCAAGTGGATGCCTATTCCGTATGGGTCTGCTAAATTACTGTTGTCCAGTGGCGATTCTCGACTAGTCAGCATCTCCATGGCAGCTCTGCAGCATCACATCTGACATTGATTCCCCGCCTCCACCACAAGTCCCAGCAACTGTGCAGACATTGCTAGATGAGTTTGGTGCTCTGTTCCAGGAACCTTCCAGCCTCCCTCCTCGGCCGGTTGTGATCACACAATTCTGTTGATCGAGGGGGCTCAACCAGTTTCTATCCGCCAGTACCGGTATTCTCCAAAATTGAAATCTAAAATTGAGACCCAGGTATCTAAGCTGTTGTAGCACGGGATGATCTGCCCAAGTACCAGTGCCTACTCCTCACCGGTCCTCCTCGTCAAGAAAAAGGACCCACACGGAGAATGTGTGTGGACTATCGCATCTTTGAATGCCCTCACGGTGAAGAGTAAATTTCCAATACCCATAATCGACGAGCTACTTGATGAGCTCTCCAACGCTCGATGGTTTTTCTGCTTGGATCTGCTCGGGCGACTTCAATCAAATCAGCGGCACCCGGTGAAGAACATAAGACCGCATTCCAAACACACCGGGGCAATTCGAGTATGCAAAGTGATGTCATTCGCCCTGGACAGTGCTCCAAACACATTTTAGGGGCCATGAATTCAATATTGAAGCCAGACTACGAGTCCGTGTTATCGTCTTCCTCGATGATATCTTGGTTTCTGACCCAAGCTTTGAGCAACATCCGGTGGATCTTCACCTTGTTCTAGAATTGCTTGCTAAGGACCAATGGTGATCAAGAAAAGCAAGTGCGGGTTCGCTCAAGAATCAATCACTTATCCGGGCCACACAATCAGTCTTTGCGGGAGTGGGTACATACCCTTCCAAAATTGAAGCTATTGCACAGTGGCTAGTTCCTCGGGATGTCAAGCAACTTCGGGGAGCTTCCTCGGAATTGCCGGTTACTATAGGAAATTCGATGCGCAACTTTCTTTGTCATAGCTCATCCCTTGAATGACCACGCTAAAGAAGGGAGCTCTGTTTGTGTGGACGCCAGGACCATTCCCTTTTGCATTCTCCTCGCTTTCAAAGAAGCTCTAATTTCCGCCCGGTTCTATCTCTCGCCGGACTTCTCGAAGCCATTCCATGTTCGCCGGATGCTAGCGACATCGGAGTGGGCGCAGTTCCGATCAAGGATGGCACCCGCTTGCCTTTGTCAAAGAAGTCTCTGGGACCTTGTACTCGTGGACTTTCCACCTACGACAACGAATACTGGCAATCCTCGTCGCGGTGGGCGGTGGCGCACCTACCTGTAGCTTTTTGAGTTCCTAATCCACACGGACCAACGGAGCTTGACTCACATAACAGACCAATGCCTCCATACCCCATGGCAGCTTAAGATGTTCGCTAAGTTGGCGGGTCTTCAGTACAGAGTCGTGTACAAGCCGAGGCACACGAATCAGGCCGCTGACGCCTTGTCATGGCACCCAGCTCCGTCCGCTCAGTTGCAAGCAATCTCGTCCATTGTCCCTACATGGCTTTCCCGGTCGCCCGAAGTTATCTTTGAGGATCCCCCGACAATCCGTCGATGCAGGAATTGGCTATCGATCCAATCTCCAATCCAGAATACACACTTTCTGGCGGCATCCTCAGGCACAAGGGCCGCATCTGGTTGGGGACGGACCCTGAAATGAAGCTCCACATTCTCTCTGCCTTCCGTTCTAGCACCCTGGGCGGCCATAGTGGCTTCCCTGTCACCTATACCGAGAATCAAATAGTTGTTTTCTTGTAAGGGGATGAAACAGGACATCAAGAAATTTGTTGTCGACCGCTTCTGCAATGCGCCATTAGGTAAAACCAGACCGTGCTCGTTACCCTGGATTGCTCTCTCCTCTGCAGGTGCCTACTGAATCCTGGCAACAATTAAGCATGGATTTTATAGATGGGCTCCCAACATCTGGTACAGCCAACTGTATTCTCGTGGTGGTGGATCGATTCAGTAAGTTCAGCCACTTTATTCCTCTCCGGCATCCATACACGGCACAATCCATGGCTCAGGCATTCATGGACCATGTCTTTCGCCTTCACGGGTTCCCCGGCGGATCGTGATCGGATCGGGATCTTTGTCTTTACCAAAGAACTTCGGGGAGCTCTTCCATCTCACCAGGGTTGAATTGTGCTTGAGCAGTGCTTACCACCCAGAGTCTGACGGCCAAACTGAACGGGTAAACCAGTGCCTGGAAACTTACCTAAGATGCTTCTTCCATACACCCAGTGTTTCATGTATCCCCGCTCAAGCCCGCCCCATATGCGACCATTCCTGCCTCGACAGAGCTTCCTGCTGTTTCTGAGCTTCAAGTTCTCGAGCTTATCATTCAGCATCGCCTGCATGCCCGAGGTAATCACTCTGTTTCCCAGGTCCTGGTGAAGTGGTCCAACATGCCTGAGTCGTTGGCCACTTGGGAAGATACCGAGGCGCCCGCAAACAATTCAGCAGCCTCCGGCCTGGGGACAGCCCGGACGTCAAGGGGAGGGGGGGTGTCAGCATCCCACACCTAGGGGAGCCACAAGCAGCACCAAGGCCCAAGAAGGAGAAGAGGTCCAAGAAGCCCAACGTTGGTCTCGCCGGCCCAGAATGGGCGTGTTCGGCCTTCAAGGCCTGCTCTTCAGCTACCGTGATAAGTACCAAGGTGTGAGTCGGAGTCTGTACGAAAATTATCAAACTCTAATTCCAAACTCAAACTCAACCGGCCTTCCTTGCCGGCGCTACCTACTCCTCCTCCTTCCTCCTTCCCGTAGTCGTATATCTCTCGCCGGAGTCCGCCGTAGCGTGGACTCGGCAGTGCTCCCCCTCGGCGTTGGGCTCACCACCCGTTCAGCAGGTTCCCCGCGGTGGTGTGAGTGCTCCACGGCGGGCTCGCGCGCGTGGGCTCGGCTGCTTAATTGATCCGGTGGTGCGCCGACGCCATCCCTCTGCCTTGTTGGCAGTGCAGAGCCCCGTCCTGTGTGGTGGCCGACAAAGGTGTTGGTTGGCTCCCCATCCTGGGCGGTGGTCGATGAAGGTGTTGGTGCTCTCTTCAGCAGGGCTAGGACGGTAGCGCCCCGGCGAATCTGGATGTCCTCTTCCACCATGCTCGCATGTCCCCCTCCTTCCCTTCTCGATCCAAAAGATTTGCACAGGACGAATGCGTGGCGGCGAGCTACGGTTCCCCTGTGTATGCACAGCTGGGTGAAAACCCCGCCCTCGCGTCCGGCGAGCGGCGATGGTGCAAGCTACGTCATCAACCTCCTTGGAGGCATTGTCGAGGCTGCTGTACCTTGGGACAATGCATCATGGAACTCGCCGTGTGCTAGGTTTTTCGAGAATCTGGGCAAAAGCCTTATCCGGCTTTGATCCGGTCCGACGACGATGGCGCATTTGGCGTCATGCCCCTCCTTGGAGGCATTGTCGAAGATTCTAGTACTGCTACCTGCTCATCGGAGCTATGTCTTTGGAGAACCCCCTCTCGCTTCAACCAACAATGGTGGCATCTGCGGATGTCACTTCCCTTGGTGAAACTGGCCCCGGCTGTCGGTCGTCGCCGAGGTTCTGATGAGTGTCCCCCCTAGCGTCTCTGCTCGGTCGGCGCTCTCCTTGATGGTGCCCGAATATCAAATGTCGGGTGGAGTTTCCACCGCTACAGCCACTCCCCTCCAAGGATTCCTCCCCATAGACGGCATTGGATGGTGGTACGTGGGCCAGGATGTGGTAGAGGATGTCTCCATCTACTTCTGCTTGAAGGGAGGTCATCTTGTGTGGCGATCTTGGGTCTTCGGCTTTGTCACCAGTTTTAGTCCCCATTTCACTTTGTTGGTCTCTATTTCCGTTCCTAAGAGGGTGGGTGGCAGCGGAGTGGCTTAGCTACGAGGAGTGGTGCGGGGCACAAGGCCCATGGTGAAACCGGTGAGTATGCTGTTCAGCAGTGGTGCAAATCGATGTTCGGTTGGCGATTCGGCTTATAAGCACCTTAAATAAATCGATGTTCAACATTCTTGTGTATCACAAGGTAGCAAGTAATAATGTTTTCTCTTTTTGTCGTGTTGAGTCTGTTGACTGTAATGCAAAATGCAAATTAAATAAATAGTGAAGAACAAAACTAGTCCAACATTTGTTTGGCTGGCTGTTTGAATCATAAGATACAAACTTTTGTCCGTGCTGAGTATCAATTCTGCTGGACCACTCTTTTATGCTACAAGCACAATGTTGAATCATGATGCAATCATTATTGGATGATTGAAAACATCGGATTTGTGAGTATATATGGCTCCTAGAGTCCTGATACAATCTGTGATAGCAAGAGACATTGGTTTTAGGTAATTCACTCAGCCAAGAATGCTAGCTCTGATTTTAAATAACTTCACAGCATATCAGCTTGTCTTGTTGAATCATTATCTTTGTTGTCTGCTCAAATCCTGTCATCAAAGTATGAGAAACAATAAACTCAAGTAGTGATTTCTTAAATGGTGAAACTGTGTCTTCTCACTCCCTTATAAACTTTACATTGGAACTTGTACTTCATTAGAGAACTGATTCTGTCATTTTTTTTCAGGAACTTTTGGGCGCTGCCACCAGCTTGTTGGTTTTCATGGACATGTGCTATGCTAAACTTTAGATTAGCAACTAGGATTAGCCTTTCTTTTGATCATTCGATACATAAAACAAGGATGTTAAGTGACATTACATGTATAATGTACTTGTTTGATACAATCAATGCAATGTGATCACTTTGAATGTCATGACTTGTGTATGTGAATTAATATATGGCTACAGTGTTTGATCATTAGCTATAACATGAGACTACCTTTTATATATTTTTTTATCTATTTACAAATGAGCTCGATGGACTGCCGGTTGCTAAAAGTTAATATTGCGATGGACCATCCGTTGCTAAAAAGCTCTAACTGATTGTCCGTTGCTAAAGTTTTACCATCCAACGGTCCGTGGCTAAAAGATAGTCCGTGGCTATATATATTTAACCACGGCTTCATTAGCATCTGCAGGGGTCCGTCGCTGTAAGTTTTAGCCACGGACTGAAAGTCGCTTTACCCCCATATAGCAACGGATCGCAAGTCGCCGATTAAGGGTTGTGGTGTAGTGTTAGTCTAGGATTACCCTTGTTATGTATGGTGTTGTTGTAATGTTTTGTGATGTTGTAATCTCGCTCTCCCCCCCTCTATTGATTTAATGAACTATGTAATTGGTGCCTTGCACCCTTTTCACCCATCGGCTTTCTTTGGAATCACGTGAAATGAAAAGCGGTGGAGATCGTTTAAATCTCTCCCGTAGTTAACCTGAAAAAAAAAAAGTGACGGCTTTGACAATTGGGATACCATTGTTAGACGGTTTTGCACTTGAGGGTGAAAATTAGGCTAACCCATTAGTTGAGGGGCCAAAAGTGGACTTAATCCCCTGTAATAATATAATGCCATCTTCCAACATTTGGCAATTGATTACTGACACTCTTTACCCTCATCAACACCTGGACTGCTGTACCATTTTACCAAAAAATAATGTTTCTATTATAGTGGAGCTGAGCATAATAAATCATGCATACATGCATGTACTTCACTATACCACTATGATTTGATTCATGTTTTGCGATTCCAGAATGCAGGAGCGTCTAGCGGCGACAGGACTAACGATTCGAGGTCAGATATCAACCTGTAATTGTTTGACAGCATGTTCCAGATATATGTGCAATCCTAAAAATCTAAGTGATCGGTCTGGGAAAAAATCTGTGCAATCCTAAAAAAAATTACGTCCCTTCAATTTCTTATGCCCACCTTTTCTCAATCCAAAATATATGGTTGTTTTCACAATTAAAGAAACGTCTTTCCTTTCCTGAATTGTAATCGCAGAACTGAAACGGACACCAAGGATAACAAGGTAATAACAGCAGAAAGCGACACACCCTTCGCTTCCTTAGACGGTAAGAGCATATTTTTCTGGCAGTCTCTACACCTCTCTTTTTTATTACTCAATCATATAAGGATATATAATTGCATTCCCGGCAGCACTAGCTGCTACGATCTTCATACCATATACAGATGTTACCACTGCACCTGACTCCTTCAACTGAAATGACATTATCACTACTTAAGTTATGGTGCTTCTAGGGTTCAGAATTATTACATCCTAATCTAAATTACTATATCAATACATGTCTTATTCTACTGACAGGGGTCACAAAGTTCGCCTTGGCTGAGATCGAAGACGCTACAAATGCCTTTTCACAGGACAATCTCATTGGGCAAGGTGGCTTCGGTGAAGTCTACAAGGTACAAGTCCTCCATTTGTTCAGTTCTTCATTGGTCGATCCTTGCAGTCCAAACACATGTACTAAAGAAAAAATAACCCAACACGAGCATCATCATCCTTGGTTCCGTCTTATTTCTGTAGGGCCTGTTTGGATCCCATTATTTTGGGGGGAAATGAAATCTATTTAATAAAAATTAGGCTATTTGGCTTGAAATTTGAGATTCTACAACTCTACTTATGTTCACAAATAAGTCTTTCTAAAATTCATAGGTGGGACACGTCATGGGATTGCAGAAACAAACAAACAAACACTACTATGGAATTCATTTACATGGTTCGCGTTTTTCATTTTTGAGGTGGGCAAGGGCGCCCGTGTCACGGTTGAGAGGCCATGATAAATCATGATTTTTGTGGCGGCCCAAATATGCCCGCCACGGTTAATGCAGCACAAAAACCAAAAAAGACCCAACCGGATCTAGGCAGCTCACAGTTGCACCACGATGCTTTGCCGCCGGGCGGCGGCCGCTATCGGATCCGGATCCGCAATCGGTTGAGAGGTCATAGTAAATCACGATTTTCCGTGGCGGTCCAAATATGCCCTGTCACGGTTAATCCAGCAAAAAAAAAAAAAAACACCGAGACCCACCCGATCTCGGATGCTCACAGTTGCACCTCGACAACGACGACACCTCTGGCCACCTGGCTGCATCTGGATCTGCAATCTTAAGTAAACTCCACGCGTATGGGGAAGGATTTTTCCAACCTCCCAAAGATTGGGATCAAGTATTGAGTATTGTTGGAGCAGTGTTTTTCATCTTTTTCCAAAAAAAACTAGGATTGGGAGGTCATATAGGGTACTGTGTTGGAGTTGCTATTTGTTTCAGGTGGACACAAATTTGGTTTTGGGAAGACAAGTATTGGGTACTGTTGGAGATTGATGTTTTTTCCATTCCAATACCGTTTTGAGAGTAGCTAAACTCAAGAATATTAGGACAAAATTATTTGGTACTGTTAACTTGCTTTTGTTTCAGGGTGTATTACGAGACGGCAAACTGGTCGCCATTAAGGCATATAATAAAAATTCTAATGGATGGTCGGGAATAGATATGTCAAGGGAACTTGATATCGTTTTTTAAAGTTCAGCACAGAAATATAGTAAATTCTCTGGGATATGTGCATGAAGCGGAGGGAACAGAAAGTTTCCTGGTCCTGGATTACCTGCCAAATGGAAATTTGGAGAGAATTAATTGCGGTAACTTTCATCTTTTGTTCATGTCCGTATAAATAAATGCTCTGGTTTTTCACCAATGCTTCTCCACGACACGTCCGTTTTATGCAGGGAATCGAGCAGACTGGTCTGCCCGCTTGAAGCTAATTGATGGGATAGCCCAGGGCTTAAATTACCTACATGGGCAACACATAGTCCATATGGATCTGAAACCAGCCAACATTTTGCTAGATTCAGATATGAATGCCAAGATTGTAGATTTTGGACTATCTAGAATGTTTGATGGTTCGGCTTCTCCTAGTCTTACTCGTACGACCACGCAACGCCTAGCCGGCACACTGTATGCATGATTCGCCACTCTAATTTCATTGTCATGCAAGTAAATGGATTCCTTTAAGGCTTTAATTTAAATTTAACGTTTTGGATGTGGTCTGATTTCGTTTTTAACGTTTCAGGGGCTATATGCCACCAGAATTAGTTTTTAGTGGCGAGGTCTCTTTCCAGGCTGACGTGTATTCGTTTGGCATCATCGTCCTTGGAACCATTATTGGTGGTATGTGCAAAGGAGATCCACCTGCTTCAGCTGAATGGGTATGTATACATAACGTGCATGCTGCATGAAAACTTGACAAGATCAATTTGTCCTCGATCGTTAAGCTAATAGTGGTTTGTTCTTCATCATAATCAGGCTTCGGAGGCGCGGGATAAGAGTGATCGACAGTTCAAGGAGCTGTTTGATCCATCATTGTTTGCTGAGTCCCAGCTGAAGCAGATCAAAACCTGCTTGGAAATCGGACTGAGATGTGCTGAAATGGATCGTAAAAAGCGGCCCACCATGGCTGACGTGGTTGCGGAGCTGGACAGAATAAAAGATGCTAGTGCTGGGAGTCCAAGCCTGCTGCGGGGACTGAATACCCTGACAGCACACGGAAGGCACAAGTGATGATTATTTTTCTAAGACGGGTTTTATAACTCGGCCTTTTAAGAAGACTAGCACGGTTGATCAGTCATGGGGGACTTCTGTTAGTTCTCTTACAAATGCCAGTATTTGGAACACGGAACGTACGTCTAGGCGGTGTGATGCAGCCCAGCTCGATCTGATACGGTACTCCGTACGTACTACATATAGCTTATTGTGCTTGTCGTACAGCTTAGTTGCGAGACGATAATGTACTTGCTCCGTCCTAGAAACATTGTTGTTTTTGTACAACTTGCAGATATCTTGTTGGACCATCTGTTTTATTCACATTATATAAATATTATATATTTTATTATGAATTATTTTATTGTTTATAGATTCTAATAATAAAAGACGTTTTTAATTTTATAATTACATACTCCTACGTAATGCAAATAGAAGTCCTTTTCCGTCCATGCGAGTAGAGCAGAAAAGAAGTCTTTCCGGTTGCATGCGGTGGTTGTGGCCAAAAATACCCCTCTAATTGCTTCGTCTCCCGCGCATGCATGCGTGATTAATACCGAAAAATTGGGTGCGGAGTCCCGTACCCTCCCGTCCGCAGTGGGCGTGGGCGTGGCGTGTTTTGGTTGGACCGCGAGGAAGTCCCGTCCGTAACGTCGTCGCGTCGCTGGCTGCATCGGCTCCGCTTCACGACGCGATCGGCTCCGATCCGGCGCTGCGCTCGGCTCGCAACAATCGCCCACGCACGCAACAATCGCCCACGCACGCAACGCCGCCATCGCCCCGGCTCCCTCACGCGTGGAATCATCCTTCCTAGCCCGTGCATCGTGGCGGCGGCCATGGCAGAAAAACAGTGTAGCGAAGCTTTACCCGACAGCGGTCACGGGGGCAGGTCAGAGGTCACGGTGGAGTACTTGAACCAGAGGCGGTTCACATCTCCGCGGTCGGGGAAGGAAGGCAGCGCAGCGCCCTACAGTGCTCCGTCGGACGTCGGTCCTCAGGTAACTGATGCGGTTTCTCCTCGCTTTGCCATGTCTTCGGCATTTTTTTTTACTGAAACTTGTTGCTGCTCCCTCCATCTGAGATTCTGATGTCGTTGTGATGATTCCATGCCTTGTTCGCTGATTATTGCAGCGTTGCCTTTTAAAAATACGGCACGATTGTTCGTCATCTATACAACAGAGCAGATTGTTCATCTATGTACATGGCACCAGATCACGGCACGATGGAAAAATACGGCACCAGATCACGGCACGCTGGACAAAATCACGCACGAGCGTACGAAGGGATTGTTGCGGAGCGGCGCAGCATCGGATGCGGAGCCGATGCGTGCGGCGGAGCCGAGTGCAGCCAGCGACACACACGACGACGGCCGGGCTTCCTCGCGGTCCAACCAGAACGCGCCACGCCCACGCCCGTACGGACGGGAGGGTACGGGACTCCCGCACCCAATTTTTTTCCTTAATACCGGCCTCGATTTAGCTCCAGGCCGTTCGCATGCGTGAGTCTCCCGTCCACATTAAAGGCTCATCCATCCGCCGCTGCTAGCCATCGCCGAACGCCGCCGCCCGCTCCCCGCGCCACACTTCGTCGCCGCCATGGACGCCAAGTCGCTGGACTCGTTTTGTGGAGTCCGTGGCGGCCTCGGCATGCAACCCATGCAAAATGCAGCCAAAGGCAAAAAAAAATAGCGCGTCCCTGGGGGTCGAACTCGCGACCTCAACCCGCGCTGCGCCTTGGGCTACGTCGCGGTAGCCAACCAGCCGAGTAGATATTGTTGCTTATCATGCACCCGTCTCATCATTTATTAGGGGCAAACATGGAAAAATTACCCCTAATTAATGACTTCTTAGTATGCATAATCATGTCTAAAAGGACTTCTAATACCAATATGGAGGGAGTAATTTGTTTAATAAGACAAACGATGCTGCAAGAGGTCATAGGGAATTTTGAACCTGACCGAGAACATTAAACGAACATGTGTATTCAAATCTAAAAAATTAAGGTAGGGAATGCGCTACTTTTTGGCACCAGTTGAAAGGTTTATACTGAAACTGAGTAAGCATGTCCATGCGACAGTGGTCAAACGCTCGCAGGAACCGAGCAGCGGTGATGGCTCCCGTGATTTGAGGACGGTTTCTTAGGGCGATCCGGAAGGCGACGACGGCTCCTCCCCTTACCCTGATCTAGACCACTACCACTGGCGCTCTAGACCAACAAACGCCGTTGGCCAAGTGGTCACGGCGCCCACACCCGCCGCCAAGGTGCAATCTTCGTGTTGGCCAACGATATTGCCGCTAGCCGTCCGGCCATTAGGGTTTTGCCGCTTAGGTTTTCTAGGCCAGATCAAGTTTTTTGGTGGCTGTGCAAGGTCTGCGCAGCACACCTCAATCTCTGAAGGAGCTGCCCTTGTTGCTGCACGCGATGGCGCCGGTGACAAGTGAGGGCCAGCTTTGCGTGGCCCAAACCCTAGTGTGGAAGATCTTCTCCGGAAACTCCATGGACTTTGTTGACGATGAAGATGAAGATGCCCTAGCGCCGGTGGAGTGGGCGCTTGTGGACAAGATCTTATCGCTCGGACCGGTCTCCACCGAGGGCCTGAGGCACTACGATTGGCGCGTCCTGCTTGGGGCAATCCGGTTGGTCTAAAGTTTAATCGATCGGAGAGAAAAGTGACAATTTGTTTGTGGTGGAGTTTGGAAGTGGTTGCGATCTAGACCATGTCCTGGCAGGTACGCCATGGCTGTTTGGGAAGAATGCAATTCTTGTCAACGAATATGATAAAACCCTAAAGCCATCTGAACTTATAATAAAGAACTGAACTTAATTAGAAAGAAAACATAGACATAATAAATGAAGAACCTGGATATAACTCGATGAAGAATTAGATCCGTAGAGGTACAAAGTTGAGGAGAAGCCGACAATCCAAGGTTCTCATCAGATCTCTCACCTCTCCTCTGTCCTTATTTTCTAGATTGGATCTAATGAGAACTAATCTTTTCTAGATGGCTAAACCTAAGAGATAGATCCATACCAGGGACCCCTCTCTTCTAATGAAAAGTATGAATAATAAATTCCGGTTTTTCAGGGGTGAGGTCTGCCCCTGTATTTATAGTCCCGAGGGATGAATCTGAGCCGTTGGATCAAACCGACCTAAAACCGACTTAAATCAACGGTTGATATAGATTCTAGGGTTCCCATAGGTCGGTGGAAGAAGCTTTCAGAAGATGGGCTTGTTTGGTGGAAATCAGGTGCCGGACGGCCCCACTAGTGGTGTTAGGTGGCCCCACCCTATGGCAGGTGGGCCCCATCTTTGGCGAGCTCACTCTTGACGTCCTCTAGGTCCTAGGAATTCACACCAATGGTCGTGGTTCGTAACTTTTGATTCTGGACTCCAAATGTGGCAAGTAATATGTTCGTTTCGATCGTCTCGACGAGCTCTTCGCAATGGTGTACTATAGTCCATTATATAAGATACTTTTATTCAGTGAAAGTGAAAACCTATGAAAACCTACAAGACAAATGAAAACACCAAACTCATGGAACTTGTTAGAATCAAACCCTACTTCTAGTGTTTGTGATTCCTTTTGTATCATTTCATTCAAAAGTGATGGTTATATTTAGTGTATAAGTACCATCAACACGGGCTTCAGTAGGGAGCGTCGGGCGGCAAAGTGCCCATAGCAGCGGCGTTGTTGGGGGTAGTCGTGGTGGCGGAGCCTATGGTGTGGCGTCATCCTTGGTTAACGAGGCAGCTTGTTGTCCAGCCTGCTATTTCTCCTAGCATGTTGTCATCGCCTTCTCGTACTCCTCGATTTTGGCATAGAGCTTCTCCATGAACGCGGTCGTCCATGCGCTGGCCATTGATCTTGAAGGTGGTGGTGAGGTACGAAGAATCCTCTGGTCTCCGAAAAGTACCACGTGTCACAATCCGGACGGGTTCCGATCCAGGCGGCGTGTAGCGGCGGTTGGAGGCGGCAGTTGTGGTGCCGTGGCGGCAGCGCGGCGCGTGCGTGAGAGCTTGGGCGAGAGAGAGCTTAAAGACCAGAGCTGATGAGTGTTACCCCTTTAACTATTTATTGATTAAGATTCAACGGAGCATATTTATAGTCCCGGAAAGACTTGTATGAAGTAAATCTATTTCCTAAATTATTGTTGTCTTGCATGTGAAGTAAACCTATTTTATTTTAAAGAATGATTGTCTAAGATAACTTACTCCCTCCGTTCCAAATTGTAGTTCACTTTGGCTTTTCTAGATACATTGATTTTGTTATGCACCTAGTTATACACTATGTCTAGATACATAGCAAAAGAAATGAATCTAGAAAAGCCAAAGTGAACTACAATTTGGAACGGAGGGAGTAATAATGAAGATAATGATGTGACAACGGCAAGCCAGCCACCGGGCAGCAGCCCTGGGAGTGCACGCACGGCCGCATGGGTCCTCCCGGCTGTGACAAATAGCAGGGGTGAGCCTATTTAGCAAATACGATATTATTGTCGTTGGTCAATGGTTACAATACTTATTTATTGACCCTAAGATGTCTGTAGTCTTTTTTTAGAAAATGTAGGGTTTAGTTGTTTTTTTCTACAAACGTTTGGTGAGGTGAACATTATCGTGGAAGCTTAGAAGAGTTTTCCGCACAATAAAATTTGTTTAAGATGTCGTGACAAAGGAGATGTTGGTTTGTCAAGGTTGTGAACATATTTTAACTTGACCATCTAGTGTCCCCGTCGGCCTGTGTATTTTTTTTTTTTTTTGAGAATTACACAAAGACAACGCAGACACCCACAGCACGCACGCACACTCACCCCAACTTGCTTACATATCATTAGTTGAGACAAAGCGCTTGAAAACAATTATGTAAATACATCATCTTATTGCTCCTCCACACGTCTCCAAGCAGATGGGGTGGTTGGTCCCGTGTGCAAATGAATCATTGTTGTGAAAACGTTTTGACATTGTTCTCCTCCAAGAAACTAAGCTCTCCCATGTTACCCCACTTAAGCTCGCATCTTTCCTCCACCGGCGCCTAAATGCTATCCGCTTCAACGCCTCTAATGGCACCTCCGGGGGTATCCTCACTGCCTGGTCAGATGCCTGCTTCAACCTTGTCTCCTCGCCTTTGGACCGACAATAGCGTGTTCTGATTTCACCTCACCTCATCCTCTTCAACCTTGTCTCCAAGACAATGTAAAAAGCACGACCCGTTTAATTGGGGGCAACCAGTCCCGTTCCCCTCGCGTCGTCTCCCAGGCGACGGGAGGGGCGACCGCCGCCGCCAGCCCAAGCACCTCCACCATAGGTCTCTCCTAGCCGCTGTCGCCACCGACTAGAGCGCGACGCGGCCCGCTGCTGTCCCGAAAAGCTCTAGCGCAGCAAGCTCCACCTCCTCCCTCATTTGCTCCCCTCCTCCCCATAACAAGGTTTGAATTCCCAACATCTTGGACTGCCGGCGATCGGCGAGGCGAGGAGACCATCAAGCCATCGGATCCGCCTTCTACGGGTCCAGATCTGGCGCCGGCAAGCCCAACATGCTGGCCCTCTTCGTGGGAGCCGGTGGTGAGTTGGAAGGCCGATAGAGCTCTAGATCCGCGAGCTCTGGTCCAGATCCGCACCCTCTGGCGGCTAGACACGCGCTCCACTCCATCGCCGTGCACGTATAGGCTGCTGCCGAGGTCGGGCACGATGCCCCCATCCTCCGGGTGGATGTGCGCTGCGCTTCCTGGTGGCCGGGTGACCCCGCTCCGCAGCGGCAACAACGGGGCTCTACACAAAGATCCAACGGCGACCGAACCTATGGAGTGGCGGATGGTCCCCCCCTCACACACCCATCTGCGGATCAGCCGCGGCGACGACCGCCTCCTACACGACGGTGGTTATTGCAGCTCGCAGCTCCGTCAGCCGGTGCCGGGCGCCCGCCCCCTTGGGTGTGCTTCGAGCGAGGAGCACCGGCTGGGTTCGTGGTCTATGGCGCCGCGTCGCCGTGGCGGCCGGCCTTATACACAGATGGTGGTGGTCAACGGGATCCACAACGAGGTGTGATGCTCCCGATCGCGGCCTTGGATGGTTTTGCCGCCCCGGCCCCTTTGCAAGTGCTCCGAGCGGGTGCATTGTGGCGGTGGCCCGGGCCCAGGCAGGTGCTCCCGAGCGGTGGAGCTCCCGCACGGCCATCTTCCGGGAATTGCACCGCGATCCTTGGTGGCGTGCTGCCGGTGTCGGTGCGCCTCCCCCACCGCACGGGCGAGTCCTGTGGTGGCTCCGTGTGGTGTGGTGGCGACCGACACCTCCTTTCGTCTGGGCGTTGATGCGTGCCAATGCGCGCCTCCCTCCGTTGCCGGCGAGTCCGGGAGTGGCTCCGTACGGGGTGGCGGTGACTAGCACTTTTGGATGCCTATCTCATACTTGTGTGGACTTACGGACATGGTCATGTTGGTGGTAAGCTGCCACGAGCCAAAAGGACCCTGAATCCCCATACAGAAATGATTGACTGGTTTTCTCCTCCCTCCGACCGGTAACCCAGACTCTGTAATGGCGAAACTTCATGTTCCTTAATTTGTTCATGGTAGATAGTGATTTAAGGAAGATAATTGCAGAAAGTTCAAGGTGTGGCGACCACCACACCTTGCCACTGAAGAGCTCCGCCCCTATTTTACATTATTGGACCCACATGCTCATCTCACATGTCTTTTGGGCTATGTGAAATAGTCTAGCTATTTGCTTATAGCCAGTGACTTCTCTCTCTCTCTTATGCTTTTTTCATGCCACGTCACATCTAGCAAGTCAAATAGCTAACTGCCCTTAGGTTTTCGTTGACATCTTAAGTCCCCCTTAATTTGTGTTCCTCTACACTTTAACCTTTAAATCTTGTTGAACAATGAGTCTTATTATTTACAAGAACAGTGAAAAACTGCCCTAGTTTTTAACATGACAAGGATATGTGATACTGAGATCCACCTATGGACTCAAGACAAACAAAGAACTCTTAGTAGCAATTCTCAAAATTAAATTATAAACCACAAGCTAGACTGGACCATAGGTTTGCACGTATGCCCCAATCGCCTCAAGGTACGACCCTGTGCGTCCGAAGAAGCCGACGATGCAGCTGTGACTCCCCGCCGGGAGGTTGAACGGAGGGAGGTTGAACGGAGTTCCTCCTCCTTGTCCGTGAAGGTCCATAGCCACGGCCTTGGCTAGTGACGATCGTAAGAGATGTGATAACATTGGCTGATGTGCCGAAAGGACCAAACATTCCACTAATTCCATGGACAAACTCCAAAGGCTTGAGCTGAATCTGCAAGAACAGGATCAGGTATGAAGTATCAGCCAACAGTTCTTTCTATACGAGATTATCCAACAGTTTCAGCGTCGTTTATAATTATTTGTCCTTTTTCTCAGGACTGCGTCTCTAAGTGTAGTGTTGTTTCCTTGCCCATTTGCCAATGACCAAATTGGTGACAGGCTAATTACTAACAGTCATGATAAAGCTACATTATTTTCGTATCTGTGGGTAATGTTTTCAGTGTTCATATAAAATAGAAGAAATAACAATATATATCTAGTGCAATATACAGAAAACTGATCAAAGTCATCCTTGTTTTCTTTTACTGAAGTGAAACTTTGTGGATTGAAACCTATGAATTTGCTCACCAGAGAACCCGTGCCACCAGGACCGCCCCAAGGACCAATAGTTTGCGGACTCCCGCTTTCGTCGACATATGAGAATGCGATGGAATCGATGACTTCACCATAACGAACTGTGATGCTCTGCAGGAGGTGCGGTTCTGGTTTCTTGTCCATGTCATGGGCCGTGCCTCCAGTTCCGCCCCATGGTCCAATTTTGATAAGCCCGGCCTTTACATGTGCCGACCATCCCAGCACAAAAAAGAAGTTTAGAGGGTTTGATGACAATAAAAAAAGTTATGCAGGAAAAATGAAACATTATGGACCTGATGAAGACCCCTTGCTTCAAGTTTGTGTAAAAATAAGACAAAGGTTCATGTTCACTTTGGACATGATGAGAAACGTTTTGTCTTCAGAGAGTACCAATGAATCCCTAAAAACTAAAAATCCGTTCATATATACTAATTTTCAACAGTCTCACACGATACCTCTTGTTCTATTGCTTTAGGTTGTTGTTGATCATCAGGGTCCACGTAGACACCGATTGCATCGATGTACGAGCCTGCTCGACCGAAGAAGCCAACAATGCTGCTGCTACCCTGCATCGGAACCTGGAATGGTCTTCCTCCGCCTTGTCCAAAAGGTCCGTAGCTCCGTGCATTGGTCACCAAAGTGAGAGAAGTTACAACTTCAGCCAGTGAGTTCGTAAATGGACCTCTTGTTCCATAGGCCCCATCAGATACTCAGAACGGCCAAGCTCAATCTGCAGTGGGAGGACATGCTGATCATCACCAACGATTGTGTGGTATTAATTGTTCGGGTGATGGATCAAGCTCAAATACATTACTCACCATACAAGAGCTCCCGCCAGTACCACCCCAAGGACCTACAATGTGCTTCTGCCCATCTTGTCCATGGTAGGAGAACTCAAGTGAATTGACGACGACATCACTGCGAATTGTGATGCTATCCAGCCGTTGTGGTGCAACCTTGATGTCTTGAGGTATCCCTCCGTCTCCACCCCATGGACCAATCTTGACAACCCCAGCCTATAATTATTACAAACGTAAACTAAGTAGAATAAATCTAAAACAAACAAAAGTAAATAATCTCAAACAAGCACCTCCTCCTCTTTCGTTGTTTCCTGTTCAGGCTTCACGTATATGCCAAATGCATCCACATACCAGCCTGCACGGGCAAAGAAAGCAACAATGCTGCCATTACCCTGCACTGGAACCTGGAAAGAGGTCCCTCGTACTTGTCCGAAAGGTCCATAGGTACTGGCATTAGTTGTAAACGTAAGCGACGTTATAACACCAGCTGGGGCTCTGTCGAATGGACCAATTGTTCCAGAAACTTCCAGCATGAACTCTGTGGGAGCAAGCTTGATCTGCTTGCATGTGATGGAGAAGAATAGAACCACTCTTACTATGTGGAACCAACTGTTTGGCCAACAACATATAAAACGAATGTGCAACAATGCATTGAGAAAGTTTGGCATTTAGACATACCGTATGATCGCTTCTGGTGCCGTTATTTGGGCCATAGCCGCCCCATGGACCTGCAGTGTGCTGCTGCCCACTATGGTCACTGTATGAAAACTCAAGTGAATATATGACCTCTCCACTTTGGATCGTTAAGCTCTCCAGACGTTGGGGTGCTATTTCAATGCCATGGTATGGCCCACCAACTCCACCCCACATTCCAATCTTGGCAACCTTACCCTGAATATAGCAATTGAAATAGAACAATGCATGTTTTCAAGAATGTTTTAAACCTAGATTGATCCACTAATCACATGACAACGAGTTATTCAATTCAACCCCCCCCTACTAGATGAAAGTAAAATTGGTACTCCCTCCGTCCAAATTGTAGTTCACTTTGGCATTTCTAGATCCATTTCTTTTTTACTATGTATCTAGACATAGTGTATAACTAGATGCATAGCAAAATCAATGTATCTAGAAAAGCCAAAGTGAACTACAATTTGAAACGGAGGAAGTACAACATAAAAGTAATATTGATACCATTTGTAAATGACCGATCATGGGCCTAGGATAACAAATTAAATAAATATAATCAAAGCAAAATATCACTCTGTGGATCCCTTGCCTCTCCCAACCTTAATGGAGCTGATAACGTTGTTCTGTGTATATTACCTTTTCCCATGATGACTCGGATCCATTCGTTTCTGTCTTTGTCAACTCATGGACAATATCCCTGATACTGGGCCTCTTTGCCTTCTCAGGCTCCACGCAGCTTAGCTATTTCAAGGCATCTTCTCACTTGAAGGCAATCTTCTTCTGCATTCTTCTTTGTTGAACCGATCCTTTGCTTCCAATTTTTTTGTGTACCTAAATAAATGTTATACCAAAGATGATACAATTATAAATAAATTGAGTAATGAGTAATATAAAACTATGTGTACGGTGATATTAGTACAGATAAAACTTGCTCTTGGTCTATACAAGCAAAATTTTTTTTTTTCTTACAAGCTCCACAAATTGATCTGGAGATGACATCTCAGCGTACTTCGTGAAGCCCTGACGTCTTGTCATTATCTCCATGATTATAATACCTAAGCTGAACACGTCATACTTATGTGATATTTGACGTTTCTCTAAGAACTCTGGTGGCATGTACTTCCTGCAAATATGTTTAATTGGTATCCTTAAGCAGACCAAACATAATATATTTACTTTAGAATAATCATTACACTTGAGGCATTCTACTTACATTGTCCCTTTTGCGAATTTTTGTTGTATGAGTATGTGTTCCATTGAAAAAGCCTTGATAGCCCAAAATCTGCGATTCTTGGAACCATGTCCATGCCTAAAAGTATATTTTTTCAGGTTTTAGGTCTAGATGGAAAATAGGTTCTTTCAAGCCCCCATGAAGATAATCCAGGCCTTCACAAATTCCCTTAATAATTTTGTAGCGCCCATGCCAATCCATTCCATCATGTTCTTCTGCATATAAAATGAAGTAGACAAAAAACAAACATCATCATAATCAGAAATGAAAGTAATAAATATAAAATTTATCTTTAATTACAAGCTAGTACATTGAGTTAAACTATTGCCGTACCAGACAGATAGTTTTCAAGGCTCCCACGGGGCAGATATTCAAAGCACAGAACTTTGAAAATAACTTTAGCAAGACGACTTTCTCCGTTTACATCAATGATTACAGACCTTGCTTCATCACAATATCCAATCAGTCGTACAATATTTCTATGATTGACGCTTGCAAGGTTATTGAATTCATTCTTGAATTGGTTATCATCAAGTGCTGCCATGTCAAATAGCTTCTTAACAGCAATCACTGACCCATCGTCTAGTACACCCTATATTGGTTAAATAATGATTTAATAGTATATAATATATGCACAAGTTACATGCCTATTATATGGTGTGGTAACACTTGAAGAACTATTAAAATACAAGTTTAATCTTATCGTACCTTGTAAACTTCTCCATACCCACCACTTCCAAGCATTTTCTTATCTGAAAAATAATCTGTAATAGATAAAAGATATGACAACGGCACATCACTTGGCTTCTTCATATGGCCGTCTCAACTTCTCCAAACAGGTAGACAATATGATAACTGCAACCCTTGCTACAACACATAAAAAGGGCACAATTCCTTTTTGTTTTACTCCCTGTCCTCGAAAAAAAAAAAGACACAGTTCTAAGTCAAACTTTGCTAAGTTACACCAAATTTATAGAAAGAAGAATACTATTTATGGCATCAAATTACCATCATTTACTGGAATATAAATAATTTTCGGATACGATTACTTTTTCATATGCGGATAAAATTTTCAGCTGTCTCTAGAAATCGAGAAGAGGGGCCTTCTTACAAAGTACTTTAAAAAAATTGATTTTTGAAGATGTGCATCAGAAGATGAATTGCGTCAAGAAATAGCCTATATTTCTGAAATGCGAGCCACAGTTGCAGCCACAGCTAGAACAGGTATGTTTGGATACGGTGGATATCACAGAGCACTTGTGCAAATTCGGACTATTTTCTGCAACGATCGCTCATTTCAAGAGGCAGACCAAAGTAGTGCCCAAAATTTTCATGCGCTCTGAGCCTATCCCATTGTATAACCTTATCTTTTTGTAGGTCAATATAATTTCGTTTTCATTCTTATATCTTCTATATATCATACCTCTAGTGCTCATCATCAAGAATTCTATAGTACTTCAATTATAAATATGCCGGAAATTGTTGTTTTCTTAATTCCTTTTTATTCTTGAGATGAAATCAGTTGAGGAAAAAGGAGAAAAAATGAGGATACAAGAAAAGAAGCATGACTTCGGAATAGGAATCAAGAAAACAATACATGCTGACAAACTTAATTCGAAACAAACATTAGATTATTGTAAGATCGAAAAGATCACGGAACAAGCTTGCAAAAATAACCAAAGAGATATATAGGGCTGCATATAACAAGCTACGATCAAAGAACTGATATAGCGATGGAGTTGTGCATATCTTCATGGATAGTTGTATTTTATCTGTAAACGAACATGCATAGAAAAGATGTACATAGTGGAAACAGCATATTAACTTAAAATCAATCATTGTAAATGCAGCGATTATTGCCTGCTCCAGCGACGACCTAATCATTATCATCAATATACACATAGCAAAAGAAAGAGAAGCCTCACCACCGACGGATCCTTTCCTCCGCCCAATAATGGAGAATATGATGTGTGGAAAAACCTAAAGGCAGAAGAGCTTGTACAGAACCAAGTAGAGACAACCAAGAGGCGATGGAGATGAACTGATGAAGGTTATGGTGCGGACTGTATATAGAGAGTCACATCTCTGATGACATGGTTGAAAAATCGCTGTATGCTTGGCAAGCAAGTAATACAAGGCACAAACTAACCTAGGCACGCTAAACTAGAACCGACTCATATGCACCAATACCATCTCATTTCGTGGCGTGTTCTACTAGCGTGGACGACGACACACGCCTTAATTTCCCAGCAACTATGACAGGGTCCTCGTCGAACCGCGTGTAAACTGCTGAGAAAAATAATAGGAGAACGACGACGACAGAAGACGTACGATGTTGAAGAAATGAATAATGTCGACGCTATCATGATACTGATGGGAGTGATCATCCATTACGACGAGTTGTTAAAGTCAGTGGTATTACATCGTACTTCGAGACAACTAAGACTTCTACTCTCTCCGTGTCAGCTAGAAAAGTCATTCTAGGCCCTTGCGTCATTTGCGCAAATAAAGGAAATCAGGCCGCGTTCGTCTCCGCTTCCGTTCCTTCCCTGCTCGCTTGCACGACCGTACGGCGTACATGATGGGACAGACGCGCCTCAAACAGTGCTTAGGTCACTCACAATGCAGACTCTATCATAGACTCTATGCTTATTTATTACCATCATATTTATTGCACTTTGCTGATGTGGCGTTGATGTGGCAGTATATTTATGGAAGAAAGAGGCAGAAAAAACAAGACTCCAAGTCTTATTTGGACTCCAAGTCCACGTTACCCAAAATAATAAATAGTTTTAGACTCTATGGTAGAGTCGCGATTGTGAATGCCCTTATACGACGGACGCGCTCCAAGGCCGGCGTACATGATGGGACAGACGCCATCGCGCTGGCAGGGAGATGACCACAAAATTAATACAACAAGCAAAATATCTGATCGAGCCTCAAACCTCTTGCCTCGGGGCCACTCCAGCTACTAAAGTTTCTTGTATGCGTGGTACCCTCAACCCTAGCTATTTAATAAGAGGAAACAGGTTAAAATACACCCTAATCAATCACTCCTTAGCATGGTAAATGTTGTCCTAAATAACTTTGTTTACCAGTACGGAGGGAGCAGCTTTGACACCAGAATGAAACCAACCAAAATAGACAACAAAAAGTTTATCTTAGTTGCTCTAATGGGAAGTGAAAACGAGACAAGAGGGAGAGAGTACTTAGTAGCCACCTACAAAACGTCAGGCCTTTAGACGCACCAACTTAGTAGCCCCCTACAAAACATCAGGCCATCAGACGCACCAACTTAGTAGCCACACACCAACCGAGCACTCGTGGTACACTCACCGTGAGCTCATCACCGACCCGCACATCGGCCAGACTACGTGAAATTGGCACTAGCTATTACTATTACGGACGGCCAGTCCAACTCTAAAACTATCCTATAGTTTCCACAGCCAGCTCAATCCGAAATTATCATGAGACGCTACTCCAACCCATCTTTTTCTATACGCGGCCAGGCCATTGGCCGGTGACAAGCGATGTGGTGAGCTGGGCCCACATAATGAAAACGATAGGTACCCAATGCCGTGACAAGAAGTTTCCTTGGTCTCTTGAAAAGTGCGGCCACATCGTTTCTCATATGACAAACAGTTTCCCCTCTCACTTTATTAATCTTCAAGAGTGCAGTTAGGCCATCTCAATGGTGAGTTTCATTATGTTGTTTCCAAGACTGCCATGTCATATAAAATGAAATGAAACTTAGATGAAACCCCTATTCTCAGTGGATAGTTTTATTTTGTGATTTCATAGGCATTTAATTTGATGACTCACGATAGTTGGTATTCGAGCTAAGAGAGTTTCACCAAGATGAAATTTTTTCCTTCTCTCTCCTCAGCGTTTCATGCAAAATGGACTTTTCTGATGTAGCGCCCTATTTAATGTGCATGAAACACCTATGAACCCCCATTGAGATTGGCCTTAACATCACATCAATTGTCGGTGATGGGGCGTCATTCAAGCTGTGGACAGATAATTGGGCTGAGGTAGGCCACCGATGTCGTTTTGCCCCTAACTTGTTTGCAACTCTTTCTTTTTAGATAATGGATAAATAATCCGACTTCATCTATCAGCAGATAGAATCGGGCCAATCATTACAAAGTATCTCGTGATAAAAAAAAAAAAAAAAGATGGCGGTTGTAACATGTTTGCAGACCTGGAGCAAAATAAGGTTTTTTCTAAACATAACCAATATGTCTTGCACATAACCATCCAGTAGAACAAAAAAAATTGCAACGCCGATCACTCAAGATGTGCAGCTCTGTCCGCCGGGCAACAAGAGGACAATCCGGGAAGGCCTGTCAGGGCATCGTTGGGCACAGGACATCATTGGTGCGCACATCATGCAGGTTCTTCTGCAATACCTGCAGATCTTGTGCCTTGCCTGGGAGGTTGCTCTTGATACACAACGCCAGGACCGCTGCGTGTGGAAGCGGTCCAACGATGGCAAGTATTTAGCCTCATCTGCTTATCGAGCTTTCTTCCATGGCTTCGAGTCATTGTTGGGGGGCCGGGGGATATCTCGAAGTGCAAGGCGCCGACGAGAGTGAAGTTTTTTTTTTTTTTTTTTTTGGCTTGCTCTCCATCAGCGTCTTTGGACTGCGGATCGACAGAAAAGGCATGGTCTCCAGACTCTGACTCCTACGCCCTCTGTGGCCAAGTCCCAGAGACGTTTGACCACCTCTTCATAGGCTGCGTTCTAGCAGGGAGCAGTGGGTGCCGCTGCTCATACCTCATGGTCTAGCGGACCATGCACCGCATGGCAATGTCTCACCGGTGGTTTGGTGACTGCGTGCGCGTGCGCGGATCGATGGGCTGGCCAGACCCGCCTATGACTCCTTGGTCCTACTAGTTGTTTGGATATTTGGTGATGTGAGTGAGAAAAAGGAAGGACGTAAACATATAATAGTAGAGAAATTTTATGGACGACACTACTACTACAAAAAAATCTTTTATAAGGTGTTTCCATTTTATTTACCAACCATTAATGCTTCCATTAACCTTGACGGTGATATTAATTAACTATGACAAAAAACTGCCACGGTAAATCGAGGCGGTTTTCATAATAACCGCCACAGTAAATGATGCCCAGCCACACAGCCCAATAAGGCCATATGAGCCCACTATAACCTTGAGCATACAAAGGCAACACTTCACACCCTGAACCCTAACCCGAACACTCTCAATCCCTCTCACTTAGCCACTTCCTTCCTCTCTCTCTCTCTCTCTCTCTCTCTCTCTTCTCGCCCCTCTCCTCTCTGTCACCAACGCCGTCCCCTCCTTTTCTCCCAAGCCAGGCACGTGGTGGCCCCTGATCCAGCCTCCTACCTCCCCTCCCCGTTCCTCACCTATGCGTTGGCAGCGCGGTGGTCATCACGCCCCCACTTTTAATGGGACCTTAATCTCGCATATTGGCGCCAGGATCACGCTACCAATACGTATACCGAGTCACAGTAAATGGAAATCAGTTATAGAAGAACTATTCCGAGCATATATTGACATAGGATAGAAGGTCTTACAGCGGTGATGTAGACACCACTGCGGATTATATTGATCGTAGTAGCCAACTGTGAAGCAGTGGTTTATCTGTGATGGGTCTGCTAAGGTGCTAGACCGTCTGGGCACAACTCCATGTTCCACAGGCAACTTGAGCGCGGATGGAAATCCTGGGCTTCTACGTCTTTCTCCTAAGCAACATCTTGCGGACTCCTACATCGTTGGTCTCCCTACTTCGGACGGCGACCTTATCTTGGATATGCCGATATTAAAAAAACAGAGGGGTGAGTACAAAGGTACTCGGCAAGTCCAAACTAGGGGTGGTTTGGTACATTAAGGGTTTGGGCCCTAGCAGAGTCTCAAAAACTGCTCTCGCTAGTTTCCGGGGTTATCTCATATCGTCACCTTCACATCATCACAAACGTTAGTTAAAAGCTTATCATAGATGTTCCAGCCTAGCATTTGCCCATTCCAAGGACGTGGCTATTCGAATAGATTCAATAAAACTCTGCAGAGGTCGTACAAATTTCCCCACACGATGGACACATCCTCTTCCATGATCGGTCGACGTGAGGTCCAACGAGATCCGTATCCTCTTGGGTGCTACCCTAGGTATGTTGGTATAATCTTCACCACGACTTCTTAGGGGTTGGAAGGATGACGCATCATCCTAGACAATATGGTGATACCAAATCACCCACGGCTTGACAGTAATACCTTATTACCCAACCTATCTTGTCAAACACCATACCCAATCATTAATCATAAAATATGTGCACCTAGCACCGCACCATCAAGGCGCCCAAACACTTACGTGGAAGATCACTCAAAGCATCCACGCCAACCAGGACCATGGGGCCACTCTCCCCATGTCCCCGCTCCTAATAGGTCGTTTGCCTACCCGCCACCTTGGCTCCCAATTATACCTCAACCCAACGGGTGTGAATCAAGCCGCCCATATCGGCGTGTGGCTGTACGAATTGTCGCACTAGGTAGAAGGTCTATGAACCGGTCCTTAGGGAGGCGAGTATCTCTCCGTAGGAATCCCTCACGGCGATTCCCGTAGCAATCCATCTCGCAATGAATTACTATCACCCACCTCTTTTTTTGTTGGTTAGGGTTCATTAGGCGATCTCATGTTATTCTTAAATTATAACGTATGAGCGTAGATAATGTGGATGAGTACGTCATCCGCTTTAGCTCCGTAGCTACATTATCAGGCTCATACCACGCTATATGATCCAGTTATCATCATCATCACTTACTTAAGGTCATGATTAGGGGGATAAGGACTTGCCTGGGATGTTCTTACTGATCGGCACGGCGTCGAATGCTCCTAGCTTTGCTTTGAACGGGAAGCTCCTAATCGGTCGTCGAAAAGCTACCCATGACGGGCGATAAACCTACCTCGAACTATGACATATAAAACAAACATAGAACATTATGATGCCAATGGGTTAGATGCATAGAGCTAGATTTTAGATGAATTATGGAAGTCGTTTCACGCGAAACGGAGTTAATTTGCATGAGATATGGATATTACAATATTATTCCCTAATTAAACCATTAGGGTAATATTATAATAAAATTTCATCATGTAATAAAATGGAACTAATTACATGATAAAATTCTATAAATCATATAATGAATTTACAAATTTTTGGGAATTTTTCTGACACGGGAAAGTATACTTTTAATACTCTATGTACAATAGCCGGGTAGCTGTAGCAATTTACAAAGTGTACACAGAAATGCCTCTTGCACACGTGGGTGCCACGTGGGTCCACGTGGACGCCACTGTGGCGGCCATGTAGGCGCCACATGTGTCGTGGGGCCAGCTGGATGGCACCGGACGGTGGTTGACGGGGTATGATGGGATGGACGATGCGTCTGGCTCTGGTTGGTCGGTGTTGTGACGCCGTTACTGTTGTTGACGGCGATGACGGCCGAGTGCCATCCATTGCTCCTCCAGCGGCGGCGCTTCGCCGGTCGTTCGCCGGAATCGGGCTCCCCTTGGCCGTAGCTCGCCGCGTGGGGCTCATTAGGTTCCCCTCGACGCCCTGGTTGAGATGGAGTCGGTGAGGGCGGCGGGGTGGTGAGTCTCCCACGGCGGCGACGCACACGGCGGAGCTGGATGGTGGCGGCGCTCGGTGGCAGGGCTTCACAGCACTACGGGTCATAAGTTATGAGGGAAAAGAAAGAGGAGGGGCTAGAAGACTTTACCGGCCCACCAATTTCACCCGGTGACGCTACAATCGACGGCGGCGCCCGAAGTCCTCCTCGACAGCGGCGGAGTTCCGATTTGGGGAAACTCCGAGGACGCGGGGAAGGAAGGGAAGGAGGGGAAGTAGAGCGAGCACCGCGTGTTCCTCGTCATTGCGGAGCTCTGGAGTGGATTGGTGCGGCCGATGGAGCCCTAGACAGCGCTATTTATAGCCGCGTCCATGGAGTGCTCGCCGGCGAGATATTTCCCCATGCTCGCGATCTTTTCCGACCGACCTCGCTGTGCCCATAGACCTCGGGCTGGTGCTCCGCTGGCCAGCGTGTCGTGTTCGACCCTGGTGTGGGTGAGCTGGCCGTGTTGGCTTGCATCGGCCGGCCAGACACGGTCGTCGTCCTCGCTGTTCGCGAGCGGGGCAGCGGAGCTGCTGATGAGTTGGCGTCGCGTCGTTTCCGTGGTGGCCCGTGTGTGACTGTGGCCAGGTCTTCGTCTCCATCCCCGGTGTGGCTGGATACTTCGTCCAGGTTCGCTGTGGCAGCAGGGGTTGCTGGCCACCGCAGCAGCAGGGTGGCGCTGTGGTCTTTGACCATCGCATCTGTGCGCGCGGTAACAGCGGAAGCCCGACGTGACAGCTCGTCGTCGTTGTGCTCTTGTCCGGCGGTGTGGCCGGTGGCGCTTCCTATTCCCTCGTCAATGCGACCGTCATAGCGGTACGACGGGGAACACGGTGTCCCAGGGACTGTGCCGCGGTCATCGTCTCGACGAAGGTAGACGACGAGGGCGGGGCCCAGGCGTCGGTGAGGGAGGAGAAGTGGGGAAGGAGGGCCGCGGTGCTTGGCCTGGCCTGCTGGCCGTTGGGCCGGCCCATACGTGCGCGTGCGCGGGAGGGAAGGGCAGGCCGGGCCAAGAGGGAAATGAGCCCGTGAGGTCTTTTTCCAATTTTCTTTCCCTTTCCTATTTTCCTTTTGTCTTTTCATTCCTTCTCCTTATTAATTCATGTGGGTAATTATATACACATATATACATATTGTATTTATTTGCACAAGCCCATGCACTTATATCCTCTTGACTTATTCATGAGAATATTCATTGCATAGTACTCATATAAATATATATATGTGTACACACACATCCACCGAATTTTGTTATTTCATGTGTACTATCTATATTACAAATATTTGTACGAGCACATTTATATTCCCATGACCTTCGTGGTTGAGAATATTTATTTATTGTGCTCATAAAATATTCATACATATATATTTCTAGTACACATGTGTCGTGGTACACGCGTGTGTCGGTAATTATTATTCCAGAGATAAATTTGTAATTCATTTCTCATGCATTTACTTCCATAAATAAAATCTAGAACTTACCTCGCATCCGTGGCCATCATAAAGCTCAGCAAACAACAAACAAGGTTTCCTATTTTCTATATGGTGGGAGTTTGAATGCGGGGTTTTCGAAGACGGGGTTTCGGTTTAGCGGAAATTAAATCAAGTTTTAGTTGTAATTCGAAAAGTTCAAATTTTTAGTGATTTTTAAAATGATGCAAAAACACGGGTGTTACAATGGCGTGGCGTGCCGGCCTCCTCCCTCGCCTCCCCATTCCTCTCGGGCGTGCAGTGGTAGCGGCGTGGCTCCCCGTCCTCCTCCCTCGGCTCCCGGCCCGGTGGTGCGCGAGAGGCGGCCGGAGCGGCGCAGCCCTCGAACCGGGCATGGGGAGGCCGGATCCGGCTCCCTGCATGTAGCGGCGGCGCGAGCCCAGATACCGACCCGTTAGGGTTTGGGATCTGGCTTTTCTCTTTTTTATCTTTTTTTCTGATTTTTCGATTAACCCTGGTGGTTTTAAAAAGCGCCATCATCATCGATTAACCAAGACGTTTGCTTCGTGACGGTTTTGGAAGCCACCACAGAAAATAAAAAAAAACTGCCACAATTGAAGTTTTTTTCCCATCTCAAATTATTGGAGAACAACCGTTTTTTTTCACTTGACGTATATTTTTATGACTTAGCAAATCATAAATACTATCCCGGCACTACCCCTATATTGTCAGCTAGCCAGCCATCGAGGCCGCCCTTGTTACGCGTACTACAATTTGCCACTAGGCGTAGCTTTCTAAGAAACGAGTTATGTAATAAAAAATAGAGCGATACTTTGCTGTGCTGGGAGGAAGCGATGGTTCCTGCCGTCAAAGTAAATTGTAACAGGTATTAATTAGGAAAATTAATTAATTTGTAATTAAGTTAAGTTTAGTATTTTTCCTAATCTCTAACTCCGTAACCAATTGCACCGAAGCCGCTCTGCGCGTCGCGACTCGAGATATTGCTGTTCCATGCGTGCTGTCTCACCGCGTCTCTTCTCGCCCTCACCGCCAGTCTCGTTAGACAGAATCTTACTAACAGCCATGAGAGAGATGGAAGTACTGGCCTACTGCCTTGTGCGAGACCGGGCACCACCGGCGCCGCCAACCCGTTGGCGCCAGGGCCTGCACGCGTCAGGTTCATCGTGCCCGTAAACTTACAGCGGCTTCTCCTATCTCTCCTCTTTTCTACCTCAGCATGCACCGATCTACAGTCGTTTGCTATACTTGTTCTTAGTAAACTAGTCCATCAACCCCGTGCTACACGCACGGCTTAAAACTTGAAAAGATATAAGCATTTGAATTTTGTTTAAAAAGTAATGTCACATCCTATTCTTACACAATACTCATTTGAACTTTCTAATAATATAGTTCAAGTAATAAACTTTAGTTAAAAAAAATAATTGATATATATATAATTTTTAGTCCTAACATATATGGTTGCTGACTTTGCATCTTATTTCCATACATGTCACATATATTTAGCTTTTGAATACTTTAATATAAAATTGAATATTTTAGTTTTTCTTTATCTTATTGTGGTAGGTTTTAATACTCTTCCTCTATCAAATTTTGTATTCCTATTGATATTGCATCATAACTCCTGGCCTCCAAGTACGTTTCGCACATGTGTTTAGTTGACCCCTCTCATGTGTTCATATTCTTACAAAATACTTGTATAAATATTTTCTTATTAGTATTTCCTATGGATAGACTTTAATTTGTTATGGATTACTTTTATGATTTTCCATATCTCCTCATATTTGGAAATTAGTGTACCCATCACTTCATGTACAAAATACTTCGTTCATCCTAAACTAATTGTCGTTCAATAATTAACTTTGACTAATTTTATATAAAAGAATATCATTATTCACGGTACACAACTATCATTTGATAGATCGTTGAATCTATTTTTTATATTTTTTTATTTAGAGATACAAATATTGCACACTTTTTTTATAAATCTAGTCAAACTTACAACATGAAAACAAAAACAACAATTAATTTGGGACGGAGGAAGTAAGTATATGTACAGGGACAAACTCCATGCGTGCTAGTTTTTCTATATTAATAATGGCATAAGTGAACAATTCATAGTGGTTTTAATAGCATTTTTTGAATTTTTATAATATGGTAGATGTAGATAGTTTAGATGCAGGGCTTACTTTACATTATATAGGTTTAATAATATAATTGAGATGTGCAATCTATAAATGCAAATTTAGGGGTTACTTTATATTGTTTCTTAATCACGTACTCCTGCACCTCAAAATAAGTCTCCATATTACATTATGATGAGTCAGACATGGACCGTTGTGATAAACTTCAGTTAATAATTGATGTATAATAACTTTTGCTCCTAATATATGGTTGCCCGTTTTGCATCGTATCTGCATATATGTGGTACTAGAAGAATACCCCGCGCGTTGTTGCGGTATGCAAGATAAAATACGATTAAATTAGGTGCTAAATTTATTATAGAAGTGAAATAGAGGAGATGGATAGACATGAGAGTTTAATTTGATGCTGGATGGAGTCAGGAAGTGGCTTAGTCCATTAAAGGAATCAAGTGGAGAACAATGTGATGCCTATTCATGGCTTGGTGGTTTGGCAATAAATACAATTTAGTGTTTGAAGTTACTTCTGATAGTGTGGCTTAGTCCATTAAAAGAATCAAGTGGAGAACAATGTGATGCCTCTTCATGGCTTGGTGGTTTGGCAATAAATACAATTTAGTGTTTGAAGTTACTTCTGATAGTGTACTTAGTGACTTGGTGGGGCTATGATGATGTTAACGTTTACATAAGAAACATTATATAGAAAAAATAATAGTACTATCAAACAACACTACAGTGCTTTGTCATCATAGGCATATTTCAAGACTCCATTGTTTCGAAAAAAAATCTGCAAGAAAATAAAAATAAACAACATGCTGCAAGCAGACTGTAGGTTTTTTTTTTTTTTTGAGATAGCATGTGAACCTTGCAACCGGCAATGGACGTCAATTATAATTATGCATAGCTAGCAGTCTAGAACGGTAGCATCCATGTGCTTGTACAAATGTTCCTTACTACATGCATGGATCCTCCTTGCCCCTGCTGTCCACTCGGTAAGAAAAGAAAGTAGCTACGTATGAATTTCGAACCGGATGAAAAGATTTTCGAACCCGAGGTACCTTGCCTTCTTGTACTGTATGAACATGACGGCTCAATAGAAAAAGCATGATAGTACCCTGCGGCCTGCGGCAGGAAGCAGCCGTAGGTTCGGTGACGCGTCGGCGGGTGTTCCTGCCGGCTCGCTGCACGCTGATCCGCAGTCGAACCATCAGCCGTGGCCGGCCGGCTTGGCGCGCCAGCGGCACCGGCACACGCGTCGGCGGCCACCAAAATCCCCTCCCCTCCCCCAACGCATGTCTCCTCGGCCACGCATCGGCACCCGTCCCATCCAGCCCACGCCAGCTAACTGCATGCTACAGAGTACGTTAAGTCGACAGCCTGCTGCTTGCCAAGATGTCAACTGCATTGCTGCTCTGAAAATTCAATAACCTGCACAATGAGACAGAGAAGATGGACGAGCAGTTGCTGTACTACTACAGACCTGTGGCAAATGGAAGAAGCTATCCAATTTTCCAATTGAAAATGAAATTAGCAAGCGCCTACTGTCGCAGAAACATCCAAGTTGCTCGTGATCATGGAGAAATTCACCTTGGTGAACTGAAATAGCACGCAGCAAAACAGAGGCAAGAACGGTAGAGGAGAGCAGCAGCTTCGACCTTGCAAATAAAAATCAAATCCGATGAAATCGAATCCAATCAAACATCAGCTTTGACACGCAATCCATCATGCAGATCAGAGGGCTCCCGGTCTCGAGGCGCCTGGCAATTGTCCTCTACGCCGGCAGTGGAGTATGTTAAGTAGGGGCCTGAAGCATTCGATGAGTCAGGAATTAAGGAGATATCGCTGTCCCTTCGTCTTCGAGATGACGCTACAGCCTACGGTGCTGCCTCTTCGTGTACTCGGAGGAAATAGTAGGGTTTGAGGAGTTAGCAACGACGTGGCTTCACCAGGAGCCAGAGAACTCCTTAATGGGTCTTACAAACATAGGTATAGTAGATATGATTAGTTGTGAACTTTAATACAAAATTGATTATTTTTTTATCATGTTGTGGTAAACTTTTTATACAACTACTCTATCTGCTTTCCTCATTCATATTGCGTCGCAACATGCAACTCCTGAATTATGTTTGGCATATGTGTAGAGTTGAGCTCTCTCAAGTTTTCATAGTAGAGCTACTTTAGGCTACTGTCATGCACCAAATCGGAGGGCCCAATGGACCATGCGCCCACGCCAAGACGCAGGAGGGCGGCCGCCCTAGCGCCCGTCGCCGCCCGCACCGTCGTCATCAGCTTCTACATTAAGTAATGGATATTTAGGGAATAAAGATAGGAATAAAATAGGAAATCAATCGGGGATTTCTTTAGATGCTAGTCTCCCCGGACTATAAATACAAGGAACTTGTAATCAGTTGCAATCAATCAAGAAAAAATTAAAGGGGTAACACCCAACAGCTCTTGTCTCTCCGGCTCTCTCTCTCTCTCCCTAACCCTAGCGCACGTGCGCCGCCACCATCGGCGCCGCTGCCTCCTGCCCCCGCGCGTGCGCCCGGGCGCCCTGCTGCCCGCGTGCCGCCACCCATCCCCATCGCCGCCCGGTGCAGTTGTTCGTCATCACCATCGTCTTCTACTTCGCCATTCGCCCGTCGGCCTATGTCATCACCCCATTGATCATCGTCATCACCGCCGCCACGCCGCTCAAGCCCATCGCCACCGCCCTCAACGCCGTCGTACGCGCCGCCTCTCCTACCTCTGCTGCCGCCCCACCGCCGCCCACGCCATCGCCAACACCTCGGAGCCCGTCGGCCGACGTGTCACAACCGCCCAATTGAGGCGGTCCGTGGCGGATGGTATCCGGAGACCGGACGATCCAACCACGCCGCCACCGTCAAGATTCGATGGCTGTCCCGCCGCCACCTTACCCGAGAACACCGCCGACACACTGTGATCGTCAACTCCATCAAAGATAAGTACGGCTCTTGCCTTCCGGTCCATCACTATGCAATCTGTTACGCCACCTCTCCCGCATGAAGGTCACCGGTGAGCTCGACGACCTCCTCGACACCGCCCCCACCATGGGCGCCACCGATGACAACGGTGCTCCCACGGGCGCCGCCGACGCCGTTCCCTCCACGCTTGCCGACACTACAAGCAGCGGGACGCGTCTACCAAGAGGATGCCCCGATGTTGTGGTTCGGATCAGATCAGATCAGATCGGGAGGCCACCACCGACGCCCACTACCGCCTGCTCGATTTAAAAGCCTACCCAACTAGGCCAACGCCGTGAGACTCGAGAACGGTCCGGATAAGTTTCGACAACACCAAAGAACGTCATCTCGACATCGGGAACATCGGGAACATCAACGCGTCACTATGGGCGACAAGACGATGTCACTTGACGTCGACATCGACGTCGGCCGGGCATCGACATCCCTGGATGACACCGCACCATGGACACCAATGGCAATGACGCCCCTCTCAAGGGCGCCACTATCGACCACGACGTCCTCCTGACATCGCCATGCCTACCATAGACGATGACACTACCATGGGCGCCATGATCATCAACAACATCCCCAAGGACGCCGGCGCCGATGGCGACCCCCGACTTCGACACACCGACATCATTGAGTTCAACAACAACAACGACGCCCATGACAACACCACCAAGGGCGCGAACAACGACGACCCCGAGCGTCCAACCTCGAAACCGGCAACCACGACATCGCCCTCATGGGTGCCGCCACATGAGAACACCGACGCTCCCCGGGCATTGCCGACGAGGCGGTCGCCCACTTGCCAACCATCGACGGCGACAACATGCGCTACACTGCGGGGACGCCCCTCGGACTTCCACCACGGCGGAGAACGTCAACAAGCGAGCGATGGATCTCATCACAACATTGCCACCTGCGAGTGCCTTAACGGCAACCCCACTCTCAACAGTCGACTTCCTGATGACACCAGCACAAGCTCCAATGCAGAGGGCGCCCACATCGGCGCCACGACGGAGAACATCGCCTTGTCAAGGACATGAGGTATGTCGCTATCTATCTGACAATGGCGGTCCTTCTTTGCTTCATCCACGTACCAAGCCAGGCGCCACTAGAGGGCTAGGACACCTCCACACGATGTCTCCCTCGCGGCTTCAAGCTGCCCTTCTACGACAACCTCAACAACAACATCGCGCCAACACTCGACGAGGACTTGTATGACTACATAGGCACCTTCAAGTTCGTCAACATGCCCCAGGTTATGTAGCAGGAGGCACACCGCACGAAGGACAACTTGGCAATTGATAGCTACGGCGCCCCGAGGGCCATACCAGTTGGCTCCCATGTTCCTCGATGACATCTACGCCCAGTATGACTACGCCAACAAACCTTGGGCTGCAATGCACCAGGAGGCACCCTGCATGGTGGACACGACAGTCCAACTCGACCACCAATTCAAGGCCCCCGTCTCCTGCGAGGTCTTCAACGAGCTCCAACTCACTAGCCCCGCCGACAATGACAAGAGGTACATGGCACATGCACTCATCCTCTACAACAGCTACCTCATCGCTACCCTGGAGGCCAACGTTCTACCCCAACTCACTACACCAAGCGCCCCCGAGCTACATGGCCTAGCCGCAACCAACCAGCTCCAAGTAGGAGCACCATGTTGGGCGCCTGGTAATGTGATTGGCGTTCACCTTCCGACGACTTCGCCAGGCCTCACGACAAGCAACTTGCTGTTGGAGAAGCTATCACATAGCTTCTCACCATCGTGTGACGGTCTTCTTCGACAACAACAGTCACTACCCGCCAAAGATCAACATCATTCTCATGGGACAGGAGAGCAATGGACTTCCATCCAACGGACTAACGATGAAAAAGGTTACCAACCTCATCTTTGTCCAGCTCATTCCCCTTCTACAATTGGATGCAGCAATCTTGGACCATGCCGCTTCAATCGCCCCATCAACAACGGCATACCGTGTAGAACCCACAGGACGCTATTTGCTCGGGAAAGGGGGAGAAATGTCATGCGCCAAATCGAGGGCCCAATGGGCCATGCGCCCACACGCACGCAGGAGGGCGGCCTCCCTAGCGCCGTCGTCGCCGCACCGTCGTCATCAGCTTCTACATTAAGTAATGGATATTTAGGGAATAAAAATAGGAATTAAATAGGAAATCAATCGGGATTTCTTTACATGCAAGTCTCACCCGGACCATTAAATACAAAGGGACTTGCAATCAGTTGCATTCAATCAAGAAAAAAATTAAAGGGGTAACACCCAACAGCTCTTGTCTTTCCATCTCTCTCTCTCTCTCTCTCTCCCTAACCTAGCGCACGTGCGCCCCACCATCGATGCCGCCGCCGCCTGCACCCGGCGCAGCGGCGGCGCCCAGGCCCTGCTGCCAGCAAGCCATGCGGCGTGCGCCGCCGCCCCCTCCCCATCGCCCCGGTGCAGCTGTTCATCATCACCATCGTCTTCTGCCGCCGTTTGCCGTCAGCCCTACGTCATCACGCCATTGATCGTCGTCATCACCGCTGTCATGCCACTCCAAGCTGATCACCACCTCCCCAACGCCGTCGTACCCCGCCGCCTCTCCTACCTCTGTTGCGCCCCTAACGCTGGAGCTGCCTCCCCACCGCCGCCTATGCCATCGCCAACACCTCGGAGCCCGTCGCTGGCGTGTCACAACCGGCCCAAATCGAAAGCGGTCTGTGACACTACTGTTACATGATTGCAGTTGTTATAATTTGGATCAAGATTTAGTAGTTAGTTTAGACTACTTGTCAATGATAACTCTAGTTTGCCATATACGTCTAATATAAATAACTTAGCTTGGACAAAACACTCATGTCTTGCTCATTGTTTTGTTTGACAAAATAAATATACTACAGTAGTTGACTATGGTTTTAGATTTCTTTAAAAATATCATTTAAATTAAATATAAGGGAATAGAATGCCCATTACCAATGATGATGCAATTCGTGCTTTTCCTCAATACTAAAACGAATTGTTTATTAGTCTTTTTTTTTTATGTTTCTAAGTGATTTTCTGCCGGATAGCACGTGTATTGAATGTTATGTCGAATTTGGGTTTGGTTCTTGTATAGGTAAAATAGACAAATTATGTATAAAATTACATAGCTATAGACAAAATATTGCTAGAAAGAACATTTGCATTTAAAATTGAGCTCTAACCTGTATGGCGGAGTCATGATGATGCGGCATCACCCAACAATACCTAAATGCTTCTTTGTCGCCATTAGCGTAGCTAGCCAGGGTATAGGATACGGCAACCAAGGGAGCACACATATAGTACGTGCAACTTGGTAGTCATCCTCGTCATCCATGCATGTTTACGCGTGGTAAATTTAATTGTTGATGACTGAGGCCCGGATCGATTAGGTTGTCCCACTCGAGTTTCCTGCATCCATTTGGTAGCTGACGGACGATGGTAGGTTCAACTACAGACAGCCTTGCTACATTGGATGATCTAGAATAGAATATAGAATCTCAAACAGACATATTGCAAACTAAATAAGAGATCGGGCAACAGATGCATGGACTGCAATTTTTGCATGGTTTGGCCCTAAGAAAAGGACGCCGGCCAAAGTGGCCGTGCAATGGTTGAGTGTCTGCCCTTATTGCCTGTTGGGTGGTGAATCTCCTCTGAGCGCAGTCTGCTCATGCGGCTGGTGCCAACATTGATCTATCTAGATGGCACCGACGCCAGACATCGTGTATGGCACCAATTGATTGACGGTTTGTATGGCCTCCTTGCTCGCTGAGATGTACGCGCATATGCATTCATGTCAGGCAGATGCATGCGTCAACATGAATGCATACTCTAGCACCTTTGCCTAGTGGTCAGACGGCTTTGGGTCACACACTTGTGTGATGACGGTGCCAACATCATGCCTCCTATCTCCATGTCACAGGGACGCCCAGCACCCGGGCAGGAGTCTAGCGGCAATGTGTGACCCGTTCATATTGTTGTGCCTCTCGTCTGGCACCATCTCGATCATCTAGCTGTTGTTACCAACAATTCTTGAGGCCAGAATGCGATCACCAATTCTCGAGACTGAAATTACTTTGACACCGGCCAACTCTCAAGCTTTTGTGCAAGACTGCGAAGGTAGTAATCAGATTAGTATTCTCACCCATCATGCACGGAAGATGACACGAAGCCGTCACCCTTTCTTGATTCCTTGCTCCTAGTCCGGATCGTCATTATTGCTCATGGCTTTGGGTCCTGATGTAGATGAGTTGTAAGGCCATGGACGATAGGTGATGTGAAGTCTCATCACCATCCTCTTGATGGAACAATGACGCCGCCAGGGCTCGATTACAGGAGGTGATGACAGGGCTGGGTCATAGGAGGTGTTGCGGTTAGAATAGATTTATTTTTTTCTTGCTTTTTTTCACGGGGAGGTGCACGCTGCTGCGGCGGCGTCCATAACGTAGGGTATTTAGGTATTCTGATAGGATAACAATCTGATCATTTTAACTTTTCATTGTTAGGTGATTTATTTATATTATTATATTTATCAGTGGGAGGTGCATGCCCGGCGGCGACCATAATGTAGGGTAGTTAGGTATTCTGATCGGATAACAATATGATCGTTTTAACTTTTATTATTAGGTGATTTATTTATATTATTACATTTATAATGGCAGTTGTGGGTAATTTTATAGAAAAGAAAATAGATCTAATGGCTATTGTTAGAGTCTTCTCGATCAATGGCTAGATGTTTCTGATTATTGTGAGAATTTCTATGATTTATCCTTTTTTTAGCGCGTCTGGTGAGAATTAATGTAGAGCCTCCGTTGGAGCCTCAAATTAGTAATAGTAAGATAAGGTTGTCCATGCTAACAGCTAACTTCGTCACTCTTGAAATTGTCCATGCTAACTTCGTCACCCTTGATGACCGGGTAAGAGTAAGACAGCTAGCAGTTTCCTATTTCCTTCATGGACCAATAACACAGTTGAGTGCAAAACTAGTTTTCTTGCTATTATTGCTGCACAACATGTGGTTTACATAGCTCAAATATTGTGTGGCCGTGTCTTTGTCAAATCGGAGAAAATTAAATGTCTCTAGAAACGGAGTCGATCAAATATTCAAGGCCAGACCATTCCCCAATATGCAACTACACATGCTGACATGCATTGCATCTATGGAAGGATTCAATTACCAAGGGCAAGTGGGAACAATTAAAGCTGGCACTAGTGTAAGAAGTAAAATCTTCCGGTGGGTTCAAAAATAACTAGCGCGGTAACCGGGCCGAACAATAATTGGGGTGGATGACAACAATCAGGAGATTGTAGAGGTCTATGAGATCTACTATAACTTTTACTTGATTATTATCTTTTCAAAATTAAATAGTGTATCAATTTTGTTAAAGTTCTCATATTTCAAAATTAAATATAGTATATATATTTTGAGAAAAAAAACAGGCTAAGATCAATGCTATAGTTCTTAATGTGCTCTGGAAGTTAAGGTTGACAAGCACAACATTCCTACTTCAAAGTACTAATATGCCGATAATATAATTGAGGTGGTCATAGTGGTAGTGGTAGTGGTGGACGAGTTGATCGAAGTTGACGATTGTTTATATCACGCTGCCTCGAGATTGTTAATTTGTTATTCAGAGTCAGAGGAATCATCTTAAACAGCAGTTAACTTGTACTACCTCCATTCCAAATTGTAGCTCACTTTAGCTTTCCTAGACTAGGTGCATAGCAAAATAAATATATCTCAAAAAAGTTAAAATGAACTACAATTTGTAACTGAGGGAGTATACGTTTTCCTCCCTAGATTTCAAACTCATCTCTCTGCTCACACACACAAACACCTACCAGTTTAATAAAATTCAACAGCAGTTATACGACAACTATAGACATCTTACTTGTCGTCTGGTAGCAAGTCATTGATCACCAAATGTCTAGAAACAACGTTCCACTGCATATTTGTACGGTGTACTCTGTATTGCCACATCACATTCAGATGCACCGGTGACTTATAGTCAGCATTGTACTCTCCCTCCCCACCACAGCGGGCAGCCCAAACACGTCTCTCGCTCTTTCTTTCTGTCTCTCTCTCCTCGTCAAGGAACAAGCAGCCCAGCAAGCAAGCTACCAGAAGGAAGTGATCGTACTATCTTAGCATCGCGGTCCAAAAGCTCGGCTCTGTTCGTGCTTATTGGTATCTTCTGCCTGCAGGTGAGGTTACTCGATCCCTGTTCTATTTTTTTATTGTAAGTACTACTTCCCGTTTCCCTTGTCTTGAAGAGAACTGTTCCCTCAACTTTTACAGAAAGCCTCCACCTGTTTTCATGTAGAGCGGTTGCCATCGTGTTGGATCCCTCTGTTGACCTTGGTTTCTAATTTCTGTTAGATTCTATTAATTTTCTTGCATCGTTAGTTTTCATTTATAATCGATTTAAGCATAAAGATAACTGCGTTCATGATTTGGGGCCGGGGGGTGGGGGGCGGGGATTGGAGGGGTAGCGTTCTGACCTGAGGACACAACGCACCAGAAAAAATTCACAGAAGTGTCAAAGATAAGCACAGATAGTGTCTCAAATGTTTAATATATTTCCCCGCAATTGAACACTGGATAAGTCAAGTATTGAATGTGGTTGTGATCAAAATTTGTAACAGGCCGGTTTTGAGGAAGGTTCTGTTACTAATTTGGCCAAAGTTTTAATTGAGTTTTCGACTACCTTTTCGAACACATAACTGTTCTTTTTTGCGACACTCCCTGAAGCCGTGCTTGTTCAATAAACAACTGGGACAGTACCAGGTGCCGCATTCAAATCCCTCCTCTCTCCACCCGTCAGTCTTTGCTCTCAAACCAAGAGAGTAACAACAAAACTTCTCTTACATGACTCTAGTCACCGCTCTCTGCCGCCATGCTAGCCCAGTGGATCAAGTTGCCTCCAACCTAGTACTCTTAATAGGTCATCCTCTGTCAGGGGTGTGTGAATTTGGGGATTCGTAACGATGGCGAAGATTAACTAAAAGGGAAAAAAAAAATTGATCATCATAGCTCTGAAACTTAAACAGTCCAAAGAAGTCCCTAAAACTTACCATAAACTTTTTTCCCTAAATATATGTCGTTTTTCGCTTCCCTATAAACATCTTTTTACTATATGTAATATATTAATATTTGTGATTAATATCATTAGATAGGTATGTGAATCTATTTTTTTAAAAAAATATTTAGAGATACAAATGTAATTGCACATATTTTCAATAAACTAAGTCAAACTTTTAACATGGAAACCAAGAGTGACGGTGCGGACGGAGGGAGTATTGTGTTTGGCAACCCGACAGTCAAGTATTCTCAAGCTTCAACAGAAAAAAAAAGATGATTGCACATTTGATAGGGATAACTTGTAGACTATCAGAAAATAGATTTTAGGAGACAACATATCTCATGAAAAAAAGGCTGACGCATCTAGAGATTGCCCCATAAATGGCCACGCGGCCTCCAATCAATACCCACCTCTAAAATGCATTATCTAAGGTGGGCATCTTAAGGGTGGTTCCAATGAAAGAAACTAACACGGTTTCCACAGCAAAAGAAATCAACTATAGATAGTGTTTTCGAGTAATAATTGTTTTCTCTTTCACTCTCTCAATTCCACCAATAGGGAGCGTTGCATTAACCCCATAAAAACTAATGATTTCTCCCCAATGGCAAATTCATGGTTTCTTGTGCATTAGGTCAAGAGTAGACATGGTTTCTTGTGCATTAGGTCAAGAGTAGATATGGTTTCTACCTTATATACATGTTTGTCCCAGTATTTATTTTAAACACATATTTTGATATTCATCTTGTCCGAGTAATTTCTGATGGAGACAAACTCTTTATCCAAATTGTAGAGCGTAGAGCATGACTTGAAAAAAAAAACTTTGTAGTCGATATTTTTTATTTCAAATAATTTGGGTCTAAATTATTTAATGCATGATTACAAATTATTGATGCAAAAGGTTACAGGGCAGAATAAAACATAGAGATATGTTAAGTCCTGGGGTTATAAGTTCTCCACCGAAGGACCCTGAGGGGCTCCGGGCTATACCCATTGGGTACGCTTGCGTGTACCCTTCGGCCATGAATTGGGTGAAAACTGAGCATGCCTTGATCGAGTCCTCAGCCATCTTTCCTGTCCGAGCGAAGGGACGGGCCGGAACGTAGCGCCAGAGCACGCCCATGGCATGACTTAAAGGGACAAAACCCACTGCAGGCTCTAGGGGCTCGGGGCCTCCCAGGTCACGCGTTAGCCCCTCTAGCCGAGCTTTCATCGCCAAGGAAGCCTCGAGAAGGTTCACTGGAAGGAGGCCGGTCCAAGCCGACAAGCCCATATGGTCAGAGTGTCAAAACACAACCAAGACACAATAGCCGAACGGCACCAGAAGCCCTCCACCTCGATGACAATGCCAAGGTCCATCCATGCCACAACATCGCCTTCCAGGACTCTAGTGCACATAGACCATTGACTCAATCCTCAAACTGCCTAGTACCAAAACCCAACCTACCTCAGAATATAAAGGGAGGTCAGATTCTATGGAAGGGAGAGGTCAAACACATGCACAGACCAAGAGACCAATCTTCACTCTATTTCCATGCTCTGCACCGAGAGTAGAGCCACCTAGAGCGGAGCAACCGAGAGATCCTCCCCTGAATCATCTTCTTCCTCTCTGACAAGGAGGAGACCTCACTGCAAACAAGTCTTTGGGAAGCTCCCATCGATCCTCCGTCAAATGTCTCATACACTTCTTGTTGTAACATCTGATTTGGATGCTCTTGAATACAAGGGAAACAACACTCCTAGACGAAGGGCTTTATGATAGCCTAAACCAGGAGAGATAGTTGTCTTTTCTGTGTTATTGAGTCCACCTAAGCCAGCGGAGAGCCACACTCGGTGAGACCCGACAAACAACAATGTTTGCCGCTGTTCCGAACCCACGACTGTTACCATTCTAGATATTCTCACTAAAGAGTGTGTTATCTTGTAGGAGAGAAGCGTCATACGTGTGCCAAAAGTTCTTTGCGTTGAATAATGAAAGACACAATGTTTTTTTTTTTTGTTTTCTGTAAACCATTAGTAGGGGGTGGTAGCCTGGCTAATCAATTGCACGCTCACCTGGATATGACCAATTAATAGTGACCTCTTGCCAGAGGCAGACGAGCTGCCCATCTTTAAAAATTGATTTTGATGCCCACTTTCAAAGAAGAAATATATTAAATTATAGCTGAGTACATCATTACGTTACATGCATTCTGGTATAGTAAATAGGCATATCCAGAGACTGGTCATCTAAATTCTACTCCCTCCGGGTTGGTATTAGAAGTCGTTTTGAACAAGGTTTGGGTCAAACATTGGGAATATAAATCATTAATAACTTTTAAGTTGTTGAGTTTGTAAATGTGAAAATTATATGAATAGATTTGTGTTAAAAATACTTTGATAAAAGTATACATATATCATATTTACATAAATATTTTTGTAATAACAAGTGGTCAAAATTGTATTTTGGAAACCGTGTTGTTGTCCTAAAACGACTTCTAATACCAACCCGAGGGAGTACCCTATAGCTCCAAATTTTAAATCCAACTTGAGTGTGACACTCGTATGGATGACACATAGGCAAACACTTGACAAAAGGCCTAAACATAGATGTCCAACGAACAACGACTACATTCCAACAGGCGAAGTTGAGAAACATCTTTTCTTGTCTCTTCCTTCTTCTTCTTGCTTCCAATCAAGAACGAGGAATATTGATCTAAAACTTATTGCCGTGCTTCATTGTAGTTAGATCTAACCACAACAAAAATGCTAGAAGTGGCTAGAGAAAATTATTCCAAGGTGGCGACATCATCTCAGGCTAGATGCCATTTTGTGGGAAAACATGCAAGTCTCCATGTCGTCATGCTGAGGAATTTGCTGATGTCGTTGTCGCCCTCATCTTCAGTAGAGACATCATAAAGAAGATGAATCCACCCTTGCCCCTCACCATCATTAGAGAGGAGGAGGAGGGGGATAAATCCACATTACAAACAAACTTGGCATGGAGGGACCCTAACCGTAATAAAAAAAAAAAAACTCGATAACTAGAAATATTAAAAACGAAGGATGCTCACTCTCGCTGTGGCCTTCGGCAAGATGCCCGAGGGGAAGGGCAGGGAGGGGTACCATCAGTAGTGGCAATGGCAATGACACCTCTCGGCAACGGCAAGATGCTAGGGCGAGATGAGTCGCGAATTGTCGAGTTTCAGGAGACGGACATACCGTGAATTTACGGACTTGCTGTGGATATTTTCGCCTCTACAGTAGTGACACTTGTGGTGGCGATGTAAAACTTGGTCTATTGTGAGAAAACAAGCAAATATGGTAAATAACATGCTTACAAATTATTGGGTGGCACCTTTAGTCATTTGGTGAAAAGTTAAATGCAGTAACTAACATCGTAACAGGAGTAATTCCACCACATAATAAAATAGCCTCTAGTGGCGGATGCACATTCTCTGCAAAAAAAAACTAAGGGCTGTAAAAAGAACCTCATCCCGATGAGATTTGTTTTGTTTCCATAAGAAATTTGGCACTAAGGAAAGACTAATATGGAAACAGAGAACTGAATGATCCTCAGACATAGTTCAACTGTGTATCCAATTGGAGAACAATGATTACTTAGTTCATTTGAAGTATGATAACGTGATTGTAGCATGCAAACCTAATATATACAATTGTACTTCTCATACATACATCTAGGGATTTGTGTGCATACAAAAGGACGTTCAAGCTTGCAATTGCCCAATTGGAGATATATATAGTTATATAGAACTGATATAGAATGGAGAATGACATGCCGGAAGAAAGTGTGTTGCCAGAGGATCTTACGTTTCAAAAGTTAGAAGAGGTTACAAAGGGTTTCTCAGAGCAACACAAAGTTGGTAAAGGTGGATATGGAGAAGTATGATCACTAATTAATTTGTACATATATATGGTTTCGATATGGAGAAGTATACAGCTAGATAGAAATCACGATCTTATCATATCTTTAACATATTAACATAGTACCTCATCAGGGAGTACTGGATAATGGTGTAGAGATTGCGGTGAAAAAGCTATATCATACACCAGGACTTATCGATGTGGAATTTAAGAGGGAATTCGAAAGCCTTATGAGGGTCCGGCATCCAAATATAATACGCCTAGTTGGCTACTGCTACGAAACACGAGGCAAATATATTATGGCCCCAAACGGAGAATACGTGTGGGCTAAAAGGGAAGAAAGGGCGCTTTGCTTTGAATATTTGCAGCATGGAAGCCTTGACAATTTTCTTTCAGGTATGTATGGTCTTTTTAACTATAATTTGTACATCCTCCGTCCAACAAATAAAAATCTGTTTTTTGACTTTTACAATTCTTGTTTGATTGTTCGTCTTATTCAAAAAGTTTTAAGAAATTTTAGTTATTTTGTTATGACTTATTTTATCGTTAGAGATACTTTGATATTGATTTATTTATTTTATTATTTACATAAAAAAATTAAATAAGACGAATGGTCAAACCTGGATTGTAGAAGTCAAAAACAGACTTTTGATTATGGGACAGAGGGTGTAATTCATATCTAATAATTTATCGATTTACATATTAGTATAAAGCTCACTGCTGTTTACGTCCCCAGATGAATCACGTGGGCTTCAATGGCACGAGCGTTACCAAATTATTAAGGGTATTTGTGAGGGTCTAAATTATCTTCATAATGGATATGGAGACCCTATTTACCATCTTGACCTGAAACCTGAGAATATACTGCTGGATGGTAACATGATGCCAAAAATAGCAGATTTTGGTCTCTCGAGACTCTTTGGTTCAACAGAAACGTACATGACACAGAACATTAAGGGAACATTGTAAGTTTGTCATCTCTCTCAAACTTTTGTTGATTGCTCTGTAAAAAATATTTTAAATGTCATTTTGCATTTGATGCAGTGGGTACATGCCGCCAGAATACATTGACAAACGCCTGATATCGAAGAAGTTTGATGTTTTCAGTTTGGGTATTATAATCATACGTATAATGGCAGGAAAATTGGCTTACCCAGACTGTGTTGAAATGCCTGGACAACAGTTTATTGATCTTGTAACTTTCTTTGCACACTATTCTAGCTACTTCATGTACTGCAAGAATTGATTTTATTACCTCTATTCTTAACGGTTAATTATTTCAAGGTACAAGAAAATTGGAAGAAACGGATGCAGGCAACTGGTTCATTTACATCACAGGAAGTAGCTGATATCCTAGAAGAAGTGAAGACATGCATTCAGATCGCATTAAGATGTGTGGAAACCAACCGGGAGAAAAGGCCAACTGTAAGAAACATCATGGATGAGCTGAATAACATTGAAACCAAGAGAAAATCACGTATAAACCAGGTATTACCACACTAGGGATTTTTTAGTGCTTGTTGATATTTCTTCCTTTTTTCTTGCAAAGTGATATTTTCTCACTTGCAATAACTTATGCCTCTGAATGTGTGGAATTATGTTGAGTCCATCACAACTAGTCAATCAGCCCATGCACTACTGGAAACTCGAATACTTGTGTGCGTGATCAGTTTTTCTATGCGTTTTTCATGGATAAACTTAAATACCAATATAGCTAATGAAAATGGCTGATCCATGAGTTCCTTGGCCACTTTCCAACACAAAAGACGTACATCTATCCCTTGTGCCCCAAACTATATATAAGACATAGTTTAACTTGTCAAGTTTTCAAGGTCACACTTGGACCACCAATTTCTCTTGTAGTATATCATTCATGGAATAAGAAGTTTTACTTTAAAAGTATTTGCAAATACAAACCAAATGTAACCACTTTTTAAAACCCAAGCTCAATGTCTCGAAAAATCATTTTTTTAGATAAAGGATAAAAATCCGGCTTCATCTATCCATGGATAGAATCAGACCAATTATTACAGCGTTTAAAAACCAAACAAATTTGCTGGACACAAACTCTAGCCCAAATCCAACCTACGCAAAACCTGGAATAAAATGTCTTTTGGCTAAGCATAACCAATATGTCTATGTGAAAGCCAGCCACTAGAACCGAAGAATGATAATGCCGACACTTCCAGATGGCGTGCTGCAGCGATTAAAAGATCCTGGAGATCTTCACTCTGCTGCAAGCTTGCCCAATCGATGTAGCCAATGAGTTCCTCGAACAATACCTGCAAACGAAGTTTTAGGTTTGCATTTGTCAAAAACAACTTCATTCCTTGTTAGCCAGATTGTCCATATAAGTGTAATTGCTGCTGCAGTTAATAACAATGAATTGCGCTTTTTGTTCCCCTTTTAGACCAATTATGGAACAAGTCATAAATACTAACAGGTGGAGATAAGCCAAAGAGTAAATGTACGAGCGCCACAAAAATTTGGCATACAAACAATCAAAAAATAGGTGTTGAATTGTTTCGGAAGGTGACAGAAAGAGCAATCGCTTATCTCCATTCCAATTCCTTCTAGCCAAGTTATCCTTGGTTAATACAACACCTTTTTTTGATATACCACATAAAAACTTTTATTTTCATTGGTAATTTTGTCTTCCAAATATCTTGTGACACTCTAACCCCATTGTTAATTAAAGCAAAGATACATGGATTTGACCGTAAACAACCCAGAGGCTTTTAGATCCCACACAAAGACGTCTCTTTCTTGGGTTAAGTTAATATGTTGTAAGGATGACACAATACGAAGCCAATGAGATAAGTTTGCCCCCACTAAATTCCTTCTAAAAGAAACATTTAGTACGGGAGAACTTAGTATGTTAGCTATGGTATCTTGTTTTCTCCTAACAATATTAAACAATCTGGGAACTTATCTTTGAGTGGTTTATTCCCTAGCCATGTATCAATCCAAAAGCGTGTTTGTGATCCATCTTTTACTTTAGAATGACCAAACTTGAAGAAGCTATCTTTAACATTCATCAAACTTCTCCGTAAATGTGAATTTCTTGGTTTCTTCTCACAACTGCCTAAAGTCTTATTTTTAATGTACTTATTCCTTAGTAGTTCTTGCCATATACCATCTTCATTTAGTAATTTGAAAAGCCACTTACTAAGCAAACATTTGTTTTGAGTTTCCGATTTTGGATACCTAGACCGCCTTTGATCCTTAGGTTGGCGAATTACATCCCATTTGACCAATCTATATTTTCTCTTGTCTTTGGTCATTTTGCCGGAAAAATCGAGACCTAAAACACTCAATTTTTCTAGAACCCCTTTTGGCACTTGAAGAAAGACATCATAAACATCGGTAAACTGGATAGCACCGAAGTTTATAAGGACTAGCCGATCCCCCTACCGTTAGCAACTTGCCTTTCCAGCTACAAAGTCTCTTCTCAATTCTTTCTTCTATAAATTTCCTGTCCTTATTAGACAATTTTTTAAAATGCATTGGTAGGCCAAGATATCCGAAAGGGTACTTGCCAACAAGCAAGCACCCAAACAATTGCGTAATAAAACCGCTCATGATTCTTAGCTTGTCCAAAGCAAAAAACCTCGCTTTTTGTGGAAATTAATCTTTAAACTAGATAGTTGCTCAAAGGTGGTTAACAACAGTTTCATGTTAACCGCCTTTTTTTCGACATCATGGTTCAAAAAATTACAAAGTGTCATCCGCATATTGAAGAATTGATGACCATCTTGGACCAAATGAGGAATGACCCCATCTATCCGGCCCGCTTCTTTTTTGCTCTTGCAATTAGTACAGCCAACATGTCTACCACTATATTAAATAGTATAGGAGACATGGGGTCACCTTGTCTTAAGCCTTTTTTAGTTTGGAAGTAACGCCCAAGTTGATCGTTAAACTTAATGTTTACATTACCCCCCTGGGTGAACTTCTTTATCCAATCACACCACTTTGGAGAGAAACCTTTCATTCTTAAAGTTTGTTGTAGAAAATTCCAGTTAACTTTATCATAAGCTTTTTCGAAATCAATTTTAAAAATTACTCCATCTTGTTTTTGGTATGCAATTCATGAATTGTCTCATGTAAGATGACAGCTCCTTCCATGATGTTTCTTCCTGGTAAAAAGCAGTTTGGGTTGGTCTTATCAATTTTTGGGCAATGTTAGACAACCGATTTGTTGCTACCTTTGTGAAGATTTTTTAAAGATACATTCAACAAACAGATAGGCCTGTATTGTTGAACCGTTCTTGCATCCTTCTTCTTGGGTAGCAGAATAATATTACCAAAATTAAGACGATTAAGATGTAATGTCCCTTGATGAAAATCATTGAACAAAGCCATCAAATCATCTTTAATTAAGCCCCAAAAAACTTGATAGAATTCGGGGCGGAAACCCATCCGGACCAGGAGCTTTATTATGTTCCATTTGAAAAATTGCTGTTCGACTTCCTCTTGAGTAAATGGCTCTACCAAGAAATCATTTTCTATATCTGACACTTGGGGAATGTCAGCCGTCCCCAATTCATCTAATGAGATCAATGACTCTTCTGAGGGCCCAAAAAGGTTTTTATAATAACTAGTGATATGCTCCTTAAGCTGAGCATCACCAGTTATAATATTATTACCATCCTCAAGCTGAAAGATTCGAGTTTTTCTGTGTCTACCATTGGCTAACAGGTGGTAATACTTAGTATTCGCATCACCTTCTAAAAGATGTTTCACCTTAGCCCTTTGGTACCACTTTAGCTCTTCTTCTCTAAGAAGTTCAGCCAGCCTTTCATTCAGAAACATGTTTTAAATCCCTCTCAGCAGTTAGCATAGAAGTCTCGCTTTTTTGTCTAACTCATCCAACTTATTTAGGAGATCTGCTTTTTTTATTTTTATATATCCCACTAACGTGCTTAGCCCACCCTCTTAAGTACTCGACGCACTTCCTAATTTTTGCTTGCCAGCGCTCAATGGGTGAACCTTCAACTATCATATTACGCCATATCTGTGACACCATCTCACGTAAAACCATCCCTTAACAACCAACCTAATTCAAACTTGAACTGACGTTGATAAGTTGTAGATGCTTTGTTGGTAGATAGTAGAAGCGGGGTATGATCGAAATTTCTCTAGTAAGAGGATACACCGTAGTATTAGGATACTGAGACTCAAAAATTGCGTGCAAGTTAGAATTTCGTCTAATTTCTCAAATGTTTGATTTGGCAAAATTATTAGCCCAAGTGAAGTTTCTACCAGACAAATCTATCTCCCTAAGATTTAAAGAGTCTATTACTCGCATTGAACATGAACGGCCATCTGTTATTAAAATTATCATTATTTTTCTCCTCCTCGCCTACGAATAATATTAAAGTCACCACCTATAATAACAGGTATGGTCTCTTTTGAACATACTCGCACCAGTTCGGATAAAAATTAGACTTTAGTTCCGATTGAGCCGGGCCATAGACTGAAATTAAATTAAACTTGAAATCAAATTCTTTTGTATGTAACTTACAACTAATATAAAAAATCGCCTTCCTCAATTTGACCAACATCAATGTCAGAATGAACTCCTAGAACCATGCCACCAGATCTACCCCGTGGAGCCATACAATGCCACGTAAAAATCTCTACCAGCACATATGGTATTAAGAGTTTTTGTGGAAAGCTAGCTCTACCTGTTTCTGATAAGGCAATAAAATCTAGGTCTTTTTCTTTTGTTAAATCTGAAAGGAATCTATATTTTTAGAATCTGCAAAACCATTACAATTCCAGAAAATTCCTTTCATTTTAACAACTTTTATTTTTATTATTCTTTTTATTAACCTTGGGGCGCTTCTTTTTTTCTTAGATGATGATACAGGGGTTTGTAAGATCAATGGATCACAACCCCCATCATCAAGCCCCTCCATTATTTCCGAGCAAATAAAATTTAAAGTGTCTACATCCACATTATCATCAAATGAACATTCTGTAACCACTTCGTCATCCACAACTGACTTGTCAATATTTAAATTAGCACACTGTATCAATCTACTATGTTCTAGATCTTTTAAACGTTCAATTGAATTTAGACAATCTTTATCTGTTTTACCTAATACCACCCCTAGAGCCCTAGCCGACTCATGAAAAAAATAAATCATCTTTATTAAAAAAAGATGGGGGATTGTGTTGTACCTTTTCGTTGACCAACTCCAAGTTCTTCTTTGCCTTGAGCTTAGCAGCCTTCTCCACAGTAATCTTGATCCAATTGAAGCAGCAGTCCTCTTGCTGGATCTCAGAGGTGAGACTGTCTCACTAGGCAGCTTATTACTGACAATCCTAGAATCAGCCTGTTGGGGAACTATAACAGCTTTCCATTCACCTGCACCTGCCTGGGAAACCACAGCCCTTGGCTTCAACGAGGAGGCTTGGACAGCTCGGTTGCTGCCAGTGCCGCCCCAGCTGATTCGCCGGGCTGGTCCGCGCCTTTGCACCATCCCCATTGCCATCGTAGTACATCACCTATGTTCCCATCGATATCCATGTTCTCCCTGGATTCCCACCATTTTCTTCATTTTTTTTAGTCTTGTCCCCCTTGGGATCATCCTCCTTTGGGCCCCCCTCATTGGTAGAGTCCATGTCAATGACTTGAGGCTCACCATCAAGGTTCTCTTTTTCAACTGCGAACTGTAGCTCGTAAACAAAATCCCCAATAACTATATCCACAAATTCTGGGATAAGAGATGGGTCTAGCACAGCTACTTTCATTCTCGCTCTACCAGTGTTTTTTGTAAATAAGGTGTCCACAGCTCTAGGCACTCCCAAAATTGTTCCAATAGCCCAAATGATTGGGAATTGTTTAAACTCATGGGGTAAACCTCGAAATGGACCCAAACCTTCGGGATCTCTCTCTTGTAAACTTCATTATCAACTCCCTTCTCAAACCTAATTTTTCCTACCACTTCTCTGGCATCCATGGGACCCCAGTTTGACACTGTCTCCAGTAAGTCAGCTGTAGGAAAATTAACAATAAATGCACCCGTTCGTTGGTTCGAATCTCCCACTTGTGATTCTTGCTGGGGCGAAGTCTTTCTAGTTCCACTGCCAATTGATTGACAGTAAGAGAACCTTCAAGAACACGCACCACAGCTCTAGTTTCTTGCATATTATCTTTTGGGTTATCAACTTTTGGAATAAAATAAAACCCGAGACCCTCAACAGCATAACCACAAGGTATAGCACTTGTAATAGTTTTTTTGCTGTTTGGGCACATCTTTACTGAATGATCTCCAAAACAAATTTCACAACACAGAACGACAGTGCACTCATGAATTGTATGACCTTTAGTATAGCATCTATAACAGTAAGGCTTTCCTTTATGTTTCTTGGCCCCTTGAATTGCTGACTCTAGGATATCGGGAGCATTACCTAGATTTGCGACACCCTCGTGGATTTCCATGTCTTTGAAAGAACAAGAAGCACCCGCACGCGTTGCTCCGACCACCATCGCATCGACCTTTCCTGGCTGCGCATCCACTCCACCTTGAGCTGCTGCCGCCTCCCCTAGGACGACCTTGGAGCCACTCACCACCGCAGCTCCTGCCACAGAGCCTGCCTGCGCCTGCTGACCGGCATGGGCAGCCCCACCCTTGCGGGTTGGTGGAGGACGTTTCGCCATGCCTGGCCTTGGAAGTGGACGCCCGGCCATGCCCGCTGTCGACTTGGTTGGCTAGCCATCGGAGCACCCAACATGGCGGCACCCGCAACGACCTCGATCTGCTGGCCATGGATTGCCGATCCCCATGCGAGAGGGAGGACCGCACCATTGGGGTTCGCCACCTGGTGGCCATGAGCAGCAGGGATGCCATTGCTGGCCCCCTGGAAACCTTGAGCAGCAGGGATGACCGCCATGTTGGCGATGTGCCCCATGGCTTGTAGTTGCCCTCCCCCAATGGCGCCATGCTGCGCCGGCGCCTGATGCTGGACCGCAGGTCCCATGGCCGGACCCTGAGGACCAGGCGCCCCCTCTTGTTGAACGAATCCGGCATTAATGCCGAACCCTCCTCCCTGGTGTGCCGCCGCTTGCTGCGGCGGTGCCCACCATTACCTCCACCGCGCCCATAACCATAGCGTCCACCCCGGGCACGGCGTCCACGACCATGGGCATGGTACCCATTGCCGAAGTCGTTGTAGCCACCATGGGGAGCATAGCCATAGGCACCATGCGAGCGCCTCTTCCACCACCGAAGCCATGTCCGCGACCACGGCCTCTGGAAACCGCGACCTCCTCTTCCTCCAACAAAACCCGGATCAAAGCCAGGTACAAAGCCCGGGTTGTACCCCTGTCCACCTCTTCCACCGCCACGACCACCGAAACCTCCGCCCGGAGCACCTCCCTGTGCCTCCATGGATCTCCTTGCGACCTCGACGAATGAGGGTTTAGGAGAGACAAGTGGCGGCTGGACTAGTACCGTCTTCGGGGTCTAGAGTATCCGGTACCCGTTCGACGGAAGAGGGCACACAAACCCCTCGTGGGCCCGAAAGCAAGACCAGGCCCGAAGTTGTATTGTGGGCTGAGAAGGCGATGTTTTTGCGGTGGTTGCGACGTAACAATCGTTTGGCAAACGATCGGCTCGATCGTACTTGCCTCCCGATGTAACGGCGGAAAGACCGCATCTAACCCATCCTTCTCTATCTTTTCAAAACAATTCAAATTCAAATTGAACGCTTTGCATGGTCCGAGATCGTAGGTCGAGCATGCGACACGATCGCCGGCATGATCACCAACAACCGAAGTCGGAGAACAACGAGTATGCATCCGCCGCTTTTCGAGTAGTCACATGGTTGGATACCGCTGTCAAACAGTCACCCAGTGTTCTCATAGGAGAGACACGATTCGGTGGCAGCGGCCCTTGCCATGGAGGTACTGTATGTAATTTTCTATGCACCATTGTCTCGACAATCGATCTTGGGAGCTTTGTATCGTTAGAGTTAAGAACAGTACCTTGAAGAACTTTCTCCGCCATGACAAGCTGATCAATTGAGAAGCCGGCGGATACAAACATCGTTGATGAACTCCGAGTGGAAATCTCTTCTTCATCATCCGAAGAATCTTCACCCGGTCTTGCCCAAAACTTGGGACGTGGTACCGGCATGGATCGGCTTTGGCCTCTGACAAGCGTCTGCCACCATCTCCACGAACGCCGACAAGGCTTGCCGACCTTCCTTGCATCGCCGTGCCTCCCTCTCTTCGACCGATGCCACGTCCTCCGGCTTAGGTGTGGAGAACAACGCACTCCCTCGCCCTAGGGGCGAGGGTGAAACGTCGACCCCCACCTTTACCGGTTTTCCACGAGCGCCGCCGAGTGACACACTTGAGGCCATGGAAGGACGATCAGGGCGAGATGATGTCTCCCACAGCCGCAAACGGTGGTGGTCGCCGTAGTAGGTTCCAAACCTCCGATGACGCCCTCAACGTCCTCCCGCTGCACCAACCAACGCCGACCTTGGACCTCCTCCTGACCCACCATCGAATAGGTCGATGGCCTGACGAACGGAAATAATCGGCGAAGAGCAGTCTACTTCGCCCCCTCCATGGCGACCACTGAGCATGTATTGAGGATCTCCACTGAGATGCTTGGGAGACCACAGCCGCTAGGTCTCACCGCGGCAACGCGGGCGATCCCCCGGAGCACCGCCTCCAGTCGCCACCACTCACCCTCACCGAGAAAAGCGGATCTAGTGGCAGACCCGTGCTGCTTGCAACGTAAAAAAAAAAAAGAAAACGCGGTCACATAGGCGGCGCTCCAATCTCGAAAAATCATTTGTGTAGTAGTATATATCAATATAGAATCTCAACTATATTATACTATTCCAGTAGTCTGCTGTGCTACTAATTGCACTTCTAAAGGATGGATACACAAACATCGGATATTGGTGCTTGAAAACGTTGGTCTGCAACCAGCATGACTTTCCAAGAGGAATATATTACCATCTTTCAACTCAAAAGCTCATATAGGCTAACCAAACTTGGTCCTTGTCCGTCTATATATCCTGATTGAAAGTGGTAATCTCCCATGGTTTCTTCTGAATGTACCTGATCTATGAGTTGGGCTTCTTAGATATTTGTTCGTACCATACACACACAATCCTTATAAATAACCTTAAACAACTATTTACTCATGATGTTCGTTTCTGTTCCAAGATTTTCAGTTTCCCTCTCGTCTACCATGACATTTGTTATGCTGACATAGAGTACTCCAGTTTGCCAATCCATATGAATTCAGTAGATAATTAATTGGAATCATGCATGGATGGATTGTCTTCGCGATCGCTTTGTTTGGTGCTTCAACAAACCTTGCAGCCTTTTTTTAATTCAAGTTATGCAAGTTATAGAATTCTTCGTGACATAACAAAAATGTACCCTTTTTGAAATCTTTTTTTTTAGTATATATATGAAGGAAAGCAGAAAGAAATGGTGGATAATGATGGCATTCTTTAATTATTTCTCTATATGTTTTATAACTTATTTATGATTATGACTTTCAAAAAAATCTATTGATTTGTTCGATAATTCAAAGAATTACAACAAAATATTTAGAAATCATATTTTAATTAGGGATTTCTATGGATTTATTCTTCAAGTTCTTGAAGGAAATATAGATCTACCACTAGGTTATAAATAATATCCGATTTATAAGCACTAGCGGACTCATATATATAGCAATAAATAACTCTTTCAAAGCGCTAATTAAAAACATCAATATCTCATCTTGCAGAGCTCCGCGAGCATTTTGCCAGGCCTTGTGATCGACCCTTTGGAACTGAGATTCTATTTCGAGGTGAACAGGGAGATATCATGCGTCCTGCAGCTCAAGAACAATTCAGATGACTTTGTCGCGTTCAGCACGACCGTAAACCAGTCTAAGTACACCACAAGGCCAGACAAGGGCATCATGACGCCGTGGTCAAAGCGGTACATGATCGTGACGATGCAGTCCCAGGAGCATGCACCGCCCGATATGGAGTGCAACGACATTTTCCTCTTGCAGAGCACTATTGTAGGCGAGGAGTTCACACCTAGCGACATAACCAAGCACATGCTCGAGAAAATGGTGGTGGGCCAGTAAAGTCGTCGTCAACGAGATGATGTTGCCAGTTGTTTACGTAGTGTAACCTTGTGGAGAAGACTTATTGAAGACTAAGGGCCAAAATCAGCTTCTTTATATGTCTTTCCCCTCAAGTTCAAACTCTTGGAAAATGTACTGTCCAGACCTAAGACAATATTTGCAGACCCTCTCTCTCTCTCTCTCTCTCTCTCAAATTTCTCATGAGTTGCAAATATTCATTGGTTGTGGTAATATCACATGCACATATTGCGATAATTAGGGTAGTCCTAGTGGCCACTACAAGAAAAATGCCCTCTTGGCTCCCTTTCGTAATAACTATGTTTGTTCGGACTTTGATTTGTATTTTATAGCATTGTTTGTACTGACTTGGTGTCCTTTTAAATATGCATGTTTTTTAATTATGATATACTCTCTACGCTCCAAATTATGTTTTTTAAATATTGTCTAAATGCATATGTTCCATATGGCAAAACCTTTTTCCCTTGAGGAGCAAGATCTCGCAATAAAGGATACGAAGAACAATATGTACTCCTTGTTAGAAGATATTTTAGTTGTGTACGGTTCCGTGTCTAACATGTATTGTAACATATCTCTCGTGTATGTCTTGTATTCCAAGTAGATACTCCCTCCGTCTCAAAATAATTTCACATCTCGTTTCTCGAGAAGTCAAACTCTTTTAATTTGGACTAAGTTATAGAAAATAATATCAATACTTAGATCTTCAAATAAATGTATTATGAAAATATGTTCGGATATCAATCTAATAATATTTATTATGTATTCTAAACATGATTAGTTTTTATATACATATGGTCAAAGTTAGAAAGATTTGACTTATCCATAAACTAGGGCCTGGTTTAGATGGCAGATTTTTTTGCCACAAAATTGCAAATTTTAGACTCTCTCTCCATCACATCACATTAAATATACCAAAAGACATATGTTCGAACAGTAAATGTATGTAAAAAAATTAACTAATTACACAGTTACATTTGTATATGACGAGATCTAATCTTTTGAGCCTAGTTAGTCCATGACTGGACAATGTTTACCACAAACAAACTAAACGTGCTACGATTATGTGCTACAGGAGTTAGAACAGTGTTTTTGCTAAAAATTTGCTAACTAAACAAGCCCTAGATGTGCAATTATTTTGAGACGGAGGGAGTATATTAGATCCTGAGGGATGCTTTGGTTGTATTCATACTTGATGTACAAGCCATGGTGGGGGTTTCTCACCCTATAACACTAAACCGTATCACGTTAGCCCCATTCTATACTATCTTTTACATGGTAATCGAGCCTCTTTTCCTAACGGAATTGAAACATGGCACTCCCATCCTCCTCCGCGCTGCTTGCTGCCATCTCCTCCTCCCTCATGCTCCTTCTTGTCACCGAGAAATTGACAAGGAGCAATCATGCTATGTGGAAGCAGCGGCAAATCAGACGCGACCGCGAGGTGCTCGAGCTATGAAGTTCATCGATCCGCGGCGTTCCACCGAGAAGTTTCTCCCTCCCAAGGAGAAGAAATCGGATGCCTCCGCCGATCTAGATGCAAAGGTGGATACGCGGTACGATGCGGCGCCCATCGTCAACCCGACTACGACACATGGATGGCCCATGATTAGCGTGTCCTCGCCTACCTGTTGACATTGTTGTCCAAGGAGATTGGATCTCGTGTCACGAATGTGACTACCGCGGGCGTAGGCCTGCATGGCCATTGAGTCACTTCATGCCTCCCGCCGAGAGCCAAAATCATCTCCATGAGGATGGCTCGCCGCCGCATCGAAGGGCACCTCCACCATGAGTGAGTTCTTCACCAAAATGAAGTCCTTAGCGGATGAGATGGAATGCGTGGGAAGGAAGCCGCGGGATGAGGAACTCGTTTCCTACATCCTCACCGGTCCGGATCGGGAGTGTGATGCAATCGTCTCGCAATTTTGGCGCATGTCGAGACAATCTCGCCAACGAGCTCTTTGCTCACCGATGGCGTTTGAGCAAGATATGGCGGTGCGTGGTGGGGGATGGGGGATAGCAGTCCTCTGCCAACATGTCCACAAAAGGCGGGCACGGGAACAGCTCCAACAACCCCCGCGGCGGTGGTCACAGTGTCCATGGTGGCTTTGGCCGCGGTCTGAAGAATGTAGGTCGTGGAAACAGAGGCGGTGGAAATCGCTTTCAAGCCGGAGTCATCTGCCAACTTTGTGGCAAGGAGGGCTACCCTGTCATTGTTATTACAAGCGCTTTGACCACACCTTCACCGGTCCTCCACAGAAGAGCGCATCGTCGGCAATGCCATGGACACCAACAGTTATGTGGACACAGGGGGCCACAGACCACATCACCAACGACCTCGACAAGCTCACCGTCCATGACAAGTGCCACGGTGGCGACCAAGTTCACATCGCCAACGGATCTAGTATGGAGATCTCTCACATTGGCCATGGTTCTTTGTTCACTCCTTATAATACTTTGCATCTCAAAAACATTCTTCATGTGCCTTCAGCCAGCAAGAGCCTTCTTTCCGTCAATCGCTTTACTCGTGACAATAATGTTTTTCTTGAATTTCACACAAATCACTTTCTTGTCAAGGAGTAGTCAATGAGGAAAAACCCTCCTCAAAGGTCAATTTAAGCGAGGTCTCTACCCTATCAAGCCAGCAAACAAAGAGGTGCTTGGAGTTATCAAGCTACCTGCGTCCTTGTGGCATCATCGACTTGTTCATGCCTCATATGTGGTTGTCCAGCAAGTCCTTAGTCATCATCAGCTTCCCTTCATCGAAGAGTCAAATAAAACAAGCATATGTGGTGCTTGTCGGCAAAGCGCTTAAAGTCATCAATTGCCTTATGCTACGGTCATGAGTCCGTCATCGAAGTCCTTTCGACTTAGTTTTCTCGGATGTATGGGAGCCTGCCCGCTCGGTTGGAAGAAATAATTATTATATGAGTTTTATTGATGGCCATACAAAATTTGTGTAGATTTATTTGTCGCATCACAAATCTGAAGTCTTCCAACGCTTTCATGATTTTCAAAACCTTGTCGAAAAAGGCGTTCAATGGCAAAATTAAAGTTGTTCAAACTGATTGGGGTGGTGAATATAAGGCCTTAAACTTGTTCTTTCAGCGCATTTGCATCATGCATCGTGTCTCCTTCCCACATGCCCACAAACAAAATGGATCTGGCCTGACTGCAAACGTAGGCATATTCTTGAGGTCGGATTAACCTTGCTTGCCCATGCCTCAATGCCCTTGAAAATTTGGGACGAGGTGTTCTTGACTATTGTCTTTCTAATCAATCACCTTCCCTCTAGAGTTATCAACAATGAAACTCCACATGATCGCTTGCTCGGCACACCACCGGACTACACCTTTCTTCGCATGTTTGGTCTCGCATGTTGGCCTAATTTAGGCCCCAATAACTTTAAGAAGCTTGAGTTTCACTCAAAGCAATGTGTTTTTCTCGGTTATAACAATCAACACAAAGGTTTCAAGTGTTTGGATCCCTCGGTTGGGCACATGTAAATTTCTCGGGATGTCTTTGCTTGATGAACAAGTTTTTCCCTTTCTTTGTCTTGCACCCCCAATCCCGGAGCTTATCTCCGAAGCAGAGGTCGAGCTCCTCCCCGATGTCCTTCTTTATCCATCTTCCTCTTTCAAGGGTGCACAAATCCATGATCAATGTTTGAGTTCTTCATTGCCTACTGTGACACCCCGCCCTCCAAAGCCACACTGCGCAGCCCTTCCGAGGGGCGCGCACGTGTACACATAGCACCATGCTTACACTTTCGTTCTCGCTTCGCGTAAAAGGGTTAACCCGAAGGTGCTATGGCTGGAAGGCAAAGGCATATAAGTTGGTTCCACCCTTGCTAAACTAGCAAGGTGGTACTAAACATGTGCACTCAAGACTCATGGGCCACTACTAGGCCACATCCAAATTGAGCCTACTGTTACATACACCCCCTCAAAGGACTCGACGTCCCTCATTGAGCGCCAACTTAACCAGGACCCTCCCCTCTTGGCACACGCAACCGTGCGCCCGGTCTTGCACACATGTGTCATGTTGTGCATTCCGCGAGAGCCTACTACACGCGTAATGAACCCCATGTCCCGCACATTCGCCCGCACCCGCCGGCGCCCGTGTCCGCGATGGTCGGCTTTGATACCACCCGTGACACCCGCCCTCCAAAGCCACACCGCACAGCCCTTCCGAGGGGCGTGCACGCGCACACATAGCACCCTCGCTTACACTTTCGCCCCTCGCTTCATGCAAAAGGGTTAACCCGAAGGTGCTATGGCTGGAAGGCTGAAATCTCATGTTTGGTTTTGGAAATTGATGACACACTTGTGGACTAATCCTTTGCTCTAAGTGATGACTTTGAGATAGGATTAGATGGATGACAAGGAGCATGATGATCATGAACATGGACGATGATGGTGGACATGATGGATCATCAAGCTCGGTGATAAACTTTGAGAGGAACCCCGAGATCAAGGCAAAGATATCTTGATAGGGTTTTCCTTTCGGTGATCAAGACACGATAGAGAGCGTGTGATCACATTATAGGATAGATAGCCGACTATCAAGAGGGATGCCGCGACAATCCTTTGGTGAAGTGCTTCTAGGTCCAATTGACTTGCATATTGCATTTAGGACATGAGAGCACTAACTTCGATCTTGCCTAACTTATCGACGTGCTAACATTGGTGATAACGTGGTCATCTTGGACGTGTTGGCAACCTACGGCAAGAGGCGGAGCAAGATTGAAGCAAAGAGCAAAGAAAAAGAACAAGTTCTTTGCTGTTTTGAGGTGACCGGACGCGGCCGGCTCGGCCGGACGACGCACCGGTGGCTCTCGTGGGTGCGCCTCGCGTAGAGCCCCGCAGCATTTTGCCGTGATTTTTAGCGACCGGACCCCTCGACCGGATGCTTCCGGTGGTCGACCGGATCCGGCCGATCGGACGCACGGGGCGAAGGGCGCCAACCGTCGGGCCTGACCCTTTGTCGGTAGTGACCGGAAGCGCTGGACCGGACTCACGACCGACCGGCCGGTGGTTCCGGCCGGTGCGTCCGGCCACCCCGAGAGAGCAAATTTTTTGGAGCAACGGCTCCATTTCGAGAGGAGCCCTATATATACTTGGTTGGCTGGTTCCTTAGGCTCTCTCTTGCACATTTGAAGCTTCCAACTTGCTAGTGAGCATTTGATACTCCTCTCCACTCATCTCTCCATCCATTAACTCGAATTCTTGGTGAGATTGAGAGTGATTGAAGTGCATTGCATTGGTGATTGCATCTAGAGGCACTTCATCCTTGGAGAAGCCGCGGGATTCTTGTTTTCTTGGGAATTTGCCCGGTTCCCTAGCGGCTTGGAGCAAGAGGCGGTGTTGAGCTCAAGTGGAGCTTGTTTGAGGCCACAGGTGGTGATTGTGAGGGGTCGTTCCTTACCCCGCGGGAGATTCGCGAAAAGGAGCACTAGTGGATTGCTCGTGGCTTGTTGGACCCTCTCTTGTGATCGTTTGCTTGAGCTCCCATAGGGGATTTGGCACCGCCATTGCTTAGCATACGCCAAGTGAGTGTGCCGCCACAACGGGACTTAAGCGTCGGGGCAAGCACGTGAACCTCGGTGAAAAATCATCGTGTCATTGTTCTTGCTCGTTGGAGATTTCTTGTACACGGTGATTGGCCACAACCTCTACTCGACAACGGTGGTATTGTATTAGAGCACCTCTTTGCATTTACTTGGTAGTATATCTTGCTAGGGTGCTTAGCTTGTTAGGTTGAGTAGCTAGTTTGTTTAGCTTAGCCTTGTTAGCTCCTAGAGGTAGAATTGGTTAGAATTGCTTGTTCACCTAGGAGTAAACTAGCGACATAGCCCTTGTTGTGATTAGAGACAATAGAATTTACTTGTGGCTTGCATAGCTAGTTTGTAGCTTCGCTTATATTAGCTTCGCCATCTTGTTGTCTAACGGGTGCTTAGTGTTGTTGCAAGAATTTTTAATAGGCTATTCACCCCCCCCTCTAGCCATTAGGACCTTTCAAGTGGTATCGTGAGCCGAGGCACCGTATTTGTGAGGCTTAACATCCTACGGTGACAAAATGGCTATGACGTTTTCATGTCAACAACACGAAGAAGGCGCCACCTTTCGATGGCACCAACTTTGCCAATTGGAAGGTGAAGATGACCGCACACCTCAAGTCAATCAATAGAGAAGTGTGGGTTGTGATCGAGAACAAGTTTGAGGTGGCCAAACCAAATGAGCCAACCGCGGCCGAAGAGAAGAAGTTGTATGAAAATGATGTGGCCATGAGTGCTTTTCATGAGGCATTCAATGATAGAGTGTTTGAGCAAGTCAAGTCACTCACCGTTGCTCATGAGATTTGGAAGAAGCTAGAAGAGTGCTATGAGGGCACGAAGGCGTCAAGCAAGCAAAGGCATATATCAAGCTTGAGCAATTCAATAGCTTCAAGATGGAGGAAGATGAGACCGTGCTTGGGAGATGTTTCACCGCATGCAAGTGTTGGTGAATGATCTCAACTCTCTAGGTGAAGAGATCAAGGACAAGGCTTTCAACATGAAGTTCTTGAGGTGTTTGCCCGAGCAGTTTGGGATGTTCATCACCGTGCTAGTGAGGTCAAATTTGAAGGATTTGACTCCCAACCAATTGCTTGATGAGGTCATGACCGATGACTCCTATAGAGATGACAAGAAAAAGCAAGAGCTCATCAACAAGGCAAACAAGAAGGTCAAGGATGAAGAGAAGAAAGAGGATAAGAAGAGCTTGGCACTCAAGGCTAGCTCATCATCTAAGGGCAAGAAGAAGAAGGAAGAATCAAGTGATGAAGAGGATGGCACCTCCACTAGTGGAAGTGAAATTGATGTGCACATGGCCCTCTTTGTGAGGAGATTGGGAAAGTTTGTGAAGAAGAACTACATCTCCAAGAACAAGAAGAAGCAATCATCCAAGAAGAAGACCAAGGATGGCAAGAATGAAGGCAACATGACATGCTTTCGTTGCCATGATGATTGTCACTTGATTGCCGAGTGCCCATATGATAGTGATGATGAGAAGGGCATCAAGAAAGCAAGAAAGAAGAATGATGCCAAGAATGAGAAGGAGAAGAAGCCCAAGAAGAAGAATGAGTCACATGTGGCTATGTGGGATAGTGATGGCTCATCCTCTTCAAGTGATGAAGAAGAGGAGAAGAAGAACAAGAAGAAGGGACAAGCTCACCTTGCTATGCATGACAAGATCTCCCTCTTCGACACTCCTTCCTCATGCTTCATGGCTAAGGCCACCAAGGTACAATCTATCACTAAAGATAATGATGATGATAGTGATAGTGATAGTGATGATGAGGAGCTAACTCAATCTAGGGAGGAGTTGCAAAGAATATTTGATGAATGCGTTGTCATTTTCAAACAAAGTAGGAAGGAATGCAAGGGCTTGCATAAGGAAACAAAGAGCCTTAAGCAAGAACTTGATGAGCTTCGGGCAACTTATGAGTGTCTAAAGGTAGACCATAAGAAGCTTGAGAAATCTCATTCTAAGTTAGAGAAAGCTCATTCCTCTCTACTTGAAGAGCACAAGTTGTGCCTAGTTGTTGAAAATATTGACACATCCAATGCAAGCATCATGTGTGACATTCTAGTTGATGAATCAACCCCCAAGTGTGAGACCTCCACTAGCTCTATCACTAGCATATCCATCTCTAGTGAAGATAATGACAACCCTATGCTTATTCATGAGAATGCTTGTTTGAAAAAGGAAGTGAAGGAGCTCAATCACACCTTGGCTAAGGCTTATGGTGGTGAGGACCGCTTGCTTATGTGCTTGGGTAGCCAAAGGGCATCCTTATACAAGGAGGGCTTAGGCTATATCCCCAAGAAAGGCAAGGCCGCCTATGTGACTCACAAAACTCGTTTTGTGAAGAGCAATGGTAGCTATTGTAAAGCTTGCAAGCAAGTTGGTCATGTAGAGCAAAAGTGCATGAACAAGAGGACCAATGTTTCTTCCATCAAGCTTGATAATTCATATATGCTTGTGAAGAAGAACAATGGTGTTCGTGCTAGGTACATTGGTACACCATGGATGGGCTCAAAGAAGAAAGCCATTTGGGTACCAAAGGCCTTGGTGACTAACCTTGAAGGACCCAAGCAACATTGGGTACCTAAGAAGAATTGATCTTATTTTGTAGGTCAATTATCATGCGGAGGAGAGCATTGGATAATGGATAGTGGGTGCACTCAACACATGACCGGGGATTTTCATATGTTCAAGTCAATTAGCATCAAGGGCATTGATGAGTATGAGTCTATCACATTTGGCAATGACAAGAAAGGCAATGTGTTGGGGCTAGGCAAGATTGCTATCACTCAAGAGAAAAGCTTGTCAAAGGTGTTGCTAGTTGATCATCTTGATTACAACCTATTGTCGGTCTCTCAACTTTATGATCATGGCTACAAATGTATATTCACAAGTCAAGAAGTTGAAGTGGTTAGTGGTGATGGTGCAAACATGATCTTCAAGGGATTTAGATATGGTGATCTCTACCTTGTTGATTTCAAGTCCAAAGAAGCCAAGTTGACAACATGTTTACTCTCAAAAGGCTAGCAAAGGGTGGTTGTGGCATAGAAGGCTTGGTCATGTTGGGATGAAGCAATTGAACAAGTTGATGAAACATGACTTGGTTAGAGGCTTGGATGATGTGAAGTTTGAGAAGGACAAACCTTGTGGAGCATGTCAAGCCGGCAAGCAACATGGCAATGCACATCCAACCAAGAGCATAATGAGTACAAGCAAGGCATTTGAGTTGTTGCACATGGATTTGTTTGGGCCAACATCATACTCTAGCATTGGTGGCAACAAGTATGGTTTTGTCATAGTTGATGACTACACTAGATACACATGGGTGTTCTTTTTGCATGACAAGAATGATGTGTTTGAGCTTTTCAAGACTTTTGTCAAGAGGGTTCAAAATGAATTTGAGACATCCATCAAGAAGATTAGGAGTGACAATGGGAGTGAGTTCAAGAATACAAGAATTGAAGAGTTGTGTGATGAGCTTGGAATTGGACATCAATTCTCACCAACCTACACTCCTCAATCCAATGGTGTAGTTGAGAGGAAGAATAGAACCTTGATTGAAATGGCAAGATCAATGCTTAGTGAATACAATGTTAGCCATTCCTTTTGGGCCGAAGCAATCAACACGGCTTGCTATTGTAGCAACCGTCTCTATTGCCATGGGATGCTTGGCAAGACACCATATGAGTTGCTCAATGGAAGGAAGCCCAACATTGGTTACTTTAGAGTCTTTGGATGCAAATGCTACATTCTCAAGAAAGGCACAAGATTGGGCAAGTTTGACAAGAAGTGTGATGAAGGTTTCCTAGTTGGATACTCAACCACAAGCAAAGCATATAGAGTGTGGAACTTGGGTAGTGGCAAACTTGAAGAAGTTCATGATGTTGAATTTGATGAAACCCAAGGCTCTCAAAATGAAGTTGAAAATCATGATGATGTGAGTGGTTCCAACTTGGAGAATGCCATGAGAAACATGGATATTGGTGATATTCGGCCAAGGCAAGTTGATGATGATGAAGACACCCCAATGCCTACCACTACCATTGAAATCAATGCAAATGAAGCTAGCACTAGTGGTACTCAAGATGAAGATCAAGATCAAGAGCAACAAGCTAGTCCATCCACTCATCCTAGTCATCAAGTGCAAGTGATGCAACCATCCAACATTGCAAGAGATCACCCAATTGATCAAATTGTTGGTGACATCAATAGTGGAGTGGTTACTAGAAGAAGATTAGCATCTTTTTGTGCTCACCATGCCTTTGTAGCACAAGAAGAACCGGAGAACATTGAAAATGCACTCAAGAAGGAAGATTGGATCAATGCCATGCATGAAGAGTTGAACAATTTCAAGAGAAATGATGTATGGGAATTGGTGGAAAGGCCAAAGAACTATAATGTGATTGGAACCAAGTGGGTCTTCAAGAATAAGCAAGATCAAGATGGAATTGTGGTTAGAAACAAGGCAAGGCTAGTAGCTCAAGGGTACACTCAAGTAGAGGGTCTTGACTTTGGAGAGACCTATGCACCAGGTTGTTGCTAGACTTGAAGCAATTAGAATCTTGCTTACTTATGCATGTGCTCATGATATCAAGCTCTATCAAATGGATGTGAAAAGTGCATTCTTGAATGGCTTCATCAATGAGTTGGTGTATGTGGAACAACCCAGGGTTTTGAAGATGAAAAGTATCCCAACCATGTCTACAAGTTGAAGAAGGCTTTGTATGGCTTGAAGCAAGCACCTAGAGCATGGTATGAGAGGTTGAGAGATTTTCTCCTCTCTAAAGGGTTCAAGATGGGAAAGGTGGACACCACTCTCTTCACCAAGAAGATTGGCAAGGAATTGTTTGTATTGCAAATCTATGTTGATGACATTATCTTTGGGTCAACCAACCAAGAGTTTTGTGAAGAGTTTGCAAAGATGATGGCCAATGAGTTTGAAATGTCAATGCTTGAGAGCTCACATTCTTTCTTGGTCTCCAAATTAAGCAATTGAAGAATGGCACATTCATTAGTCAAGGCAAGTACATCAAGGACATGATCAAGAAGTTTGATCTTCAAGATGCCAAGTCAATGTCCACACCAATGGGAACAAATGGAAGCTTAGACCCGACCCTAGTGGCAAGATGGTTGAACAAAAAGAAATATAGGTCCATGATTGGGAGTTTGCTCTATGCAACCGCATCAAGACCGGACATTGCATTTAGTGTGGGCATGTGTGCTAGATATCAATCCGATCCAAGAGAAAGTCACCTCAAAGCAGCAAAGAGAATTGTGAGGTACTTGAAAGGCACACAAGATGTTGGACTATGGTATCCAAAGGGATCCAAGTTTGATTTGATTGGATATTCGGATTCCGACTATGGAGGGTGCAAGATCAATAGAATGAGCACAAGTGGCACATGTCAATTCCATGGAAGGTCACTAGTATCATGGTCTTCAAAGAAGCAAAATAGTGTTGCTCTCTCAACGGCCGAAGCGAATACATTAGTGCGGGAAGTTGTTGCACTCAATTGCTTTGGATGAGGTCAACCTTGAGGGATTTTGGATTCCAATTTGACAAAGTTTCATTGTATTGTGACAATGAAAGTGCAAGAAAGATGACCCAAAATCCGGTTCAACATCCAAGAACAAAGCACATTGATATAAGGCACCACTTCATAAGAGACCATCAACAAAAAGGGTGACATTTGTATCATAGGGATTGGCAATCAAGATCAACTAGCCGACATATTCACCAAGCCACTTGATGAGAAGAGATTTTGCATGCTAAAGGGAGAATTGAACATTATTGACTTCTCCAACTTGAGTTGATGCACCCCACTTATATGACATGCCCCTCCTTCGACAAACCCCAAGGTAAAAGTTGGTTGTCATGGCATTCATATTTGCTAAGGACTTGTTAGTGCATCTAACCATCATGCATGCTTATTAGGCTCATTAATGGAAAACAAAATGATTTCAATGTATGTGTGGCACCACTATTGCTTTGATTGGTTCCATGAACTAGTGGTGGCATATGACATGTTTATGTGCTTGCAATCCTAGTGTCAACTCTAGAAAATGAGCTATTGATGTGTATTCTAACATGGTGCAAGATAACCCTTATGTATATGAGGTGTGAAAAAGCTTATCCTTGGTTCAAACTTGAATGGAAAGGCACATGATCTAGATGAGACCACATGTGATACTTTGATTGACTTGATTTCTCTCATTTATACCTTTTTGGTGATTGTTGACAAAGGGGAGAAATAAGTCACAAAGATGTTGGAAAGAATCACACAAATAGGGAGCAAGCTCATAGACTATTTGTGCATTTGTATGTGCATGATCATAATGAAATGTTGCATTGGCAATCTAAATTCAATATACATGATTGCTTGGTGTATGCTAGTTTTTGAAAATTGTTTGGTGTATTGACCAACTAGCATGCATAGGATGTATCTAGACAAAACTCACATTTTAGCCTATATTGTTGATCTCATGGGGTATGTTGAGTTTTGATGATTGTCTAGTTACATGGATGCTAAGGACTCCGATGGTTTCACGCTTCAAAGGTCCAAATTCTAGAACCTTAGCATCTCTTTTGGTATTAGTATCTCTCCCCAAGATTTCTATCCATACATATGTGCCAACTTGATCCAAACACATGGAAGCACATATGTAGGGGAGCTACTACTACCAAAACTGAACCTTGAAATGTTTGTCCAATCCTTGATTCATGATCAAAATGCTATGGGCAAGCAATTCAAGTTTAATTGAATTTTATTTCAAATCTTTGTGAGTTTGGTTGTCATCAATTACCAAAAAGGGGGAGATTGAAATCTCATGTTCGGTTTTGGAAATTGATGACACACTTGTGGACTAATCCTTTGCTCTAAGTGATGACTTTGAGATAGGATTAGATGGATGACAAGGAGCATGATGATCATGAACATGGACGATGATGGTGGACATGATGGATCATCAAGCTCGGTGATCGGCTTGAGAGGAACCTGGGAGATCAAGGCAAAGGTATCTTGATAGGGTTTTCCTTTTCGGTGATCAAGACACGATAGAGCGTGTGATCACATTATAGGATAGATAGCCCGACTATCAAGAGGGGATGCCGCGACAATCCTTTGGTGAAGTGCTTCTAGGTCCAATTGACTTGCATATTGCATTTAGGACATGAGAGCACTAACCGATCTTGCCCTAACTTATCGACGTGCTAACATTGGTGATAACGTGGTCATCTTGGACGTGTTGGCAACCTACGGCAAGAGGCGGAGCAAGATTGAAGCAAAGAGCAAAGAAAAAAAAGATTCTTCTTTTGTTTTGAGGTGGCCGGACGTCGCCGAGCTCGGCGGGGCCGCACGCGACCGATGGCTCCGGTGGGTGCGCGTCTGGCGAGAGCCCCGCGGCGGCATTTTTGCGGACGCGGACGGACCCTCGACCGGATGCTTCGGTGGTCGACCGGATCCCGATCGGACGCCGCGAAGAAGGGTGCGCCACCGTGGGCCCGACCCTTGTCGGTAGTGGCCGGATGGCACGGACGGACTCGGCGACGGACCAGTGGTGGTTCCGATCGGTGCGTCGTCACCCCGAAAGAGCAAATTTTTTGGAGCAACGGCTCCATTTCGAGAGGAGCCCTATATATACTTGGTTGGCTGGTTCCTTAGGCTCTCTCTTGCACATTTGAAGCTTCCAACTTGCTAGTGAGCATTTGATACTCCTCTCCACTCATCTCTCCATCCATTAACTTCGAATTCTTGGTGAGATTGAGAGTGATTGAAGTGCATTGCATTGGTGATTGCATCTAGAGGCACTTCATCCATGGAGAAGCCGCGGGATTCTTGTTTTCTTGGGAATTTGCCCGGTTCCTAGCGGCTTGGAGCAAGAGGCGGTGTTGAGCTCAAGTGGAGCTTGTTTGAGGCCACACCGGTGGTGATTGTGAGGGGTCGTTCCTTACCCCGCAGGAGGGAGATTCGCGAAAGGAGCACTAGTGGATTGCTCGTGGCTTGTTGGACCCTCTCTTGTGATCGTTTGCTTGAGCTCCCATAGGGGATTTGGCACGGCCATTAAGCTTAGCATACGTCAAGTGAGTATGCCGCCACAACGGGGACTTAGCGTCTTAGGCAAAGCACGTGAACCTCGGTGAAAAATCATCGTGTCATTGTTCTTGCTCGTTGGAGATTTCTTGTACACGGTGATTGGCCACAACCTCTACTCGACAACGGTGGTATTGTATTGAGCACCTCTTTGCATTTACTTGGTAGTATATCTTGCTAGGGTGCTTAGCTTGTTAGGTTGAGTAGCTAGTTTGTTTAGCTTAGCCTTGTTAGCTCCTAGAGGTAGAATTGGTTAGAATTGCTTGTTCACCTAGGAGTAAACTAGCGACATAGCCCTTGTTGTGATTAGAGACAATAGAATTTACTTGTGGCTTGCATAGCTAGTTTGTAGCTTCGCTTATATTAGCTTCGCCATCTTGTTGTCTAACCCGGTGCTTAGTGTTGTTGCAAGAATTTTTAATAGGCTATTCCCCCCCTCCCCCTCTAGCCATTAGGACCTTTCAAAGGCAAAGGCTTATAAGTTGGCTCCACCCTTGGTAAATGTTGACACCTGTTATAGCATAATATTAATAGTCATCTAAACATGAAATAAGGGCGTAAAATGAATATCAACATAGACTTGGGGTTTTACTAACATAATTCCACGAGCTTTGGTGATTTATATCTTTCGAGGGGACTTAACAGATAAATGCGAGAGAAGAATGGAGAAAGTTCCGAATATATCTCCCATACGATGACAAGACTTAACCGTGAAGAAACTCGACCCAAAATGTAGACTAAAACACTCTAGAAGACACTAGAAGATACCGGAAGAAAGGAGATATGATTGTGGCACAAGGGCTGGCGGCCGCCGCGGCGCCATTTAGGCCTACCCGCCAGTCCCCGAGCCCAATCCAGCCCATCTTCGTAGGTCGGTTTGTAACCGACCTTGAGGTTGTATCTACACACCGATTATTGAAGGTCAGTTTGACCCAATAGTCATCGTTCATCGCCAAGGCCTATATAAGAAGACCCCCTCACCCCAGGGTTAAACCCTAATTCATTCTATCTCATTCTATTCATTATCTCTCAGTTGTAGAGGCGTCCCAATGTAAGGATAACCTCTCTCTCAAGGATTAGTGAATTAGAAGTAGATTAGAAGTAGATTAGAAGTAGATTAGTCATGTAATTAGAAGTAGATTAGCCATGTAATTAGAACTAGATTAGATCTAACTTAGATCTAATCAAGAGTAAAGGAGAATGGAGCTATGCTCCTGTTCTGGAGATGTCTACAGAGTTTGGTATGTCTTATATCCTTTCTTTGTAAGACTTATGATTCACATATTTATCTTCTCTGTTTAGTTCCATGTCTTACATATATGGTTAAGTAAGTTGTTATGCTATTGCATGGGATCTCCGCTCGTATTGAGGACTCTAGTTATTCATGGTAGCTAGAGTAGTAATCGATAGTATAGACATGGTATCTAGGCTATAGGTTACCTGAGATTGCACCCAACCCCACGGATAGTTTGTGGTAGCCCCGGTGGTGGCAGCCACGATGGCGGCGTATTCCACCACGTTCGGGTTGGTGTTTGTAGGACCATAGTCGGAGCTTCCTAGCCCCCTTCTCATCTCTTTTTACGTGGCTAGTGTTACGATGTAACACCCGGTTTTAAGAACAAAACGGATGAAGCTATATGTGAGCCACGAAGTCAAATCTCACATATAGTTTACAAAAAAATGATAGTATCAATTCACAATGCTTAAAACATAACGAACAAGTACGAAAGTATAAACCTTAGCTAGCACGTGGCGGAAAGGCACTCGATCTTCTGGTGTAGAGACTCACGAGGGACCGACCATTTGGTTGATCACAAGCCTAACTTCTTCACGAGGTGGGGGGTGAAATAGCAAGGGTGAGTCCATGTTGAACTCCGCAAGCATAGCCGAGGGGTTATGAGGCTCGAAGGCGACAGGTGTCTTAAGCTGCGGTTGCTTTTAGTGCGTGTCACGTTTTAAGCTTAAGCATAAAGGAATCCCATATCCCATTATTCACATGTGTAAACAGATATAAACATCAATTTAATCTCAACAACATAGTAAGCACGAAATTCTATCCATTAATGTCTCCAAGGCCGTTCATGACCCCTGAACACGGTGACATGTCGGATTTAATTAACTTCTGCTTGAGAGGTGTACACTTTCACTACGGGTCATGGTTTCCACGAAGTAGGTTCATGACTCCTAACCAAATGAAAACCATATAAAGTCGTTCAAATGCCCTCCTAAAAATATTAAGTGGCCAACATGAGCTACAACCCCGTTTCTCCCAATTACGGCAAACCACCAACAAAGTTAGGTAAAACCCTTGAACAACTAGAGTCGAGCCATGTGACCCCCATAGCCGTCTTGTATATCCCGGATGATCACGAATGAATAAGTCCTTATGGAGAGCTAAGAGCTTCATAAATAAACAATCCCAAGCTCTTTTCGCCCTATGTACCATGTCATCATCAACTACTCATATCATGATTTAATCCATAAAGCATAATTAAAGATTTGTTGGTTGGCGCTAGCAATTACTACCCAATGCATAACCCATAGGAGACAAAGATCAAGTATTCAAGACTAGGAAAATCCTTAATGGCAATCAAGGAGGACACATGCATCGTGAATCATTATTTAAGGTGAATAGGACATCAAGGATGATCCCAAGCTATACTTGCCTCAAATATAGATCCTTCTTCAAATCCAAACTTCAAAAGGAATCCTTCTTGATCGTCAACCTCTTCTTGATCACGGTCTTCTTCGAGATCAACAACATAAAGCTCACCGATCTACTCGATTCCAATTAGCAACAGACAAAAATATGGATCCAATCATGCATGGCAAACAAGGCTACAATTAGAGCATTACACCAATCATGTTACTAGGCCCTATGATACATTTTAATTTAATGAAAAATATTCTTTGACCTATGTTTCATGACCACAAAAAAACACATAAATAAATCATTTTATTCTATTTCCAAAAGAGGCAAAATTTGGGGTGTTACAAATCTACCCCCCCTTAAAGAAAATCTCGTCCCGAGATTTGGAAGTTGATGATCGAAGAGATAGCATTACTCCGTCTTTCGTCCTTCACTTTTTTGAGTAATCCCATCTTCTTGGTAAAGATTCTGGTTTTACTTGGCATGCCTATTAAGCTCTCTCCAGATAACATGCTTGTTTATTCCATGACTTTGATAGGCACTCCACATAACTCGGCTACTCCATACCAATTCTCTATTAACTTTCAACAATTAGGCCACTTCTCTAGAACTAACTTACTCTTCACACCCACTCTATTCATACTTCACATAGAGAGCACCGAAGATTGGGCAAGACAAAATTTTGTCCCCATTGATTCCAAACTACATCACAATAACTCTAGACATGTCCACCTCTATGTCTTCTTAGTCCATGATCTCGAATCGTCTACTTCATACACCCTTTACTAGCGGTAACACTCAAGTTCGTAAGTGTACTCCTAGGTGTCCGGATGCAACTCTGCTTCACTATCTCTAAGCTCTTGTCATTGGGTGGTCAAGAGTGGTAGCATCAACAAGGATAGAGAATCATAAACATGGGGCATTCCAAGAGACATCTCACACTTAAAGATAGATTGAGTTGAACTGGCACACGAGATTAAGGCACTACCCCCCTTAAGATGATCGACCCGAGGTAACTAGGGAGTAGTTTTTATAACCTTTTAAACACCTTAACCATATCATGGACCTTCCAATCAAATCCATGTGCTCATGTAACAATAGACAATCTGAAATTATTCTCTAGTAGAATATCTTGGCGTAGACAAAACAGCTCTAACTCCGGTTCTGTTAACCCGATTTTAAGCTGTAGTTTTTACACCGTTGGAAACTTTTGAAATCCTCTAAATCTTTATTATGGGAGACTTTTCCAGATTAAGCACTTAACTTGGTCGAAAATAGTGCAGAAACGAGAATCTGTCCTCGGCTTGACAAACAGCGCAGTTGCATCACCTTATGATTTTCATATCTCTCAAACCATAACAGGAATGAAGGTAATTCTTGCGCCCAAAGAAAGATATGGAAGTGTACTTGTTTCCAGAAATTTTCCATGATTTTTGGTTATCCAAGAACAGAGATTGAAGCCAAAGATGATAGGTTGCTCCCAAAAGACAGGACATGGCGTAAAACAAGAAAACCAACCCGACTATTTATTACACTAAATCCTTAAACCTTAAGCACGTGAACTAATGAAATTGTGGACAAACCGGCAAGATCATACCACTCAATACAAAGATCCAAGACAAACATATGCATAATAACAATTCAACAAAGCAATAGAGATGCACAAATCAAACAATGACTCAACTTTCGCTACTAACGTTTTTTGTTGCATAAGGGGCATAAATTCCTACTTAAACATGGTGTGATTGCAAGCGACATCCAGGGTAACACCTTTTTGCGTGTGGATGGTCGGAACACGTCCTCCACTTCATTGATCCTTGGTAGTCCAACACGACTTCTCCACTCATCAATCCTATCAAGAGCTCCCTCATGATGTTCCTTACTTCTACCAAGCTCTAGTTGTCTATCTTCCAGCTTCTGATGGAGGACTTGTATTGTTACGACCATCTCCTTTATTTGTTCATCTTGCTCTCTACTAGGATCATCCATAACTCAACGCGAAATACTCGGTAGACATCAAGGGAAATACTTTTCGCTTGTCATCCTTCATCTCTTCATAGTGTTTCCCAAGATATTCCAAAAGAGCTTGACGAACGACCTCGAGATCGGTGAGAGGAAAATGAATGGATTCCACCACTCGTGAACCGGTAATCATATCACTCCTTGTGATGTGTGCTTCTGTGCTCCAATGATTCTTATACTTTGCGTCCACTTAGTGCATCTATACTCCTCTTGAGCATGTTGATGCGGGTACCGGTCTTGCAATATATGCACCAACCGAGGATGAAAGAAAGCAAAAGACGTCCAATTCTAACTAGGCTTGCGTCCCTACATCGCCACGGGGCTGATACCACCTTTGTAACACCGGTTTTAAGAACAAAACCAGATGAAGCTATATGTGAGCCACGGAAGTCAAATCTCACATATAGTTTACAAAAATGATAGTATCAATTCACAATGCTTAAAACATAACGAACAAGTACAAAAGTATAAACCTTAGCTAGCACTTGGAAAGGCACTCGATCTTCGGTGTAGACTCCACAGGGGACTGACCGACCGGTTGATCACAAGCCTAACTTCTTCCTGAGGTGGGGGTGAAATAGCAAGGGTGAGTCCATGTCGAACTCCGCAAGCATAGCCAGGGGTTATGAGGCTCAGAAGCTGACACTGTCTTAACTGCGGTTGCTTTTAGTGCAGGTCACGTTTTAAGCTTAAGCATAAAGGAATCCCATATCCCATTATTCACATGTGTAAACAGATATAAACATCAATTTAATCTCAACAACATAGTAAGCACGAAATTCTATCCATTAATGTCTCCAAGGCCGTTCATGACCGCGAACAACTACCGACATGTCGGTTTAATTAACCCCTCGCACGAGAGGTGTACACTTTCACTACGGGTCATGGTTTCCACGAGTAGGTTCATGACTCCCTAACCAAATGAAAACCATATAAAGTCGTTCAAATGCCCTCCTAAAAAAATATTAAGTGGCCAACAGAGCTACAACCCGTTTCTCCCAATTACGGCAAACCACCAACAAAGTTAGGTAAAACCCTTGAACAACTAGAGTCAGAGCCATGTGACCCCCATAGCTGTACTGTATATCCCGGATGATCACGAATGAATAAGTCCTTATGGAGAGCTAAGAGCTTCATAAATAAACAACCGCAAGCTCTTTTGCCCTATGTACCATGTCATCATCAACTACTCATATCATGATTTAATCCATAAAGCATAATTAAAGATTTGTTGGTTGAGCGCTAGCAATTACTACCCAATGCATAACCCATAGGGGACAAGGATCAAGTATTCAAGACTAGGTAAATCCTTAATGGCAATCAAGGAGGACACATGCATCATGAATCATTATTTAAGGTGAATAGGACATCAAGGATGATCCCAAGCTATACTTGCCTCAAATATAGATCCTTCTTCAAGTCCAAACGTCAAAAGGAATCCTTCTTGATCGTCAACCTCTTCTTGATCACGGTCTTCTTCGAGATCAACAACATAAAACTCACCGATCTACTCGATTCCAATCGAAATGAGACAAAAAATATGGATCCAATCATGCATGGCAAACAAGGTTACAATTAGAACAGTACACCAATAGTGGAAAAACGGTTTGAAAAGATTATAAAACTAATCTACACGTCACTCACGATCACACGAGGCGTAAAGATCACGAAATCGAGCCACAACGGCTTAGATATGAATTTTACAAGTTTATTAGTAATAAAATAATAAACTAAATTCAAATTCGAAATTTAAAAGTTTGAAAACTGAACAACAGTGATACTAACATGTAGCTTAAGAAAATACAAATCTAGCGCTTAATTTGAACGGATTGAATTGGAGCTAAATCGTGGATTTTATGATCAAAACAAGATAGTGGCAAAACTGTAAATAACTGAAACTTGATTTTCGAAATAAAATAATTAAATTTGATTTTAGTTGCTGAAAAGGCCATGATTAGATATTGGAGGAGTTTAGAGTCTCTTTAGCAAAGTTTTGGTGTATGGGTATGTTTTAATACGGACCATAGATTCAAGAATGGATGGCTCAAGATGGTTAGATGTGCATATGTATTTACATTGTATTCCTAGATTTATTTTGCTAAAGGAAAACGGCAAGAAAACGTGTGATGTCATACTATGATGTCATCAAGCTAGCAAATGCAAAAGCTACTAAGGCACGGTGCAAGAATACTATACAAGAATTAGGATGTGTTGATCGTGCACATACGTAATGGATTACGAGCATGCATGGAGCTACAAGAGCATGCAGGTGTGTTTGCAAGGCAACGTGCTGAGCAGAGTTGGGCTCGATGAACAACTAACTTTTGCGCTTGGTATAGACACACCGAATTTAGCCAAGGCAAGATGGATTAGCTAGCTTGACGGGGGAATGATTGTATGTATACGCGTATTAGCAATTTAGCATGGTATTTCTAGATTGACTTTTGTTAAGAAAAACGGCCACAAAACCTATGCATGACTATCACGTGATGTCAAGGAGAGGATGAATCGTAACAGCTTACGTCGAGACTACTACAAGAGCAGCTAGGCGTATTCCGCTAGCCTTGAGATTCAAAGAGGAGATCATGTGGACAACTCACCAAGGTGAATCACAGCGTCGGTGAGTGGACGGAGATGGCGAGCAGCTCGGGATGGCGGTCGACAGCGAACTGCATGGTCGGCGATGATTAGCAAGCGACACCGAGCACGAAAAAGAGGAAGAAAAGAACCTGCGATCTTGAGAGATCAACGAAAAGTTCGGCATATGGCTTACTTGGGCAGGGGAGGCGATGGAACGATGAACCCGAGTTTCGACGGCTTCGTCTAGGGTTTTTTGCGGCTGCTGCGTCTGGGGGCATGTAAAGGCGACAAGAACGCTTGCAAGCTAGCTACCTGCGTGGTATATATATAGGATGCAAGCGTGCAGTTACGAGGAAGGAGGAGACACGGAGGTCACGCCCGTGCGGCGGTGATTTCCATCGAGCAGAGAGACTCCCTTGGATACGGCTCGTGGCCGGCCTGGCTGGGAAAACAGGCCTTCGGGCTAAAAAGTCCTGAGAGAGATAAAAAGAAGGCCTTTTTAATTTATTTGAAACTCATTTCAAATTCCTTTTCAAAAGCATTTGAATTTCTTTTCAACGTTTGGTCAAAACCACTCACCCAATAAATTGTATGCACCGGCATGAATGCTCAATCATGTTACTAGGCCCTATGATACATTTTAATTTAATGAAAAATATTCTTTGACCTATGTTTCATGACCACAAAAAAACACATAAATAAATCATTTTATTCTATTTCCAAAAGAGGCAAAATTTGGGGTGTTACATCTGATGTCCCGAAGTGTTATGGTGTGATTGCTATCATAGAACCTAAGTAATAGAGAAGTACAAAGGAACCTTGATCTCTCCCTTTGACCTCTTGATTAGTTTAGTTATAATCTTAGGTATGTTATTATTTTATGCTTTGTTTACCCTTTATCAATTACCTCCTCACTTTAGTCTAGTGGTTTGCTAAGTTAGTGGATATATGGTTGTGACTTATTAGATTATTTAGCAAAAAGCTTCCCTCGTGGATACGATACTCTAGAATACTCATCCTAGGGAAAAGCTATAATGGTAGGTGTTACGTGGCGCTTGCAGAATCCTTCATATTCTTTAGCACTTAACAATTGCCAACAAGCTTTTTTGGACGCCGTTGCGGGGAAGCAATTGGCCTAAAGATTCTAATACTGATCATGATGTACGCTAATTTAGTGTATCACTAGCTTTAGTAGGATTACCCTTGTTCTGTTGAGTTGTGGAATAGACAGGACAAAAGATGTCGTTACGACCTTCCGACAAGATTCCACAAGAAAAAAAAACAAAGAAAGATTGAAGAACCCTGTGGTGTCGGATCATTCGGGATTCATCAACATTGGAACCCTGCTATCTCAAGGTATGTATTTAAATATATATTATTCTAACCATGTATAGATTGGAGAAGAAGTCGCCGTCACAAGAATTCAATGCACTCATCTCAAGTGACGGACATAGAAGCTGCACATAGTGGTAAGTATGATTAAAAGGTGAGAAAAGTCTTGCTCATGGACTATAAATTGATTGAGTAGTTATCATTTAATTTCTTGCATTGCATTGCATGTTTACTTGCTTGATCCATACATCCACTCCATTTAGTTTACGCTTTTCTTATAGTAGATCCATTGCATGTTTAGTTCCTTGCGTCTATCCATGTTTGCATCTATTATATATATATATATATATATATATATATATATATATATATATATATATATATATATATATATATATATATATATATATATCACCATGATCATGCTCTTTTCATCTCTATTAGATAAATCTCTATAAGTGCTTTCATGCTACCTTTGTTTGCTATAGTATGCTTTAGTTTGGGAATGCTGCTATTCGCGAATAGGGTGTTTCAAAGGCATTTAAATTAAGCGTGGTGCTTAGGTTAAATAGCCTTCCTTAATTGAATTAGACATGGAGTCTAGTTTGGTTATTGAACTAAAAAAATTGCTTGCGTAAACATTGGATATTTTGTCGGACTAACCCATGCGAGAGAACTCTCAATTCCAAATCGGGGGAAAGTCAAGAGATGAACTTAGATAAGAGATGAAGCAAGGCATATGATGAACTCCAACCTTGTGCAAAAGACACGGCTCATTCATCATTGATGAAAGAATTGTAAGTATCAAATATCATTCATTACGTCTTTTGCTACAAGTTACCTTTGCCTTGATCCACATGCTAGAGTGCAGCCGCAAATAAATTGTGTTATAAGACATGAAAAAATAAAATCTGTGCTAAGAAGTAATCAAAGAACCACATTTTTTCATTAGCATAGATGAAATCTTATGAACTTTGGACAACAACCCCTCGCTTCAACCATGTTGTATTTTCCCTCGGGTATGTGTCCACTAATATTTTGTAGGAAAGGATGCGTGCTATGTCCATTCAATGAAGAAAAGTATCATACAACATGATCTAGAAAAGCTCTTATTCGAAGGAAGAGGATGGACAAAGTAAGCGAGGGCCATAAGAACATCAAAGACAGGTAAGTGAATATAAATCTCATATTTGTATCCAACTTTTGTCTTATGTTCTAAAGAAAAAAAATAATATATATCTGAGCACATGAAGGCTCATGCCAAAAGAAACATGTTCCTATAGGACAAGTTCCCTTCGGGTATTCTTGATCACTAACCTTCAGGAACAAAGGATGAACAATGTCTAAGAACATGGTGATTGCAACACACGATTTGGGACCGTTCAGCATTTACACTTAAAGTGTTGAGTGACAGGAAGGCTCGAGCATGGGGGAGGAAGGTCGATTCCTCTAAAGATCATCCGACATACTCCTCCTTTACTCAAGCTCCGTCACTCGACATTTGGTTTGCAATCCCTCTACTCACTATTGCTTGTTTCTCTAAGTTTGAATGTGCTTATAAATGTCATACATCAAAATCAAACTTAAGATATAAATTTTCCACTAGAGAAAAAGTAATAGTGAGCACTTGCTAATTAAAATATCTAGCCAAACTTTTGTCTAGCATAAAAGCAACCTTTAGCTCCATGGCAATTCTACCCTTGTTTACAATTACTTGTATTTCTTGGTATCTGTTGTCAACTAATATTGCAGGAATAAAATCATCAAAGGAGCTAAAAGGTCCTAGCACAATTTGAAGAATAAGAAAGAAAGGACGATGCAATAAAAGAGATAAGTGAGGAACAAGATACACAATAGGCCAAAGAAGGAAAGCTTTGAGCGCAGAAGAAAAGGACCATCACAAGGTGTTACGATCTTTGTCACACTCCGTTATTAAGGTAACATCTTGAGGTAAGTTATCATTACTTAAGCTTTACCTTAAGAATGGCTTGTTATAAATAAAAAAACATGTTAGAGTAACAACCTTACCTGATCCAACTTCATTAGCTCAACATGTTTTGTTTCTTTAGTTGTTCCTACCACCATTCTCTTGATCTCTTAGTCCTCATATTGTAAGCTAGAATGTTGCACACCTTGCTTTGGAAGAAGAGAATCATAATCATGCCTTTGATGTTTAGATAAGAAAATCCTTCCAAGAGTCAACGAGCTTGATTTGATCTGTCAAAAGTTTAATCACAAACAATATTGCTCAATCTTCCGATCTTATCACCCGAGTTAGGTTTAAGAAAAGCATATAAAAAATCAACTCTATCTTGTTTGTTGTGCCTATGGTTAGAGAAGAATGAATGAAGTTTTTGGTTACGTTGGTGTTTTCCCACCAATGAGCCCATGCACTTGATCTCTACCATGACTTTGCAAGCGGGACACACTTTGAGCATAAAGGTGGAGAAGCTTATCAGTCTCTCCAAAAATTCAACAAGTGAATGTCTTGCAAGCATGCACACTAAATAAAACGCTGCCTACATCAATGCTTCATTCCAACTCATAAGGTAAAGAACATGGGTGACGTCGTCCCTTCACCATCTCAAGGAAGCACGATTTGTCAAGATCAGATAATGCACTCAAAGAAACAACAAGGTAAGAAGTCTTGTTCGAGAGGACTTAAAAACACTGAACCCTCGCCGAAAGGTAAGACCGGTAGTTATATATATACGAGTTATCTATATACATAGCATATTTACCTCCTTGCATCGCGTAATTATTTTCCATTAGCATATTTACATTATAGCACAAGCCTTGCATTAGAAAAAAAAAATAAATATCTGTTTTGTTGCATATACATTGAAAAACTCTAAGCCCCATGTGAGTAATTTTGTGGTGTGTAACAACTCACAAGGATATTTCTTGTGGTGGCATAAAAATAAAATAAATATACATGCATCATCATTCTTTATTTTGCATAAAAAAATCCAAAAATATTAATCTTTGCTGAACTACTTGTCTTAAAAGGAATAATCCTAATCATTGGCAACAAGAAGCAACGTGGCTAATCCCTAACGCTTAACCAAGTTCCACTAGCTTTGTTGTCTATTTGAGTTCAGCAGGATCCCAAGGAAGAAAGACATAACACACATGGTGTCAGCGTTAAAGAAGATCAATCGGCCACCATCACTATCTACCTCTACTTCCAACCATCAAGAACATCGAAGTCTATGTCAACATCCAGCTTGGGGAGGGCAACCCCCATGTATCGAGATAAGTATCTCTTTATCTTATTTACTACTAGCTAGATATGTTTATTTTATTAGAAAGATATAAAAAGATGCATAACTAAGGAACCAAATAAAAAGAGTCTATATAGTCTTTATTAAAGAGTCTTTATTAGAGTATGAGAATAAAATAAACTCTAAAGATAATCTCTAACCTTGGAGATGATGAATAGTTGCTCCGTCGTAATTCCTTTCAAGTACCTATCTTTCAAGCTTAATTTCTCTCGAGCTTTTAATGCAACTACTTTGACTTGAGATTGCTCTGAACCTGAAACCTGTGGGTAGCAAATGCTTGCTCTAAAGTCTAGGTAATTGGCGGATATGATATATGAGAGTCCTGAGCTGCTATTTATCTTACTCCTAGTGATACTAGATTTCTGGAGATTTATCTTTTGAAAATTAAAGTGCACATGATAAGTTCCTGTGTGACAAGAGTGTTGAACCTCCTACCATAGCCATATATACATGCTCCCTAGATTAGGAAAACCCTTTGACATATATATAGGCTGCTTACTTTGCATTGAATTTGTTTAATTTTTGTCGACCCTTAGAAACTTGTCATGCTGATCATGTACACTTCACCACACTCCACTCCACCTCATTCCACTCTATTCCACTTGCATTTATGCTACTTCTACCCTCGAAGTACGCATCCACAAAGCATCCACCAAATATCCACCAAAAATGTTCTACTCTTATCCTGGGAGAGAACAACCAAAAATATTCCCTATACCCATCCACTCACACATTTCTAGCTAATGTCTTACAAAAGCTCCATTACCCTTGTCTATCTCTCAAAAGTTATTGCAAAAGAGATTTGGGTTGTATTTAAAAAAAAAAAGAAGAGAAGGAGAGATGAAAAATGGACAAGTGTCCTACGGGCGAGTAGAGCCTACCTCCCTAAGAAAAAGAAAGAATAAAGGAGAGTTAAAAAAATGGACAAGTGTCCGCTTGAAAACAATGGGCACTTAGATGCTCACCTCTCCATAAAAGAAAAATAAAGAAAGAAAGAAAAAGATACAACTCAAGTTTTCTCAAAGTTTTCAAGTTTACAAAGAGAGATGATTCCTCAAGGAGCAAAAGTAGAATTAGGCTTTCCCCTCATTCATTCCATACACCCTCCTATATTCCCTACCATATTCCTTCCACCATACACATGGACCACTTGATCGGTGTGACTCGTGACTTTGGATCCATTGCTTGAACTTACAATATATGCTTAGTAAGTAGATTTAGTTTCTCTGACCTATGAGCTCCAGATATAAAACCTTAGATACAGGGTGAGAGAGAAGAAGGCATAGTGTCTTACTGCCTTATTCCAAAAATACCACATATTATGAGAGAAAGGCAACACAATATTATTGCCTAAGCGAGGATCCACAAATACCACAAATGAGAGACTTGAGAGGGTCATACAAAGGAACTTTGAGTTTTATTTTGGAAACTTGCAAAAACACCAGAAGGACAGTTGAACAAAGAGTTTGAGACATGATGCTTGACTTGATTGTTCTATCTTTCAATTGCCCCAGATTCTAAGAAAAAGCTATAAGCTCCATGGTTAAAGGTAATATGGGTAAGTTGAGAGTTGAAACGGTTTTATAGAGGAGAAATTTTGTTTGAAAGCATGTGTACTTTTGAGGTGTGAAAGTGTTGCAAAGCAACTCCTGATCCATTGCTAAGTTTGGCTTTGCTAGGGACTAGCAAAGGGTAAGCTTGGGGAACTTGTTGACACTTTTTGTTATAGCATAATATTAATAGTCAACTAAACATGAAATAAGGGCGTAAAATGAATATCAACATAGACTAGGGGTTTTACTAACATAATTCCACGAGCTTTGGTGATTTATATCTTTTCGAGGGACTTAACAGATAAATGCAGAGAAGAATGGAGAAAGTTAGGAATATATCTCCCATACGATGACAAGACTTAACCGGTGAAGTAACTTCGACCCAAAAATGTGGACTAAAACACTCTAGAAGACACTAGAAGATACCGGAAGAAAGGAGATATGATTGTGGCACAAGGGCCCTGGCGGCCTCCAGGGCCATTTAGGCCGGCCGCCAGAGTCCTGAGCCCAATCCAGCCCGTCTTCGTAGGTCGGTTTGTAACCGACCTTGAGGTTGTATCTATACCGTTATTGAAGGTCGGTTTGATCCAATGGTCATCGTTCATCGCCAAGGCCTATATAAGAAGACCCCCGACCCGAGGGGTTAAACCCTAATTCATTCTATCTCATTCTATTCATTATCTCTCGGTTGTAGAGGTGTCCCAATATAAGGATAACCTCTCTCTCGGGGATTAGTGAATTAGAAGTAGATTAGTCATGTAATTAGAAGTAGATTAGCCATGTAATTAGAACTAGATTAGATCTAACTTAGATCTAATCAAGAGTAAAAGGAGAATGGAGCTATGCTCCCTGTTTCGAGATGTCTACTGAGTTTGGTATGTCTTATATCTTTTTTCTTTGCAAGACTTATGATTCACATATTTATCTTCTCTATTTACTTCCATGTCTTACATATATGGTTAAGTATAGTTGTTATGCTATTGCATGGGATCTCCGCTTCGTATTGAGGACTCTAGTTATTCATGGTAGCTAGAGTAGTAATCGATAGTATAGACATGGTGTCTAGGCTATAGGTTACCCACGAGATTGCACCCAACCCCACGGATAGTTTGTGGTAGCCCCGGTGGTGGTGATACGATGGCCGACGTATTCCACCACGTTCGGGTTGGTGTTTGTAGGACCGTAGTCGGAGCTTCCGAGCCCCCCCTTCTCATCTCTTTTACGTGGCTAGTGTTCGATGTCCCAAAGTGTTATGGTGTGATTGCTATCATAGAACCTAAGTAATAGAGAAGTACAAAGGAACCTTGATCTTTCCTTTGACCTCTTGATTAGTTTAGTTATAATCTTAGGTATGTTATTATTTTATGCTTTGTTTACCCTTTATCAATTACCTCCTCACTTTAGTCTAGTGGTTTGCTAAGTTAGTGGATATATGATTGTGACTTATTAGATTCTTTAGCCAAAAGCTTCCCCGTGGATACGATACTCTAGAATACTCATCCTAGGGAAAAGCTACAATGGTAGGTGTTACGTGCGCTTGCAGAATCCTTCATATTCTTTTAGCACTTAACAATTGCCAACACTAAACTAGCAAGGTGGTACTAAACATGTGCACTCAGCACTCATGGGCCACTACTGGGACATATCCAAATTGGGCCGGGTGTTACACCTACTAGCCACTCACCTTTATCTGTTAAGGATTATGGTTCTGCAGGACAAAAAAATAAGTCAAACCCAAACGGATTTCTCGTGCCAAATCAACTGAATCGGCGCATTATTTCATGCGCTCCCGGCCGGGAGCAAAGACCGCCCCGAGGATGCTTCGCCCGGACGGATCTACATCATTTGTCAGTGCATCCCCTTCGGGATTGGTGCCGGTGTTAGTGTCAGTCCCAAACACGTCATCAACTCCCGCATCGGGTATCTCCACCGAATCTTCTACGGCTTTGATGCCCTTGTCACCTTTGACGCCTCCTATGGCTCCTCAAATGGATCCGGCCAGTGGGGCGTTGGTGCTGGCTTCTTCTACCAAGGCGGATCTGCCTCCTAGATTGGCTGTGGCTGGCACCGGATCCGGTGCGGCTACAGTAGTTGTGGGCTCTTCGTCTTTGTTTGGTGGCTCCTTCGCAACAACCTCAAATGTGACTTCAAAGAAGGTATCTCCAAGCCAAAAGTTAGATTCGATGGCATTGTTCGTTGGTGTATGCATTCCTCCCTTACACAAGAAGAACCTTCAATAGTTGATGAAGCTTTGCATGATCCAAAGTGGGGGTCGTCCATGAATGATGAATATGATGCACTTCAATGTAATGGGACTTGGCACTTGGTTCCTCTCGGCCTCATGGAAATAACATCATCGACTGCAAGTAGGTGTATAAGGTTAAAAAGAAAGCGATTGGCACCGGCTTTCAAGATACAAGGCTTGATTGGCGGACAAGGGTTTCAAGCAACAAGTATGGCATCGACTATGAGGACACATTTAGTCTTGTGGTCAAGGCAAAAGAACGATCCGCTTGTATTATCCATTGCCATGGCTCAAGGGTGGACCTTGAGGAAGCTCGATGTTCATAATGCTTTTCTCCACAGTATTTTGGAGGAAGAAGTGTATATGCGCCAGCTTCCTGGTATACTGACAAACGGTATCCACACTTTGTGTGGTTACTCAACAAAGCTCTCTATTGCCTCAAACAAGCTCCACATGCTTGGTATGCAGGGTCTTGTGGTAAATTAATTGCACTTGGCTTTACTCCTTCAAAGGTTGATACATCATTGTTCTATTTCGAAAGGGGCATCACAATATATGTTTTGGTCTATGTTCATGATATCATTGTTGCTAGCTCTTTTTCCAAGGCCACTAGTGCTCTCTTGCTCAACTTGTAGAAGGAGTTTGCACTTAAGGATATCGGCGATCTTCATTACTTCTTCGGTATAGAAGTCAAGCGGGCAGGTGATAAACTGATTCTATCCCAAGAATGATATGCCACTGATATTCTTCAGCGTTCACGTATGGAGAAGTGTAAGTCCATTACTACTCCATTGTCCACAAGTGAAAACTTGAGTGTTCAGTCGGGGGTTAAACTTGAGCCAGATGATGCTTCTTGGTATTGAAGTTTGGTAGGAGCATTGCAGTACTTGACCCTCACAGGACCTGATATATTTTATGTCGTGAACAAAGTTTGCCAGTATCTGCATGCCCCTACCATGGTGCATTGGAGCATTATGCATGTACGAGGTACAACAAATCTTGGGCTCACGATTGGAAAGTCTAAGACATTGTTAGTCAGTGCATTCTCTGATGCGGATTGGGCGGGCTATATTGGTGATCGACGATCGGCAGGGAGGGCTTGTAGAGAAAGACTAGCTAGAGGCAAAGAAATCCCTAGACTATGTACAGACGAAAGTTAAGTAATGAGATTCTGAGGTGTAACAAAGGCCACATCTTGTTGTACTGGCCTATTTGGCTTTGAACTTTCAATCAAAACCAAAGAGTTGAAGGGCTACTACTGGCGTGTGTCATATGTTCATGGCCCCCACCATCATGTTCAGGGCCCAATTACAAAGCCTATGCCTCTCCTAATAGTATTTAGGGGCCTTTTGTATCTTTTAGCGGCAATTTTTGTAAATACCAGCCCACCGAGAGGCATGAAACGAACCACCTCCCCCACCACCTCAATAAAAGGGGGAGAGACGAATGTGGAGGGGCCTCTAGGACAAACATTTGTTGGCTCTCTAGCAACTGCTCTCTCTCTCTCTCTCTCTCTCTCTCTCTCTCTCTCTATCAATCTATCTCTCTAGCAACATTTGTAACCTATTCCTTCTGTTGCTTAACTTTTCCTATCTAGTGCTACATTTGTCAATAACCTGATTTATAATTGGAGTCAGCTTGCACAAGTATATGATATACTCAGGTCCCTTACCCATCTGACCACACAGACACCCTCTCCTACCACTAAAAATGGGTGCCACATCTATAACAGTGCACAACCAGTGTAACGTTTAAAGTAGTGAAAAAATATTTTATACTTGTGCCATTTTTATGGCATTTTCTTCGACTTCCTCAACATCCCTGCAATGTACAAACCACGTCACCTAGTATATAATAATCTTATAATCATGATTGCTGCTTTTCACAAGCCCTTGATCAATTCTTAGACAGGGTCGCTACAGCCAACATCATGGGAATTCTATCCTTAAACATATTTTGTGATACGTTTTTTTTTTTTTTTTTTGTAAAGTGGGCACTTGAGGGCAGCGCTTGCATCTCAAAGGGTTTTAACACCTGGGAAAAGACAATCATGACCCGCTTCCCCTTTACCCTCTTTCCTCTTACGCTTTATGTGGCTGCGCAAGCAAAGGCTCTACAGCACGACCTCCGAGGCATTGGACTGGTTGCCGGGGCTGTCCTCCTCGAGATTGTGTACATCCTATGCATTGGTGGACTCATGACAATTTGCATGTCTGCTAGTGGCTGGCTGTCGATCACTATCGTTACCGTCGTCCTGTTAGTTCTTCTCCTCATCACTTGTGGATGTTGTTGCTTCGTTCCCAAGGTAAAAAAAATGGCTTTGTTTTCTATATACATTTGTTGCACTAGTTAATTGGTTGTATTGTAATAATTTATTTGTTGTATTTGCAGTGCTTGAGGACCTGTTGTGTGGGCTGTTGGGTTGGCTGTGCTATGAGGAGATAGACCATGATGAGGAGATTGACCTAGAGGCGGCTCTAGCATTAGTTGCGGCTAGAGGTGTGAATGAATTTGTCATATGGAGATGTGAGTTGCTCGTGTTACTGGCTTAAGAGACTCTTGGCAAAAACTGAGAAATCTAGGATCTCGTGACATTTTCGTATATGTAAGTTCCTTGTGCTAGTTCGAGAGACTGTAGTGTCTGGAGGTGTGAGTTGTTGATGTGAGTTCCGTGTGCTGGAGTATACATTTATAGTGTACGTACTATATAATTTATTTAATGGATGCATATCCCACAAGCGAGTTTGTGCGTGCTTAAGACTGGGATAGGGCCTGACCTTGAATCCCTTGCTCTCGAAATAATGACGGTGTGTGTGCCGTGGCCACGGTGTTCTGGAAGCTGGCTGATACAGGAATCGTGTCAGATGTCAGCATGTGGCAACGTTCAATTCTCTGTGTCACCGGTCTTTGCAGTGAGTAAAATGTTGTTACTGGTGATTGCATGTCTTCTGTGCCTCGTGATGAAGTTGAAATTATATGCTCTGCGGTTGGTTGGATGAGTGTCGACCGGAAGGGGTGATCAGCGCTAACCACCCAAGTCGGATTCTTTTACCTGTACACCCTTATGAAAGTTGGGTCCAACCTCCACCCCACTAAAAAGTTGGAATGCACCTGTAAGGAGAAGTCGAACTTCATTTTACCCCGTATGCCATTCCATCCACGTCTATGTCTAACAGTGTCAAACTGTCAAAGAAAAGGTCTAAAATACCCTTGAGACGACATGTGGGCCCCACATTCATATCTTTCTCATTTTTTTTATTTTCTCTCTCCCCAGCGCCGCTTAAGCACATGAGGGCGAGCGGCAGCTATTTCGCTCGCGACGGCGTGTGTGCGAGGCCAGGTCAGGGACAGGTGAGACGTGGGGTAGCCGCGGGGTAGGATGAGGGCAGCATGACACCGTGGTCCAACACAGAGGCAGACATGCCTGCTGCTGCCGCTGCGAGTGAGAGGAGGGCACTATCGTAGCGGACATGTCTGGCGAGAGGAGGGCATAGCGGCTAGTAGAGTCGCCCTAAGGCGGGTCGGCGAGGCCCTCCCTCACTTCCCTCTCCCTCGCCATGCCCTTGGATTCGAGTATGGTGGTTTGCGGCGGTCGCGAATGACGAAGCTCCGGATGCAATATGGTGGCTCCCCAACGTTCCTCTCATTTCGCGACCCGGGCGAGCTTGGCGGCGCCATGGGCATTGCGGTTGTGGTCCGATAGCGGACCTGGTGGCGGTGTTGTACTCATCGGGGCGCATATGTGCACGCAGCCGTGGCGGGAGGCGGCGTCGGCGGGCGGCGTGCGGGCGGCATCACGGGGCAGGCGGCAATGGCGGGCGAATGGGGCATGCGCGGGCGGCCTAGGGCGGGACGGGGGACATGGGCGGGCGCACATGCCGCGTGGCGGGCGACCAAGGAGCTCGACGGAGGGCGGGGGGCGGGCCGCGCGCCCGGCGGTGAGGTGGGGCGGCGGCCATGGGCTGTCCCGTGGTAGCCGCCCGCTCCCCCCTACTAGGCGGAGGAGGAATAAGATGACGGTTTGACCCCACCTAGCGAGAGAGAAGGAAGTAGAGGATGAGGCTATGACACGGGGGGTATTTTGGACGTTCTTGTTGGTCGGGCCCATGCGTAGGGGCGGCAAATGGCAGGAACTGGGACCGATGGTGGACTAAATGGCGTAGAGGGAAAACGAAGTTCCACTTGTCCTTATAGTTGCATTCCAACGTTTTTAGTGGCGTGGAGGTTAGACCCAACTTTTATAATGGCCTACGGGTAAAAGACTCCCCAAGCGCCCATCATGCGTGTATGCGAGGATAACTCCTCTCCCACGGTGAAACACGTTGCCGTCCGCCATCTCCCCACACGTCATCGGTCCACCATCCACACAAGGTCACCCGTGTCTCCGCCGGAACTCCATCATCCATAGATGCGAGGTCGCCTAGCTGTCTCCGCCTTTGCCGCCCGTTGTCAAGGGGCGCCATCGCTGCCCCGGCCTATCCGTCATGAGCGCCATCGCCTATCTATCTCCGGCACCAAGATTCACATGTTCCGCTCTACCTAGGAACTCCGTCCGTCTCACCGACTCCATCATCATTGACCCTCGTTGAGCGGAGGTTGCATCATTGCCGGCATCAATCACTGATCAAAGCATCTCCTCAATCGATTCTACGAGGTAAGTTCACGGACTTCTCTATAATCATCTTTTGGTGGAGTTTTCCATACCCAGACGTCTGTTATAGGAGGCATTTAAAAAGGGCGCCTCCAAAGTGGTATTTCCTCTGTTCCAAATTGTAGGTCGTTTTGGGATGACTAGATGCATTTGTTTTGCTATGCACTTAGACATAGTAGTGTATAACTAGGTGCATAGCAAAAGCAATGTATCTAGAAAAGCCAAAGTGAACTACAATTTAGAACGGAGGGAGTAGATATTATAGGAGGCATTTAAAAAGGGCGCCTCTAAAAGTGGTAGGACGCCTATGAAGACCTTTCGAGGTATTTATTAAAGTGTCGTCTAAAACAAACAGGTAAAAAGTCTTTTGAAGCATTTTTTCAAAATGCCTTCTAATATCAACATTACATTTAAAGGCATTTTCTAACTGCCTCAAATACTATTTAGAGGCGTTACGTACAATGCCTTCAAACAACAACTTAAGGCAGAAATGCCTCCAACAGTCAAGCTATTCATATGGAACTGCAGTTGTCATGACCCAGGAAATAGGGCCCGAAGGACAGGCCCGACAGGCCCACAGAGCACGGGCGCCGCCCCTCCAGGCTTAGCAAGCAAGGCCCCTGCCGCCGTCTCCTCCCTTCCGCGGATTCTTCCGGCAATTAATTCGGAAATAAAGAAGGAAAATATCTAGGATTATCTTTAGGTGTTTTGGTGTGCAAGGGGATATCGATCTATAAGGGAGACCCTTATTAGGAAATAAATAAATAGGATATGCTTGTAAAAGGTATTCCAATCTATAAAGGAAACCTTTGGAGAGATTGCTTGAGATACAAGTCCCACTAGCCAGGGCTATAAAAGTAAGGGGTTTGTAATCTTTCGGGGCAACAAGCAAATAAAGAAATTTATCCCAATTACACGCTCCTCCTCTCCCCTTGCGCCCCTCTCCTCCCGTTGCCACGCGCCGCTGGCCGCCACCACCCCCGCCGTCGTCTCAATCACCACCTCTTCCCCCCCAACGATTCCCAATCTCTTGTCAATTCGGCCCAATCTAGCGGAGTCGGACGATAGTAATATAAAAACAGCACAATCCATTTGAGATTGCACCAACAAGAGAACACTATATACTCCAAACATTTTAATCTTGCTGACATACATAGTTACATTTGTAACCAGATTGCCTGACATGTGCATATCACAGTTACATACATATGCAAAACATTGCAAGTGGCTACTGGCCGGGAAGTGAATAGGATAGAGATCAAGATTTGTAACCAGATTGCCTGACGTGTGCACATCACAGTTACATACATATGCAAAACATTGCAAGTAGCTACTGGGAAGTGAATAGGATAGAGATCAAGATTTGTAGCCAGATTGCCTGACATATGCACATCACAGTTACATACATATGCAAAACATTGCAAGTAGCTACTGGGAAGTGAATAGGATAGAGATCAACATAATCTAGCTAGGTGCAGCTTCTACAAGCTATCCTTGCAGGCGTCAAGCACATGGCCATGATCTGAGTTCCACAACTGCAATCACAATAGATTCCGAAATTTCAATCACATGAAGATTATGGAATAGAGTCGGGTAAAAAAAATGAAGTAGAATACAGGTCGTCCATTCTGAAATGTCATTTATTTACCATGTTTCTCTTGTAGCGTTCTTGAGATAGTTGTACATTGTCCATCGTTTATTACGTTCTACCCAGATTTGTCACAAATCAATTTCTTGAAAATTACAGGGAAATTCGAACAATTAGTTCAGAGCGTGGCAAAGTATTGAGAAGTCGATGTTTACATCGTGCCGCCGAGATGAACAACTGAACATGCTCGTGTTGTCTATGAAGGAAGCAAAAGAAACTAAGACAGATTGGAAGAATCGTGGTGGAGACTTCGTCGGAGACTCCGTCGCGCAGCCACCGGGGAAACACTGTCCCCCATCGGCGTCCTCTTCGTCCATTACCTCCCCGTAACTTTTTTTTTAGAAAGGATGGCAAAAAGCCTTGCCGCGATTTCTATTAGATGAAGAAAAAAAAAAAAAAAAGGGCCTTGATTTTTGAATGGAAACTAGGCTCAAAAAAACCATACAACCGAGGGGAGTGTTCCACTCCACCTACCACTTGCTACAATAACTCACACCACTACTAGCTTCCACTTACGACTCAACTAACAACAAAGCGGATGGAAGAAAATAAATGTGAAAACCCACTTGGTTGGATTGGGTCATCAACACGAGCCTCCATCAATTTATGCGAATGGATTAGGACATCGACACGAGCCACCACGCAGCAGCTGCCGCCAACCGAGCATCTCCATCGAGCACCAACACTGTAGAGGAAGCGCTATGACAAGCGGCACAAGGCCCGTAAAAGGAGATTGGATCGCCTAGCGGGCAACCGGGAAGAAAATGACACCAAGAGCGTCGACTAGCTAGCCGAAGAGGGAAGGTTTTCACATGCGACCCAAAGCGTTGGGAAGAGAGGTAGTAAAGGACACCTCTAGGGAGGTCACGGCATCCTCGGACGTCGTTGTCCAAGCTTTTCGCTCCGACCTCAAGTTCCTCCACATCTGCCTCCACAGGAGTCCCATGAAGGTAGCCGACAAGAGGAACTATCCTACACAAAAACCAAAAGGAAGGTGGTGGGGGAGAGTAGGGTTGGGATCGGAAGAAACACTAGACCGCCCAGCCCACCACCGTCCCCTCCCCGGCAAGCGGTCCCAACATCACTTTCGCTGCGCAGAGTCCCCAACAACATCGATATGAGCCTTCCTCGGCCACCCACTCGGTTGGGCACCTTCCGCCGCATCACCATGGCCACCCAAAGCCCACACTTTTACTCACTTTTATGGATATTCATATTATCCACACTTTGGCATATATTCAAGCAATACCCACACTTTTATGGATATTCAACGGGGAACACAAAAGAAACAAGCATAAATTATGCCTAATAGTGAATTCTAACTCAAACGAACCTTAGAAATGTGGTTCTTTATATGACAACTAAAATTCCACAAAGTATCTGCATTCACGGACACACAGAACCATGTAGATTGAGTACAATGAACAAATAAAACAAGACCTAACCATAGCCATGATACCTTGATTGCCAAAATGTCAATTGCCTTCACCTTACATTAAACCTTGCAAGCCATTTTCTTGCTATCTTTGCCTTATTTTTCATCCTCGAGTCAAATCTTGTCATGTGTCAACAACAATAAATCCCTTGTATTATTATCATATCATAATAGGTTTATGGTTAAATATTTGTTTCTATCAAAAAGCTTCCTTGTTTATTTTTTTGTATTACCAAGTCCTTGTTCATCTTTTCTTTATTGATTGACAATGAAATCCACATAAACAACCAAGCAACCTTCAATCTCTCTTCTTTCCATTGATCTTGATCATCTCTTTCATATTGTTTCTAGCTGATCAATATAAATGCATTTTCAAAAATCCCTTTGTTTATGCAAGCAAGATATCTTTGATATCAAACCATATGCATTTCATATTTGTCTCGTTTCTCAATTTGTATATGCTTGCATTTCTAATTATTTGTACCAGTGATTCATCCTTCAATATTGACCAATACGAATAAACATCAATATTTTTTTCACTAATGCATAAAACCCACCATTGGGCTATTTAATAGCCATTGTAACCTTGTCTATTTTGACTTTTTAGTTTGGCAACCCTTTCTTCAATTTGAGAAATGACAAGAGTTTGAAACTATATTATTTTCAGTCAAACATATCCGAGGCACATCAAACTAACATTAGTCGTTTAATTGCTCTGCCATGCATTCAACCACCAAAACCTTCTAGGAGGCCTAGATGCACTTTAATTACCTCAAGATCAAGTAGAGATCGTCCATTGGGGGAGTGACTCATGTGGAGTTTGTTCTATTAGCATATATCTCACCAAAAGATTGTTCCAACAATGTGTATCCTGAACATAGGTTGTCTATGGAGACGTGTAACATGAACATGGTTCTCTATTTTCACTATATTATTAAGGTGGGAACATTGACATTCTTTTATTGGCATCTCTTGTGGGCATTTTCTAATGTTAAAGTCAATGTGGAGCTATTTGATTCAGAAGTAACCTATGAAGATTGTTCCACTGATATGTATAATTGTTCCACTGATATGCTGAATGTACATGTAGATATTTTTCTATTGACAAGTGTCATATTGATCTCTCGGGTTTGCTAGGTCAAGTGTGGACATTCCATTTTTGTATACACTATGTAGCGGTTTTCTTTAAGCATGTGGTGTGTGGATAACTAGAGATCATTTTGTTTTGCATTCCCTACCCTAGTAACATGGGCACATGGATATCCTTGACTATGTGTGAGTCACGATGATTGTTCCAGTGTTATGTGTCTTATGGAGTCGAGTTATAAATCTTCCCATTAGTAAGTGCTACATAAAGTTTGTTTGTCAACAGGTGCTACATGGAGAGGTTGGTCTATTGGCAAGTGTCACGTATCCCTTGGCGAGTGACACATATAGTTTGTTCTATCCACGAATATCGTGCAAGGGTGATTTTGTCTTCACATGCTATACATGTTGTCTTACAGTAAGTATTGCCTAGAGATCGATCTGGCACTCACTATCCTAGTTGGCTGGACACGTGATATTCTTGCATTGTTAAGTCTTAAGTGTCATGCATTGATTTATCCTACTGGCAAGTGGTAAGATCTACTCGTATGGTTAAGTGTCATGCAATGATTATTCTGTTGGCGAGTGGTGCATGAAGACATCATTTTATTGGTATGGTGCATGGATCACACTCTACTAGTTTAGTGCGTGGCTATAGCTCTATTGGTTACCAATATGTGCTATACAACACTTAGATGGTTGGTTCATTGTAGATACCCTTTTACAGTTGTATATAATTAAAAACAAAAATATAATAATAAGGATAGACGTTTTTCGAAAGCCTAGAGATAGATTTGTCACAGCTAGAATCAATTAAAAATTTAGAACTTAATGAAAGAGTGTCTAAAATCCTAAAAGATAGAATCGTATCTTTACTACGAGGCTTCGTCACTAAGCTATCAATTTCATTCGCAAACTTGTGTACTCCTGTTCTCATTTTTGTGACATTTGAGTACTAGATATACATCGTTTTCATTACGAATCTTGACATCCTGTATATCTAAGTGCATAACAAAAATGCATGAATGTAGAGAAACTAAAACATCTTATGTAATTTAGATTAGAATTAATGGAGTAACAAAATTTGCATAATAGTTAAAAATCTATAGCAAAAAATTACTCGTATAGTAAATTACAAATTATTATATTTATTATAGTAAATAGCAAATTATAATTATAAATATATATATATATATATAGTAAACAACGACATAGTCTCTATGTTGGGTGTAGTTAAATGATCTTCCCATTGGTACGTGCTACATAAAGTTTGTTTGTTGGCAGGTGCCACCTCGGTCCTCGAGGTTGTTCTATTGGCAAGTGCCACGTCCATTGGCGAGTGAATCTCGTGCGAGGATGATTTTGTCTTTATATATGCTATACAGGTTGTCTTACAGTAAGTGTTGCCTAGGGATCGATGTGTCACTCACTATCCTATGTGTGATATTCTTGTATTGTTAAGTGTCATGCATTGATTTATCAAGTGGCAAGTAGTAAGATCTATTGTTAAGTGTGATGTAATGATTATCCTGTTGGGCAGTGGTGCATGAAGATCGTCATTTTAATGGTATGTGGAGCATGGATCTGACCCAGCTGGTTTAGGGTGTGGCTAGAGATCTATCGATTACCAATATATGCAATACAACACTTCGATGGCTGATTCATGGTACATACCCTTTTATAGTTGTATACATTTAAAATTAAGATATAATAAGGATAGTGTCATGTGCCGTCAAGAGGGGGGTTCAAAAGGGCTTGTCACAACCCTAAAGGCCGGCCCAGCGGCCTGAGGGGGGGAGGCGGCGCCGCGCCGGCGGCGCCGCCGCCGCCACCTACCGTCATCGCGTCGTTTGCTTCCTCGTTAAGTAATATTAGCGCCGCCATAGCCACGCCACCACTGCGTCGCCCAAGGCGTCGCCGCCTCTGCCCGCGCCGCGCGCGCCGCCATTCCTTTGTCGCCGCCCGGGCTGGCATGCGTCATCACCAACGTCTCCTACCTCGCCCGTTCATCACCGGCCTACATCATCTATGCCGGCATGCCGCCCGATTATCGTGCCCACCGCCTCCCTAGCCCCTCGCCGCCGCCCGGTAGCTGCTGGCGGCGTGTCGCAAGCTGGCACAATCTAACGGTTTGTGGCCGGATAGGCGTTTTCGGAAGCCTAGATAAAGATTCGTCATAGCTGGATTCAATTAAAAATTTATAACTTACTAAAATACATTTCTAAAATCCCAAAGATAGAATCATATCTTTACTACGAGACTTTGTCACTAAGCTATCAATTTTTAAAATTTCGTGATGTTTTTTTTGAGTACTAGATATACATCGTTTTTACTACAAATATAGACATATATTGTATATCTAAGTGCATAACAAAGCCAAAACATCTTATGTAATTCAAATTAAAATTGAGGGAGTAACAAAATATGCATCATAGTTAAAAATCTATATATACTAACAAATTATTATTACACGTAGTAAATAAAAATACTGTTCGGCTGCTGCCATAGACAGCCGCTCACTCTCACTGCCACTGGTATGCACTGAACAAAAAAAAAAACGCACGTTCTGCTTACTAAGTGGGCCGCGATTCTACACTCGTAGATGTCTGGAGTGGGCTTATAAAATCTCAGTTTTTGCTTGGGCCAACCGAATCAAGTACTGGCCTTTGTGGGAACTAGGCACCCCGATATATCATATCAATATATCATACTCACAAATATGCATATGCTAGTGCGTTTGGTTTCCGCGGGAAAAAAGAAAAATGGCACGTCGACGGATTACTAACCGAAACAACACAGTGTGCCGCCGTACGTGGCACGAGTATGTATAACTAATCGATCGAGTGTGCCGAGACGTGACGAGACGACACTCTGGTGTCGTATTCATATATATATGAACATGCACCGCGCACCACGGCCAGCCCATCGACTAGAGCTTTTCTTCGCTTGCCTTGCGCCATGCAGCTAGCATGCAACAATGCCATCATCACGAGCTCCATCGTTTGGCCGGTTGGGCCTCACTTGAGCATGTGTATTGCATTGGTGTGTGTTGCCAAACTAATCCCATCCATGTTACTCAAAAATGAAAAGGTAATCTCATCCATGCAAACAGATTTGGTGTGGGATCCGATCATAGTTGATAGTATCAACGAAATCACGTCGCGTCACAGCTGACTGCTCTAAGGTGCTGTTTGGTTACAAAGGGACTCAACTTTTTTTTAGTCCTAGAGCACTAGTAACCAAATTCTTTTGCGTGACGGGCGATTTCTATTTTGTGTGGCGGGCAAACAGGCCCGTCACCCATGGAAAGGTCACGGTTAATCGTGGATTAACCATGGCGAGGCTACAGTGCCCGCCACCCAACATCATTTTGGAAAAAAAAAAAAAAAAAAAAAAAAGCCCAAATGGGCTTGGATCTGGATCCCGCCACCGCCGCATGGTCACGGATCCCGCCCGGGCGCCGCATGTTCTGGACCGTCGTTGTTCGCCGTGGCACCAACCCGTTCCTCTCCGCCCGGATCCCGCGCGCCACATGGCGCAAGGCGTCGGCCGACGGGAAGTCGGATTCACGCGGATCGCGCCGGTTCCGTCGAAGTCGGATCCACGCCGATCTTGGCCGGTTCCGTCGAGGAAGTCGGATCGGAGTTGGGGAAGCCGGATCGGAGTCGGGAAGCCAACTCGTGTCGCCCCTCTGGAGGCTGCAGGCGCCATCTCCTTGTGCCGCCCGAGCCGTCGCGCCTTGCCCGCCATGGAGGCCTCGCCGTGGAACTTCACGCGGCCGGAGGGTGGGAGGAGGGGCGCGCGTGTGGGGAAGGGCCGCCCTTGCCGGGAACTTCACGCGATCGCCGTCGCCGCCGATCCCGGGAGAAGGTGGAGCGCCACCGCGCCCCCGCCCCGTCTTGCCGTCTGCCGGTACCGCCGGCCGCCGTCCTGGCCAGCGCCGCCGTCGGCCGGAAGGGAAGGAGAGAGGGGAGGGAGCGGTGGGGTCGCCCGCCTCAGAGAGAGATGGAGAGAGGTGAGGGAGAGTTGGCCATCGTCTGAGGGATGAGAGAGAAAGTGAGGGAGATGGAGCACCTAAACCCTAACTTCCTATTATATAGTTGGTTGCCTGATTGGGCCTCGCCTGGGCTTGGTGTTTTTGCGACGGCCTTATATTATGCCCTGTCACGGAAAATCCACGCAAAATAAAACTGGTTGTGGCGGCGCGTTAACCATGACGGGCCAAAGAAGTGCCGCCACGGTTAATATTTGGGGTTGTCTCGCAAAATCAAATCGTTACTAGTGGGGACTAAAAAAAAAGGTCCCTCCAAGAGAGTATTTTAGGGACTAATAGAGGAAAAGTCTCAAAAAGTCACTCCTCTTTGGTTTGGTAGGGACTAAAAGGGACTTTTTTTAGTCCCAAGAACTAAAAAGTTCCTAAACCAAACAACCTCTAAATTCAATTATTCCTTGGGTTAATCTAATGGTTTTTATCATACAATTTATTGTTGTTTATACATACCAGTAAACATATCAATATGCTGCGATGTACAATTCGCTGTGTGATGCTTGTGCCAATCGTAATATGCTAGATATTTGGTTGTATTTAGTTGGGCTTGGCTCAACCTTATTTTAACCTGTTTAGTTCGGATGGCTGGCAGTGCGGGTGTGCACGCAGCCGGCGTGGGTTCGATTCACGGGAATCGCAACTTCGCGTCTCTCCCCGAACGATGGTAGGTTCCCCGAATAATGTCGAGGTTCACGCCTCTCGCGGCGTGGAGCCACAAAGGGAATGCGACGTGCCCGTCGCCTACGGAATCGAGAGGATTCTGGTGATCTCAAAAAGGACGCGGTGTTAGATCTGTGTGTAGTTGTAGGGTTGTTTGTACACGAGTGGTGTGAGTGTGGTGTGCGTGTTGTGTGGGCGTGAGTGTGTATGATCAGATACAGCTGTACCCAGATGAGAGGCACTCAAAAAAAAAATATGCTCCAAGGTCGATAACAAATATGCGTGCTACGCAATAAAGGATTAGTTCCGTACGTGCTGATAAGAGATTGGTCTTTCTTTTCTTTCCTCGCTCTTATAATCGATTTGATTATAATCACCATACATGAGGATGTTTTCGGTTCTAGATTACTGTGCTATTTCTTCAAAGTTGTAAAGTGGTGGTTAGAGCAGGTACAATAACTAACCAAGCTAGTCAGCATTTTTGATGATGTAGAGGGAGAAGAGATCTTAGTTCTTGGTTTTAGCACCAAGCTACGTCACGGAAGCATAGATATATGTGGGCTCAAATAAGAGTGTACGTGAGGAGAATTATAAGAAAGAGAAAAGAAGACATGGTGCCATATAATATAAAAATTCAAATAAGAGATAACTATTGTATGGCTTGACTCCTATTACTTAGCTATAAGCCACCAAGCACTTGCTTTTTTATTGGCCATCCACTTAGAAAAATCAGAAATAGTGGAGGCCTTTAGTGAGAAAATGTTGTATGAAGCCAAATGTCCACACGCACCGTGTGATTAAAAATGGGCTTAGGATGCTAGGCCATAACACGGGTTGTATGCAACTCGAATGATTGTTTTTAAATCCAAACTAAAAAGCGAGAAGGGTGATAGTGATTTAGTGAGTGACGTAACATAAGAGGAATGAGGGATAATGGAGGGATGAGGGAGTTAGAGACGAAGCAAAGGTAATTTTTGGTCTTTATGTATAAAAAAATATGAATATAGATATAGATATAAGATATATATTAGGTAGTATATATGGATATAAATAAATATAGATATAGGTAAGATTTTTTTATGTATTTTCTCTACTAGATATAGATATAGATTGTTTATAGTTATATAGATATAGATTTTAATATACTCTCTCTGTTCCAAATTACAAGTTATTTTAATTTTTTTCATACATTCATTTTTCTATACATCTAGATATAATAATACTCCCTCGGGATGGTATTAGAAGTTTTTTTGGACAAGGTTTGGGTCAAACATCGGGAATATAAATCATCAATAACTTTTAAGTTGTTGAGTTTGTAAATGTAAAAATTATATGAGTAGATTTGTATTAAAAAATACTTTTAATAAAAGTATACATATATCGCATCTCCATAAATATTTTTATAATAATAAGAGGTCAAAGTTGTGTTTTGGAGACCGTATCATTTGTCCTAAACGACTTTTAATACCATCCTAGAGGAAGTATGTCTATAATTTGGAATAGAGAGAGTAGATTAGATAGTACGGATATAAATGTAGATATAGTTTCTATGTATTTGCTCCCTCAAGATATCAACTTTGTAAATAAATTCCTAATGGAAAGATCAGCGTAAAGAAAAAAACAATCTACTACACCTTTGTAGAGAACCTCCACTAAGGAGTTTTCTCGACATGCAAACATGTCACCTTTGACATACAATGGTGGGCCCCACTGTTTTGAACTAACTAAAAAATATTATAACTCACAAACAAAAAATCAAATTAAATTTGATTACACCATTGAATTTCTTTTAATAAATCCTTCAAAATAAGATCTCATATGGATACATTTCAATAAAATTATAGATGGGCTCCACTGATGTTAGTTGATATAGAGTAAAGTAAAAAAAAAAAAAAAAATGAAAAAAGGGGAAAAAAAAAGAATAGAAGGGTGGTAGTAATATTCTAACGCATAGATTTCTCCTTCATACCTGCAGCAATGCGTGGGAAATCCATCTAATTTTAATTCTTTCAAACCCTAAGGTAATTATCTTAGGGGTTGCTATTACATAGGTGTCTTTTTTTGCAAACATTCAGGCACGTTGCTTTTTTTTTTTCAAACATTCAGCCAACATTGCTGGCCAGCTCATGCTTCTCTCATTGCTACTATGTATACGCTCAGCAAAAATGCCGCAGACGCCGGACAGTGGACGAACTCGTTGGCTGATTTTTTTTTCGAAAAGGATGTCATTCATTAACATCAACCAGCCGAGATGTCGATAGGACACAGAAGGAACAACTGTTCGATGGAAAAGCACAAAAGACCGACAACAAGAGACACAAACTAATCCCGTCGAAGTCATTGTGCGCTCCTGCCAATCCAAAACGCTTCAGCTTGATTCGAGGATGCATCATCACAGACTCGCGAGCGTTAAAAGCTCCGGATCGATGCTTTGTGAACCGCGCGGTGGCAAAGCTATAATCCTTGTGGCATGTCGGCGGGGAAGATCCCCGGACACCCTCGAACCAGGAACCTCGCATCTCCTACCATGGCGGAAAAATTACGAAGACCCTTCCACCTCACCCACAAACCTTGCAACCGACGCGGGAAGACCTCCAAATTATCATCGCTGCCGGGCCACCGGTCGAAGCCATGAAAGCGACAACCAACGGCGCGGCGGGAGCCTCAACGGCCCATGGAAGTGATAGAACCGCCTAATGTGCCGACTCCTATCAATCCACTCCGACCGCACTAATGGTGTAGGAGAAAAACACCATCGTAAGCCTGATATCTCGGGCAACTTAATTCTAGCATATGTGATCATCTTATTAATTAACTAGCAAAAATGCCCGCGTGCGTTGCAACGGGAGGAAAAATTATCAAATGTTTAACATGTTCGCTTCATTTGTTACACAACTACAATAACACAACAACTTATTTTGTATAGTTTCTACTTTTTATGTTGTGATTGGTTTCTACATCAATCACAAACGAACTGGCTAATTAATTGAAACAAGAATGACAATGTTACATATCTAGTTATCCTTTAGCTTTCTATAAAATTTAAAAGCTATCTATGATCACCTAATTCATGTCATGATAATAATTTTTTCATAATTTAAGCCAACAACTTAGTAATAGAAAACATTTGTTTATTATGTAGGAAAAAGATGAAAGTTTCAAAATAAAATATAATAAAAGGATGTATCATTTTTTTTTTTTTACTTGCACTGGTGTTGTTATTCTTTTCTTTCAAGAATGATGCACACATGACTTGTTCTTTTCCATTCGATAATAGCCTATAGACCATATTTTTATTATTTATATGGAGAAGATATAATAGAAGTTGAAAAAAGCATTATGATAAAAAACATGTTTTATAGTACCTGAATGACTCGATGAAATTGCACAAACAGTAATTCTCTAGCCTCCCGGTACAGTTTAGTGTATGTGCAGCAAATAGCCCCTCAACTATTGGTAATTTCTTTTTTTTTGTGCATATAGCAAAATCACCAACTTGATTTTAATGAGCTTTTGCTCTTCACGAAAATCATGCACAGCAGATCGATGGTCACCGGCACACGTACCGTTGCCTGATTCGTTTGCTGTAGATGAAATTTAATATTCGTTTTCTTGGAGCTAGCAGATCGAGTTGGACGCGGACACCACAGATGTGGACCAAGGGGAGCGGGGCGAGCGTGGTGCCTTTCTTCACGTAGGGAGACCAGGTGCAGAGCGGCATGGACTCTCGCTGACTCATGATTAAGCTGAGATGGGGCGAATAGGAATCCTATATAATACGTATGTATCGGGCAGGCAGAAAAGAGGTGACGACCGACCAAAACTTTTGGTGGACCAAACCAAATTTTGGTGGACTGAAATTTTCTCGCTTTATCAGTGAGGTATAGATTACACAGAGACGAGGAAAAATAGACCGGTCCCTTTTTCCCTTACGCAGACGAGGATTGTACCACCAGGACACCGACCGAGGAGGGCTTGCTCTCGTATTCAAAAAGCTGTTACTGAGATATTTGTACTCCTCTATATCCCTCAAAAAAAATATGTACTCCTTTTATATATGGATTATTATTGCTAATTTGCTTGAGAGCAACTAATTAATCAGTCGCTGTACGTAGCTGAAGGTTCATGATCTTGTAGATAACCGACGCACGCAACACCACGCACTACCCTGTCGCTCTCAGTGCCATCCTCCTAAGAATATCTATGTAGATCGACATGGATTATTTGAGGAACATCCTTCTTTCTCATAATTTTTCCCAATCTTGTTATTTTACTATATAGCTATATTATAATATTTTATATGGGGCCCGCACATGTGCAGTCCACATTGCAGGTCAACGTGCTCCCCCCCTCTCTCTCTAGCACATGCATGCAGAGTCTGATGATGCAATCATTTTTTCAGTCTGACACTGCAACGAACTCCGCTTCTCTCTCCACATGACCGGGCGTACCAAACCGTATCCAACACAGGATTGTTTCCAGGAATGGAAAAAACGAGAGAGGAATTCCTGTGGTTACCTGGTCTACCTATTTCTGTACAAAGTTCACAAGGGGACAGTGACAACACGTATACATATATTTATACATAAATAAACTATAAAAGACCTCCAAAAAACAGAGAGATTGAACTCACTTGAGCTGTCCACAACTTGCCACTTCGTGCGTGAAGATAGGATTGGAAACGGTACCTACATTTCCCAGGATCAAGATCGAAAACGTTTAGGGTGCATTTGGTTGGAGGATGGAATTGCATCGATATTTCTGGATGAGGGAGAGGAAGGTGATCGTGTGGAATCATGTTTCTGAAAAAAAAAGTTTGGTCAAGTCATGATACCTTAGCCATGATACCTTGATTGCAAATTGCCTTCACCTTAGCTCAAATCCTACAAGCCATTTTCTTGCTATCTTCGCCTTATTTTTTTCATCATCAAGTCAAACCTTGTCATGTATCCATAGCGATAAATAACTTGTATTCTAAAAAACAATAAATAACTTGTATTATTACTGTATGGTAATATGTAATTGGTTTATGGTTAAATATTAGCTTCTATAAAAAGCTTCCTTGTTGATTTTTTTAATTTCCAAGTCCTTGTTCATCTTTCTTTTTTGTTGACTGATAATGAAATCTATGTAAGCAAGCAATCTTTACAATCTCTCTTTTTCCATTGCTCTTGATCATCTCATTCATATTGTTTGTTTATGCAACCAAGATATCTTTGATACCAAACCATATGAATTTCATATTTGTCTCGTTTGTCACTTTGTATTTGCTTACATTGCCATTTCTTCAATTATATGCGCTAATGATTCATCATTCAATATGACCAATACCAATAAACACCAACATTTTTCATTCACGCAGAAAACCCACCATTGGGCTACTTAAAGCCATTGTAACCTTGTCTCTTTTGACTTTTTAGTTACGTCACCCTTTCTTCAATTTGGAAAATGATAAGAGTTTGAAACTATTATTTTCAGTGAAACATATCGAGGGCATATCAAACTAACATTAGTCCTTTACTTGCTCCGCCATGCATTCAACAACCAAAACCTTCTAGGAGGCCTAGATGCACTTTCATTACCTCAAGATCAAGTAGAGATCATCCATGGGAGTGACTCTTGTGAAATTTGTTTTATATTCATATATCTCACTGAAGGATTGCCCCATCAATGTGTACCTTGCACACATGTTGTATATGGAGAAGTGTAACATTAACATGGTTCTATGTTTTCTCTACTCTATGAAGATGGTCACATTGATGTTCTTCTATTGGTATGTCTTGTGGGCATTTTCTAATGTTAAATGCAATATGGAGTTGTTTGATTAAAAAGTCTCCTACGAAGATTGTTCTATGGGTATCTGCTACATGCAAAAAGTTCTTATTGGGCAAGTGTCTTGTTGAGACCATTCTATATTTACTCTATTTGAATGTACATGTATATAGGTTTCTATTGATAAGTGCCATATAGTGATCTCCCTTGGTTGGTAGGTGAGGTGTGGACATTCCATTAATATACACTATGTAGCGGTTATCTTTCAGCATGTGTGTGGATAACTAGAGATCATTCTGTTTACATTGCCTGCCTTAGTAACACGCGCATAGATATCCTTGTACAATGCAAGAGTCATGGTGATTGTTCCATTTGTTATGTGCCTTATGGAGTCGATACTATTGGCTGGTTGTAGTTAAAAATATTCCCATTAGTACGTGCTACATAAAGTTTGTTTGTCGCCAAGTGCCACTTGGAGGTTGTTCTATTGGCAAGTGCCACATGAGTAGCACATATTGTTAGTTCTGTCTGCAAATCTCATGTGAGGATGATTTTTGTCTTTACATTCTATATACATGTTTTTTCTTATAGTAAGTGTTGCCTAGAGATTGATCAGTCATTCACTATCCTAGGTGACTGGACGCGTAGATATTCTTGTATTGCTATAAGTGTCATGTAATGATTATCCTACCGACGAGTGGTGCATGTAGATCATTTTACTGGTATGTGATGCATGGATCTCACTCTGCTGGTTTAGCGTGTGGCTAGAGATCTACTGGTTACCAATAAATGCTAGGTTGGTTCAATATTGTAGATACCCTTTTCCAGTTGTATACAAGTAAGAACTAAAATATAATAAGGATAGACGTTTTCGATAGCCTAGAGATAGATTGGTCACAACTGGATTCAATTAAAAATTTAAAACTTAATAAAAGATGTTTCTAAAATCCTAAAGATAGAATCATATCTTTTTCTACGAAGCTTGGTCACTAAGCTATCAAATTTATTCACAAACTTGTGCACCCCTGTTCTAAATTTTGTGACGTTTTGAGTACAAGATATACATCGTTTTCATTATGAATCTAGACATAGTGTATATCTAAGTGCATAACAAAATAGTGAATGCAGAGAAGCGAGAACATCTTATGTAATTTAGATTAGAATTATGGGGAGTAACAACATATGCATATTAGTTAAAAATTTATAGTAATAAATTATTTAGTAAATAACAAATTATTATATTTATTATAATAAATAACAAAATATTATTATAGATATATATAACAAATAACGAGACAGTCTATGTTGGCCACCACACCACCGAGGCGGCTGTTAGATCTTCATCCCGCCTTTGGCAGCCACAACTTTTTCTTGTGTGTTTTTAGGTGGCAAAGTTTTTCGCGGGCAAAGTTGTGGTAACGTGGCAAAGCTTTCTTCGGCTCCGCCACGCCATGCCTGCCTCCACCACAAGACGGCGTGGCCCGCCACACCATGGCGTGGCAAACTATGGCAATAAACCAAACATCCACAAAGTTTGTTTGTCGGCACGTGCCACACGGAGGTTGTTCTATTGGCAAGTGCCCGTCCATTGGCGAGTGGCGCATATAGTTTGTTCTATTTGGCGGATCTCGTGCAAGGATGATTGTCATGAACCAGAATTGGGCCACCGAGAGTGGCTAGATGGGCCCCGACACGGCCACCGCCCCACCGAGAGGGGCCGGTCTTGGCGGCGCAGGGGCCGGCCCCTTGCGCCGCCGCCTTCCCTCTCCCGTCTGAGTCGAGTTCGCCGTCTACAAGTTAGGATTATCTTAGGTAATTTTTTGGTGTAAGGGGATATCTCATCTATAAGGGAGACCCTTATTAGGAAATAATAAAATAGGATATGCTTGTAAAAGGTATTTCAATCGTATAAGGAAACCTTATAGAGATTGCTTAGAGTACACGTCCCACTAGTCGGGCTATATAAGCAAGAGGCATGTAATCTCTAGGGAATAAGCAAGCAAATAAAAAATATCTTTAAGCCTTCGCCTTCCGCAGTCGCCGCCGCCGCCCTCGCGCGCGCCCCCGCTACCCCGGCGGCCGCTATTCGCCGTCGCGCCGCCGCCCTCGCGCCCGCGCTGGGCGCCCGCCGCCCGCCGCCGCCGAGCCCCGGGCGCGGGCCGGCCACCGGCCACCACCGCCTCCCACGGCTCCTCCTCTCCCACTCGTTGCTCGATGCTGCCGCCGACGTCGGCGAAGGCGCAGAGTTTCACGCCATCTCGTGAGCTCCATCGGCCGAAGAACACGTGTCATTCGGCCCACTCCAGCCGTGGACCGGCCGGTGGTATCCCGAGATCGGGGCGATTCCCACCACCTGATTCCGAGATGAAGGAGTTCACCGCTGGTTGAAGGCGCCCGACGACAACTGCGCCGGATCGACACGGCGCTCGACGACATGGAGACCCGCCTCCGTCGCATGGAAAGATGCGTCACACCGCCTCGAGGACCCGCGCACGCACGACGACGCCCGGCGGTTGCCGCCCGCCGCCGTGGAGCCCGGCGCGCCGCCCCCGCCGCCGCCCCTCCCCCGCCACGGACCGCCGATCGGCCCGACCACGCATCCTCCGGCTCAAGGAGGAAGATGATCCGCACGTGGCGACGCACGGCCGTCATCGGCGTCATCCGACAACATCGCGACCGGCCGCCCTCTCCACCTCCACCGACACTCTGCTGATCGCGTAGGACTCTCCGCAGAGATGGCGTCACCTCGCGGCGCCGTCTCGCCCCCGAGCACCACCCACGGCGCTCCCTGACCTCGACCGCACCACCGCGGCGCCCGCCCCTCTCGTGCCACCCGCGGCATCACACCCTCCCCGCTATGTCACCCGCCCGTCCGTGAGGAATGCGGCGACGACCCGACCTACGGATTCGCCGGCCGGGCTCTTCCGCGAGCTCAACGGACATCGACCGGACTACTCGTGAGTTACGCACTTCCACCTCTTACAGTCTTCTTTGCCGTCACGGTACATCGATCTGTCTGGGGCGCGAAGTCCCCGCCGAGTGGGACGAGTTCACCGGCGCTGCGACATCACCGGCCCACCTTAACACCTCGACGCCATGGGGGTACGTGCTTAATCGCCTTCACAGGGCGGCAAGGTCGGACGACTATCATCGACGCCTTTGGGGTCTATGCTTCACGCATGGTTACGAGGGATCACGCCACCACGTCGGCCTCTTCGTCGTCGGCTTACGCACCTCGGCCGCGGGATTGCACTGAGTGATCCGAGCCCCGCCGATGGAGGAGGCCATCGACCGCGCGCCGCCATAGCGACGACGCAGCGGACGTCTGCCGGAGAGGCGTCGACAACGGCGCCGCAAGGCCGGCCCACCCGCGACCCCCGCAACATCGACAAGCGATCGCGGCCGCTCACGGTTGACGCGATACCGGGCACGCGGCTCCTCATTTGTTGCTATGGACGACATCGACGGCTTTGGCGTCGAGCGATCATGATGGAGCCGCACAGCCACGGCGACCAACAAGGCTGGGGATCATCTCCAACGCCATCGTTGCGGGCTCTGGCCGCGAGTGGAGCCTCCATGGCATCGTGAGGTACTTCCACGCTACTACATCGCTGCCTTGGAGCTTCTCCGGGACTTCTCCTTTGGGGGAGAACGTTCCGCCGCATGGCGTAGCATGGGCTTCCACCTCCCAATCGTCCTCGGGAGGATCGGGTGTTCGGCGAGCATCCTCCTTCTCGAGGCACGCCCGACGAGTAGATCGAGGGTGCCACCTTCCTCCTCTTCGACAACAACGGGCGGCGTCTTCTTCCACATTGGGAAGCGTCACCGTCGGTGCCAGGCCTTGCAGAGATCGGTGGGGCCGCCGTCGCCCGCCAATGACCTCCTCTACTGACTGCCTCCTCGACTTCACCTCCTCGCCGCCTACATCGATCGGAATCCGTCACTGCGGGCGGCTCCATGCTAAGGTGACGCAGTCGACGACCTACACCTACCACGACTCCTCCATGGGCCCGCCCGGATGAGCACATCAGGGACCCTCGGCGCCTCGTCATGCGTCGTGCATGGGCGGAACGCCCGCCGTCACGGCTCAGCTGAGCTACAAGTTCAAGATCTGCCCGGCGACCTCCACCTCGACTTCTCCTTGGCCGAGCCCGGGGGCGATGCGCAACAACGACAACGACAAGTGCGATCTTCCTCGTCTTTACTCGGGCTCAGGTGATCACCTCCCGATCGGCCATCTTTTCGCCACTCGTGGTGGGTTGGGCATCGCGTGGGACGCCGCCGCCTCGTCGAACGGTGGGGAGATGTCATGAATCAGGAATTGGGCCACCGGAGAGTGGCTAGATGGGCCGACACGGCCGCCCCCGAGAGGGGGCCGGCGGCCCGGGGGCGGCGCAAGGGGCGCGCCCGCCGCCTTCCCTCTCCCGTCACGAGTCCAGGCCTCGCGTCGCCTACAAGTTAGGATTATCTTAGGTAATTTTTGGTCTCGCAAGGGGATATCTCATCTATAAGGGAGACCCTTATTAGGAAATAATAAAATAGGATATGCTTGTAAAAGGTATTTCAATCGTATAAGGAAACCTTATAGAGATTGCTTAGATTACACGTCCCACTAGTCGGGGGCTATATAAGTAAGAAGCATGTAATCTCTA